>JAEQBH010002116.1:0-600000 GCA_016808115.1 Tetrastigma voinierianum | reverse complement strand
AGTGTTCGTTTCTATTTTTGCTATAACTGCTGCGGTGGTTGCTAGCATCTCTCGATTTTGTACGGCCTACATGCTTTTCAAAGCTCGAATTGATCTCAATAAGTTGAAGATAACGCCATAGCTGGCAAGACGAGTGTCCTCCCTCGTCCCACGTGTGGAGTTGATCAGCTCTGATACCTCAACCCATCGAGTTCGAAGCTCCACTCGACATCTACTTCACCCCGAGGCCTTCACCTCCTTCCACCATGTGTTCTCTCCGTCGCCCTCTCGCCGCTAAACCCACTAGGGGAGCCGTTGGCCCAGCCGAGATGGTGTCTCTGTTCCCAGAGGAAACTAAAACCTCGCACTGAGAAAGATAGCCGACTTTGGGTCAAAGTTTCGGGGTTGGGGCATTGGGCCATCTTCTCCTCCGTCCTCTATCCATAAATCAGACGGGTTATGGCTCTATAATTTGAGCTCGCGGTCCCATTCTCGTCCGTCAGAGGCAGAGGGTCCTCAGGGGCTGCTGAGCACTACTGGCGATCACCCCCATTACCGTCTGGAACCCACCAACGAAGAGGGTTAAGTCGCCTTCTCGAAGGGAGGAAGAGGCGAGGAGGAAAGATCCGGAACCCTAAGTTGGCGAAGACGGGGATTCTTTACTCCACAATGCCGAGCTCGTGGCAGCGCAGTCTCGTCTATTCTTAAGGATTCTAATCTTAAGAAGTTGGTTGCGCGTCATGATCAGGCTTCGCCCGTCTCTCCAAGGGGCCCGCTCCGTAGTTCCTCTCGATTCTGTCATATTTGACTCCATTTTGAGATGAGTTTGAGTCGGCGCTGATGTTGATTCTATACCGGATGCTGTGTGGCTACCATTTAGCTGGCCTGGGCCAGAAGGCTGTAACAAACGAAGGTCATGCTGGGCGTACCCGGCTTATAAGGCAAGGGTGGCTTTCCTACATTCAGCGAGCCGTGAAATGCAAGGCCTGCAGTAACGCTTGACCGAGGAAGCCGTGAAGCTCAAGTCCTGGACCCAAAAACATACCACTCTCTGCCTCAGGCCCTGCCGAGGGTAGGGAAGACGAGGCCCGAATAGTTGAGAGCGCACCGGCTGCGAGCTTCGGAGGTTCAGGATGACTCGGTGGGCCGCAGAGAACGACCTGGATGGAGGCTAGGACTGGCCGCAGTCGCCCCAAAGATGAACTCTCGATGGTTAGGCTTCACGCCCCAAGGCGAGCCGGAGTCTAAGGAAGAGTCACGGCGCATCAAAGACGATCTTCGTGATAAGACGACGCTGTTGGGCGAGGCTCATCGCGAGGTTAACGAGGTAGTCAGCTCGGTGGAACGCCTGAATAAGGAGTGTCGTGGGTTATGATCTTCATCATCACAACTTAGCTGGCTCAAATGAGACGAAGTACAGCGACTAAATATTGAGGTAGCTTCTAATCATGGGTTTCTCGGTGGCTCAGCCTTTCGTAAGAAGGTCAGCACGCCTATTCCGGGCCCTGACTTTAACTTTGACCTTCCTAGTGACGAGAGATGTTAGAGGTCCTTCTCTAATGACATCCCCGAGAGCCGCACCCCCGCCAGCCCACTCCCTTCTTCACCGTCCCGCTCTCCTTCGATGCCCAATCTCGCGCACGCCTTCGCCCGCCTCGATGCCGACTTTATGCTTTTCAGGCCAGGCCCGGGCCCCAAAATATATGTAGCCTTGTCCTCGACAATACTCATTGACCTCATTTCGCGCCTACTTGTGCTCTTTAACGTTTCTTCTTAATTTGAATCGACTTCTTGTCCGCATGGTCCTACCGCACCCGAAAGCCAGATGTTGAGTCAGCTGGTTGTATCACGACGGCTCGGAGTTGAAATGACTGGTGGCCGCATGGCTCGCGGTAATCGCAGTAGCTCGCCGATGCGAGCTACCGTGTCTACGCGACGACCGAGCTGGGAAATGGCTCATAGGTCAGCCTCGGGCCCGCTAGAATCGCCAGCCTGCCAATGCGAGCCGCGGCTCGCCGACGATTTGACTGAGTTGAAATGGCTCCAGGGCCGCCCATCGCGAACGCTGAGCCTGCCAATGCCAACCGGCCAGGTTCGCCGGCGATTCGCTTCTGAAAGCTTGAATTAATTTTAGGTCAGAGTGGTACGTAGAGGTCGTTGAGCTCACACGCGAAAGCCATCGTGGTTCGCCGGATGATTTGCATGAGTTGAAATGACTCTTAGGCTGCATGGCCTGTGTAGAATCGCGAGCTCGCCAACGCGTTAGCTAATGCGTTCGTCTGATGATTTCGCATGAGTCAAATGACTCTAAAATACATGATCTGCGGTAGAATCAAGTGGAGCCTGGCCAATCGAGTCGCCGCGTTCGCTCACGGATTGTCCCAGCTGAAACGACCTTCTAGGGTCAAAGATGGCTCGTGGGGTGAGAATCGCGTTGAGCCCGCCGAAGTGTGAACTCGGCTTCGGGCTCCGGCTTACCGATTTGCTCGGGAGAGCATCCAACCGACTCTCAAGAAGTGGATCGTGAGTAGACTAACTCGGCCATGAGCTGCTAGGCTCGCACTAAGGCCGAGTGGCTACGAATGAGCCGATCCGACTCCCCGTAGTGGGACCGGTGCGCAGCAGGACAACTCAACAAAGTGATCACTGGGCCCGCGCCGTGGCTGAGCGGCTATGTAGCCCAGGCCATCCCACTGTGCATGACTCAGGCAGAGTAAATCGAACCCGTCAAAAGTACTGCTATGCCTGGCGCCACGAGTGGCTATGGGCCCGAAAGCACCACTCTCAAGTAGCGTGACTGTGCGAGTAGACGACCGCCAGCGACGCCACTGGGGCCCGTGCCGTGGTCGAGTGGGCGTATGTGCTCGAGGCCATTCGACGCAGCGCGATTCGCCCGTGAGCATTTAACCGCCAGCGAGCGCACTGGCCCGGCGCCAGGGCTCGAGTGGCGTATGTAGCCTGAGTTGATCTCGGGACTCTCCGTAGCGTGATTCGCGGCGGCATAAACTCGCCAAAATAATCTGCTGCGCGCCATCTAATTCTACTGAAAGGTGCCAACGCCTTTACTGGATTCTATGGAGAATTTGAACGTTTGGCAGACTTTCGGCGCTTTGGCCTTTCGCGTACGGCGCATCATTGTCGTGATTTATACTTTGTATATTCTCGCGCTTTTCCGTGCGTAACCGAAACTGGGCGAGACGGGGCGGTCAAAGTCTAGTCGCCTTTACTGGGATCCACCAAGATTCTGCCCGCCTGCTGACTGGCGCCTATGGGAGTTGTGTTTTTCCTTAGTCTCCTTTGTGGGAGTCAAGCTATTCCCTAGCTCCGTGGTTGTGGAATGTGCCCTGAGAGGGCAATGCGTTTCTTGGCGTCGCCTTCTCCATCGCTCTTTCTTCTCTTCATTTCTCCTTTCTCCTTCTCCTTCTTTTCATCTTTCCCTCCACATCTCATTCTCCCCCCTTTGCTCTCTTTCCGCATAAACTCCTTCCATCCCTTTTTCTTGTTTTTCCTCTTCTCCCACATCTGTTTCTTCCACTTTCGTACAAACTCCTTCCATCCCTTTCTTCTTCTTCTCCTCTTGTCCACCTTTTTTTTTTTTTTTGAGAAACTGCTTGTACTGAGTGCTTCCAAGATGTAATAGATGACACTACGGATTGTAGCTAAATGTAATCTGATTGGAATAAAGAGAGAATTTTCCTTTTCTGTCTATGAGCTTTCTCATTCTATTGCATGTAATTTTTCTCATAATATATACCCCAGCTTGGTTGTGGACGCCTTAACTAAATAAATCTTAGAATGGTCGAATTGTTAATCAAAATTGGTAAATCTCCATTTAAGATTACAAAACAAGGCTCACTGATAAACGCTTAAGATGCTCCGCATTCAAAGGCATGCCGTGTAAAATTTTTTCCTCCTCCGTCAGAGCTCATAATCAGCTTTCAACCGACGAAATTTATACATGCGCCTCTCCCAAATAAACGAATTTTCCAGGGTTTGATTCTTCCTTGTCAAGTAGTTTTTTTAAGACCGCATCACCCGGCATATAGCCCCGGTTTGACTTTGGTTGTAGTACCTGTCGTCTTCTTTTGGTATTCCTGCACGCTTTAGAACTTATTCGCTTCATCCAAGAGGATCCACCCTAGACTCCGAGCCTCGCCATTGTGCTTCACCATCGCTAATCCGATCCTTGGGGATTTTAGTCCGATCTCGACAGGGGCTATCGCTTCTCGCTGGGCCAAGGCTAGCGAACTAGGGTTTCTGGTGGCTGGACTTCGTGTTGTCTCGTAAGCCCATAGCACTGGAGTGTATTTTTCCCACTTTCCTTTGAGATCTTCCACTTGGTGTCTTCAAAGCTGCCTTAAGGGTCTCGATGGTGACCTCGCTCCACCATAGATCATGGACGCGCCGTGGACGAGTATCGATTCTTAATTCCAGCCTCAAGACGTAAATCTCTGACTCGTGTCATTTAATTGTTTTTCGTTGTTCGACACCAGGGCTCTTGGGATACCAACCGTGATATGATAGCTCGCCACACAAAATTGGCGATCTTTTGTTCGATTGTATAAAGGCCGCCTCCGCCATTTGGTGAAGCACCCATCGCGACGACGATGAACTTATCAATTCTTCCCAAGGGCGAGGTCCCGGTGACAGCCCAAACCCACCGTCTGGAAGGGCCGTGGGCTTGCATTGGATGTCATGGCTCCCATGGAGGCGCAGATTTCGCGTTCTCGGCGTGATCTTGCATTTCTTGACTAGATCGGTTGCATCTTTGAGTATCAGAAAGCCGCAGATCCTTGTCTCAAGATCTTCCCCGCCAAGGCTCGAAGCCCATGTGATTTTTCGACATACCCTCGTGAACTTCCCTTAGCACGTATTCAATGTTTTTTCCCGCGACACTTGAGGATTGGTGTGAAGAAACCTCGCTTGTACAGTTTCCCTTATGATTAGGCTTAACCCGTGCACTGGGCCCCATTTTAGCCAGCTTCCTTCGGTCACCGCGTCTATTATATAGTCCCAAATGGGGTCTATCCAATGTACTGACCTCGACTGGGCAACCTCCACATCGCTGCAGATCGATAGAGAGGGCTCGGCTTGTGCATTCAACAAAAATAACTAGCCGAGGTCTTCAAGGTCAAGCGCAGCTGGGCGGCGTCGACTGGTTCTCCGCTCTAGTGACACGTCTGACCGAACCCACTAATTCTTTAATAAATCTCGCACTTTGGGAGATATAGGATCATCCTTTCCACTTTTAGCTTCGTGAGGTGTCTTCATTTGATCTTACTACTAGTCAGGAGTCGCCGCACCTCTTAGCCGGTCAACTTCTAAAGAACGAGCGAGGTCGAGGCTCCTTATGATGGTTTGGCATTCACTCTAGTTGTTAGAGGTTTGGAATTCAACCTATGTGACTTATGTCTATTCTTCGAGAGGTCAAGATTAGACTCGCTCCGTCTCTTGTGCCTCGAAGCTCCATCTACAGAGTTTGATGAGGTCATTCGTTTAAGCTGCTCAGCAATGTTCACTGGCAGGAAACTCCATGATGAAGCCTGCCAAGACCTGCCCTTTATTGCGGCTTACCTGTATATGATGTCGAACTCACTGTACTATGGTTCACTTTACCAACCTTCCGAGACTTCCTCGGTTTATAACACTCTTGTCGCCCAGTATTCATTGAACTTCTATGGTGGTTCGGGAAGTAAGGGGGCAAAGAGTTTCGGCTGCGGTTACCAAGGCTAGAATTAGCTTTCTCCATCCTTGCATCTCTTCCTCCGCTCCTCTCAAAGCTCGGCCGCACAGCAAACCGGGCGCCGTGACTCGCCCCTCGTCTCGCGAGACCGCATCGGGGTTGAGAATTCTCATACGCCGTGCATAGTGAGGAGCTCCCCTTCAATAGGACTTACTAGAATGAGGGGAGCTAACATGTTTTCAAGGCTGGAAAATGCTTCTCGCACTTCTTTGCATCCCATTGAAAGGCCTTCTTCAGACTCGAAGAAAGGTCAGTATTTATCACTACTCGATACGACCTACTAAGGCAACAACTTTCCGCCGGCGCCAACTTCCTTTATGCTTGATGCAGGCAAGGCCCAGTACACCTTTATCTTGTCCGGATTTGCTTCACCTCGGTGGTTGACTATGAAACCTGTGAATTTCCTACCGATAAGGCCTAAAGCAACACTGAACTGGATTCAGCTTGCCTGAGTTTCCTCAAGATCCGAACGCCTTGACAGATGGGCTATGTGGAGCCCAGTTGAGGTGGATTTTACCAACATGTCATCTATAAACTTCCATAATTGTGCCTAATCGCTCAAAACATCCGATCTACCAACCTCGATACGTAGCCCCGCTGGTTCGAACGTATCACACACAGCAATAATTCTACGCCGTGGACGGAATCACGCCTTTTTCGTCACCTGGTCCATATCGACCGGGTCAGAATGAAGGCATCCGGCAACCGAGGAGTTCATGGCTCATGTGGCATCACGATGAGGTCGATTCGCAGAGAGAAATCGCCCCGGGCACGCTTTATTGATGTCGCGGAAGTCGAAGTGCGCAGTCGCTATTTCACCGCTTGCCTTTTTGATGAGTACGAAGACATAGCCATTCGGGTATTCTACTTCCGATCGCCCCGCCAGGTGAGTTTGTCGACTTCTTGTTGGATGGCTTTTGCCTTTCTCCGTGAAGCCTTTGTTATTTGATCGCTTAAAGGACGGCCAATGCCCAACCCATGGGTGATTACCGTAGACCAATTCCTCCCATGTCCGCCTCGCTTCCAGAAGACGTCATTTGTCTTAAAAATGGATAAGGTGGTTTTGGAGGTCTCTCCATAGTTTAGATTTTGATATAGTATGCAGATGTTTGGGGGTCGTCATCCAACAATACCGGCTCCAGCTTCTTTCGAGGTCAGTCGAAGTGAGTACCCCTGTCACGCATGCCGAGCCTGCCCACGTATACGTTGTCGACCATTTTTTGCTCATGGATGCTATAGCATTCCCTAGCCACTGGCCGTTTCTCGAACTATCTTACCTTCAAGCACTTTTAGGAATTTGGATCATCATGTGATATGCGAAGGATGGCTTTATTGCATTGAGTAGGTTAAAGGTCCGCTCAAGAACATGTTATAAGGACGGGGCGCTACGACGAGGAATCTTGCTCAGTCGTCGCTGGCATGGGGATCTCCCACGAGTACCAACTCGTATTTGCTCTGAGGTAATACTCTTTCTGAGAACCCCGTAGTGGGTGTTGACGGGTTCTAGTTTTTCCCTTCCGATGCCCATTTTATCAAAGGCTAAGATGATATCACTGAACTCCCGCTGTCGACAGTTACACTCGATGAACCTGCTTTGTTGGCCACAATCGTGGAACTTCCAAAGGGGCAATATGAGGTGTTGGCATCCCTGCATCCAGCCGAGAATGCATGGATGTGCGTCAAGCCACCAGAGTTTAGACACCGCTTGAATTTCCGCCATCTCTATCGATCTAATGTCGCAGACGCCTTCCGAGCTGAGCCGGGATTTCCTCTCGCTAATCCTCATGAGATTACCCGGATTTCACTTGGGGATTGTCGGGGTGCCGAGTCATCGTCACGAGGCGGTGGTCATTGGCCTAACTTGGCTCGAGCTGATTTCGATCTGACTCGAGGATAGAAAGCGCTTCGAGGTATCCGCTACCAGACAAGTACTTTATTTCTCGAGCCGTGATGCGTACGTCTGCAGCGGTGTCCGTAGTCCCTGCGGAACTGCAATACTGAGTTGTCTCTCGCGTGTGGTCTCACTTCACGGTTGGCTACCTCAGAATTGCTCGCCAGACGCGCACTTCAGACACCGAGGTCAGTAAGGTGAAACATTGAGGCGAGTAATGTCGCCGTTTTTCGATCGCGGATGGACCTGCACACCTCGAGGTTCCCTCGCCTCGGGAGATCGCTCTCCATTTTTCTGGAGATCCCCGGTCGCTTTGTCTCGGGGCCGCCTCGTTTCTTTGTCTCGCCCATCTTTTCTTTGTGAATGGAAGAGTTTCTTCGGGATATGAGGGCCTCTTCACCGTTAATATATTTCTCGCTGCGAGCACCTCCCGCCATGCTTGTTCGGGGGATTTTCGAGATGGAAAACACAAGTCTTTCGACCGAATTCTAAGCTACCCATGAACGCAGTTGATCGCGACTTCGTCATATCTACCTTAAAGACTCTAAGATTGAATCGCGACATAAGACTCGTGCCTTTCATAGCCCCGCTGATGGTCAGCAGATGATAACTTGGCTTTCTGTATGTCCTGGCCCCAATGAAGTGAGAGACGAATGCAATGAATAACTCCCTGAATGAGGAGATTGATGATGGTGGGAGTCTATTGAACCATGCCAAGGACGTACTTTCAGGTGATAGCGAAAGCTCAGACGTGATTAGATCTCGGCTACCCATGCAAATTACTTTATTTTTGTAAGTGTTGAGATGATCGACAGATCTCTAGTACCGCCGAACGCCCAATTGCGGCATTCAACTTGGCCGAAGGGCGGAGCAATTTACCAGATAGTGGTGACTCCGGGCCATGTACCAAGGTGTTCATGTCGATATCGCCCTTTTCACCACCTCCTTCACACTACCGAGCTCACGAGGTTCAACCTTTGTTCCTATGATTGTCTCCTCGCCAGGATGCTTTGGCTCGCTTTTTCTTTTGTAGTTCTAAAATGGTATGTTAGTTTATCATATCAGAATATGATCGCTGCAACAACACCGCTATGTAATGCGACACCTTTTAGGTGCAATTAATAAAATCATGCTGTTTTAGCGCGTACGTTGTCTATTGTAATTCTGTGTATGCCGTATTTGGTCATTCTGCTTAATTGAGGCCGGTTGAATATTATATAATTTGTTAACGGGCCGACCAAGTTAACCTCGACGCTAGGAGCGAAGGGCCCCGCTTGTACTCGCCTTCGCTTATCGTGTTCTAGCCTGGCGTCGCGATGGTTTAAATTATTGGGCAGACGGTTAGTCATCAGTGCATTAAATGCGACCGCAGGCTCTAGGCGTTGATATATAGATAGGCATCATTAAGTTGTACTCTTTTCCCTTTCTTGTCTTTTTGGGTTTATCTACTTTTCTCTTTGCGACCATCCGCCGCGTATCAGCCGGTCTAACTCCTCAGATTCGCTTAGGCCATTGCTGAGCACCGCGCACTCCATTTCAAACCACTGCCCCCAGTACGTTGACCGTGGTGAGTGACTGCTTCCTATCAGAAAAGTGTCGTGGGCGGAGGAGACACGATTTAAAACTTATTCGGCCCGGGCGGTCTTGCCCGGGCTTAGGGAATGCCTTCGTACCCATTAAGTATATGGCTAAAGTCTAATATTCGTTTTCTCTTCTCCATTTGATCTACTTGTAGAATGGCGAGGGGTCAGGAAGAGACTTCCATGAGTGGTTGCCCCGGAGGGCACCTTCGGGCGACGCCTTCAAGTAGTTAACATCATTTCGTCTCGACGACGGAGGTTAATGGCTTAATCGCGAGGTGCCCGATAACACAACTCGCTGATGGACGGTGATCTGATGGTCCCACCTGGGTGGAGAACATAATGGTGTGTTTTTTAACCTGGGCATCTTGCAGTCGGGTTATGCTTCCCCTTGCTAGCCCTAGTCAAGCAGTTTTTGCATTTCATCTGGGTGCCCCCGGCTCTTATCCACCCCAACGTCATTCGTATTTTGATCGGGTGTTGCGTGTTGAACCACCTATATCAACTCGACCTCTCATTGGTCACCGTATAATTTATTTTCTAAGAATATGCTGTGCAACCTGGATGTCTGCGCCCACCTGAATCCCACTTCAGTTGTTAATGGCCCCCGACTCACCCAAGATTAGAGGCTAGCCGAGACAGTTAGCGAGGGGAGCTCGGATCATTCTCGTGCTCCAAGCCCAAGCATCAACTCCATCTTAATCTTTTCTAGGTGTGTGGTCAGGTTAGGCTTGGCCAGATGGCCTTTTCCGGATATTTAAAGTATGTGACAAGCGATGACAACCTTGGGTTGCTCAGAAGGCCAGAGGCAGCCGCGAACTAGGGAGAAGTCAGCTTTGAGAGAAAATTACGGCTATCGGAGATTTTCTTGAAAGGTGAGCGTCACTACAAGGTCTTCAATTTGGGATATTGACCACTGAGCGAATCTCGTTCTTTACACCCTTCTCATTATTCCCCGACTGTTGCCTTTAGACATTGTGGAAGGAGCATTGTCACGACCTACAACGGCTTCACTTCGATCAAATACTCGTCCTGTGCAAGGGCTCCGCAAAGAGCGAGGCATCAAGCTCGGGCAGAATGAATGATCGTTCGACTTCTAGTGAGATTCTAAATTGGCTCCATCCCGTCTCTGCCGAAGAACCAGGAGTAGCCGTCCCCAGCGGCTCCTCGTCGAGCTAGTGATCGATCTCAGCCCCGAGCATAAAGATTAAATGTAAAGGGGCAACCACACAATGCTCGGGTCTAAGGGGGGAGGATTTCTACCGGTTAGCGAACACGCAGGATTTGCAGATTTTGAGGAGGAGGTATCGGAGGAAAGGGATGACGGCCGCTAGACTGCTACGCCGCCTCATGGCAAAGAATGAAGTTCCGGCAAGGAGTTTCCGACATCGCCCCCATTGCTGAGGGGGATCCACTTGCAGCTATTATCATCCTCGTTCTCCCGAATCAGGGCCTATAGGTCAAACAGAGCCGGCAGGGGTCAATCGGATAAAATCGAAGGAGGCCGATTCGACTCCAAGTGCACTTCAGGTGATCCCTCCTTTCGTCCAGGATGAGTGTCATCCTAGCAGGTCGAAGTTTATGCGGTCCGGGCTGCCAAGGCCCACATTTCTGCAGACAGGAACCAATCAGTGCGCTCCTCCTGGCGGGCCAAAGCTCTGAGAGTGAAGTATCGCGCCGAGGAGGACGAGGTGAAGATATCAGGCGCGTCGCAGAGCCTTTCATCGTGGAGAGGCCGTGGCCGACCACTGAACACTGTATTTGCACATGCTTCGATGCCTGTAGCTGCTCGGTATGGTTCATGACTACTCGATGAGCGTTTGCTGTGGACCCGAAGGAAGACATCGAGTGGATTATCGATGATGGATACAAGTCCGCAAATCAGAATCTATACCAACATTGAACTGCAAGGAGAAGAGTTTTCATAGACATTAGCTGGGCCAATGCTTGATTGCATTCTAATGGGTTTCTTTACGGGCCATCACCATTATTCTAACATGGCGCTCAGCATCACGAGTTCGGAAGCCCGCTAAGGACGCCGAACGATCGCGATTATATTATGCGGCCCGCCGATGGCCGAAAGTGAGATGCAAAGTAGTTTGGCTAGTGGAGCCGAGTTGGCGTGCCGTCGCTAGAGCCGAGGCTAAGGAATTCACAAAGAGCCACCGCAGAGGCCGAGGGATGCTAAGACGCCATGAGGCAACATGGCCAAGTTGGAGATTGTGCTGGCCGCACACCAAAACAGATGGAGTCCGAAGCTTACCCGAAGTTCAACGTGCCTTAGCGGTTATGAAAGTGCTTACCTACATGTAAGCTCGAGCGTGATGTTGCCTGCAAAGGCATTGTCTCGCGGGGAGGCGGTGAAGGCGAGGAAGAAAACAGCCGCTGATGGACGAGCAACATGATTTTGGAGCTTAGACCATAGCGATGATTTCGCCGCCCGAAAAGTGTGCTTGCCGGAGAGAGGCGATGGAGGCCGAAGTTGGGATGCGTTGCGACACGCCGTTCAACTATTACGGGCTATGGTTGCCGTGTTTTTACACACAACATATATGGAGCAATCCTCGACTGATGGAAATGTCGAATCCTTCAAATTCCTAACCCATAATTCTTTGCTAACCCCCGTCCCTACACTTCATCCGCTTGTTCCACTTCTAGATCTAGTCGTTGTCATGTGGGAGGAACGCCCGGGGAATAGTCCGACCACCGCCGGAGAGGAGGAGACTGTTTCGATGGATCTCCCGGCCTCATTGGACGGCGAGGTTAAGGATGCCACTGCTAACTAGGGCCTGAGTGCTTTATGAGGCGAGACTTGTACTGTTCAATGTTTTTGCACCAAACAATTTATATCCCTTTCTTTATTCACATTACTTGATTCCTTTTATGCTCACACGCTCGCCTTGGTTTGTATTAAGCGCACTATCTGAGCGCATGTGGCAAGTAGATCATTTAACGCACCCGATGGGCGGGCCGCAGGTTGCCCGGATAGATCATTTGACTCCGCACGATCCGGGGCTTTTAGTTTTGAATTGCAATTAGATGTTACGGCGCCGGGCCGTACTGTATTTTGACTCGCCATCCAGCTTTGACCACGAAGATGTTATCGCAGGCCGGGCCGGATAGGTCATTTTACTGCGCTATCCGGGCTTTTTGACCAGCTAGATGTTATCTATGTTAGGCCAGATAGATCATTTGACTGTGCATCCGGGCTTTTTGACCAACTAGATGTTATCTATGCTGGGCCGGATAGGTCATTTTATTGTGCCATCCGGGCTTTTTGACCAGCTAGATGTTATCTATGTCAGCCTGAGAAATATTTGACTACGCCCATCCGGGCTTTTGACCAGCTTAGGATGTTACTCCAGGCCGACCGATAGGGTCATTGGGCTGCGCCATCCGGGCTTTTAGATTGGACCAGTTAGATGTTATCTATGCTGGGTCGGATAGGTCATTCGACAGTGCCATCCAGGCTTTTAGATTGGACTAGCTAGATGTTATCTATGCTGGGCTGGATAAGTCATTGGGCTGCGCCATTCGGGCTTTTAGATTGGACCAGCTAGATGTTATCTATGCTGGGCCGGATAGGTCATTCGACAGCGCCATCCAAGTTTTTAAATTGGACCTTGTATAATGAAAAACATGCGAAGACATGTGAGTAGGCAAAAATAAAGATATTCTTTTATTGATAATACCTTCTCAGGTGCATGGCATTCCACATTCTAGGTACAAGGGTTCCATCTGTTTTATCTATAGCGTAGGACCCGGCTTCACCGGTTTGCATCACGACATAAGGTCCTTCCCAAGAGGTTGGAATTTCCTCAGTTAAGTGGCCTCGCAGATTCTCGAAAACTTTCCTCACACCGACGCCTCGACCAAAACACTCGAGGCTTTACCCGTCTATTATAAGAGTTCGCCAAGCGGCGTTGGTAGGACGTTATGCAGATTGCTACGGCTTCCCGCAGCTCATAACTCATGTCTAACTCCTTGGCTATTGATTCCGTGATTTTCCGATTCGACGAGTCGCTCTGATGGTGGGCAAACCACCAAAGGGATAACGGCTTGACCTCGTAAGTGAGCGTGAAAGGAGAGATGCCGCTTGGCTGTGTATCGGTTTTATAGGTCCAGAGCACCTCGGGGAGTTCTTCTACCCATTTCCTTTGACGGAAGCTCCAACCGCTTTTTCAAGGCTACAACAATGTTTTGTCGAGGCTTCGTCGCTATCAGCTTGGAGTGACACGAGGGTAGAATATAAATTCCTTTATCTTCACTCCAAGTAAAGTCCCGTGACTCAATGCCAAATCAGGCCCATTATCGCATTAACACGATTGATCTTGGGATGCCGAACCGGAAGATAATGTTTTTCCAGATAAACCGAGTAACATCTCTATCTTTGATTGACGAGAAAGCATCGGCCTTTATCCATTTACTGAAATAATCGGTGGCGACCAATAATAGTTTCTTTTGAGTAGACGCAGTGGGAAGCGGACCAACTAAATCAATCTCCCATTGAGCGAATGGCCACGGGCTAGAGATGGAGACCAAGTCTTGCAACTGTGATTTCAAGATAGGGACATTTGGTCGGCAGGCGGTCACATTCGACGTAATTGGCAGCATCCGACTTCATAGCACACACACTTCGAGGTCCGACAGTTAGAGTTCTTCCCCTGTGTGATTCCCCGCATATGCCTTCATGCAATTCAGCTAACACATACTGGCCTTGTTCGGGGGTTAGACACATCAGGTACGGCCCGCCCAGGGATCGTTTGTATAGCTGCCTGTCTATCATGGAGAATCTAGCCGACTGAATCCGAACCTTGTGGGCCTTGTCTCTGTCATTAGGTAGTTCCCTCATGGCTATATATAGTCGTATGAGGTCCATTTAGGACAAGGAACTTCTCTATCCGGGTTTACTTGGGCATGCAGACGAGGAGTCTGCTTGATCAGACGGGAGAAATACGGTTTTTATCGTAATGAAGCAATGACGTGGCGGGCTAAGGCATCGACCTTCTCATTAAAGTCTCGAGGGACATGTTCAATTTTCCAGGTCGAAAGGGTATTTAATTTCTGCTTGACTAGGGAAGCATACTTCACCATTCGGGGGTCCCTGGACTCGAATTCTGCGTTAACCTATCCGACAACTAGCTGTGAGTCACTCTGAACCGAAAGATTGTTAGTACCTATGGCAAGTGCGAGCTCGAGTCCGGCTATCATTGCCTCGTACTGGGACTTCCGATGTTGGTGGCGCCCGGCTTCCAACCGTACTACCTGTTCAATCCTCTCCTTGGTTGGGGAGGTTAATTGCATACCAATGCCCGCCCCTGTTTGTCTGGAAGCCCTATCTACGCTCATCCACCAGCCCATTCTCTTTATCAAGGTGTGCCCGATCAAGTGGATTTTTAAGGATGAAGTCGTTTAAGACTTGTGTGACGCCCCAAAACCCAACCGTGACTACTCACAACTCGTGGAATATATGATGCCTGCCACCCGACTCCACTTTTAAAATCTGGGCAGAGTCTCCTTTGTACCTGGAGCTCACCCAAATACAAGATCGCATATACCGTCCTAAACAACCCAATATAATCCCAACATGAGTAAACGGTCACTGGGGCCCATGAACAAGACTCTCATAAAATATACCAACTCGAATCCAACTATATCCAATAATAAGAGTTCAAAATATTTACTCTTATACAACAGCATACATTAAACTAAAAGTTCTGGGGTATACATTCATCAGCCACACCCGCTTCTAATCCGCCGCCTCTAGATCGAGCAACCCTCGCACGCTCCCCTCGTACTGTGAAAATAATATCCGACAGGCGAAAGCTAATGCTCAAGAGTGGAATCGCCTATAATATCACCTAAGTGCAAAGGCAATGTTCCAAATTAAACACACATTCAAGCAAATGCATGATCCTACTTGAATGTCTATATGACCAACTCAGATCCCGAGTCCTCACCGACTCTCTCACACTCGCCTAAGCCTTGTATGAGAATATTAGTTTCAAACAAAGTTATGTGTTTATAGTTGTGGTCTACCCTCCGATCCAAGTGAATAGGATCTGCCTCCGATATTATAAATAGTGGACTACCTCCAAGATATATCAATCAATGCCCGACCATCGATATGTTTATATGTGGACTACCCCCGATATATCAATTGGTCGCCTCCATCGACTGATATTTTAAGTATGGACTACCCTCCGATCATTTAATATTTTTAGACAACCCTCCGAACCATTTTCTCTAGACTCGTCTCATGCACTAACTCCTATAGTCCTAGGATGTTCCAGTGCATATGGAATGCATGTATGCCAATTCCAATACAGTCTAATCTCATGCAAATATGTAAACATGCACATATCCACATTATATCCAATCACACAATCATGTCATGTAATTAATCAATTTATACATCCAAATTAGCTCACTTGGGCTAATGATCAAACACGAGCAATTCAATTTAAATCACTAGACCAAACATATATTTTCACAAAAATATATTTTCGTGTCACTATTCCTATGAACAATGAAACCCTAGGTTTTACGGTTCAAACACACATCCATTCGTCGGTTCACTTTGTGAACCCGCATTTCACGGCCATTCCCGGCCTCATACACATCAAAGCATACATTTTCACATAATGCACAAACTAGGAACCCAAATCAGCCCGTGGACAGTCACGGACTGTCCACGTGGGTTTCCAAAATCTAACACCTCGGTTCCAAGATTTGGATCCGATCAAACTACCTCACTTCGCCTCATTCACCAAACATTCACAAAGTGCTTAAAAGAGGAATAAAACCAAGTAGGAGAAACCCCAACCTCTCGAGTTTGAAGAAACTCTCTAAACTGCACCTACGCGGGCAGCCCTCTCCGTAGAGCAGCTTCTCCTTGTCCTCGAAGACCGCCGATTTGGGCTTATTCATTGTAGTTTTAGAGAGAAGCCTCTAAAGAAATCTCTCAAAAAAAATGGCTGCTGGATTTTCTGGTTCAAATCACGTTTTTTGGTCTTTTTAGTGAGGTTAGAGACGACATCAGAAGGGGGCTTTTATTATCTAGTGACTTAAAAACTTTTCCAAAAATGACCGTTATATCCCTCTTTTCCCAGATTTGACATTCGGCTCTATCTCGGCCGTCCATTTTCATCATTTCTCTACTCATACCACTTATGGTACATTAATACGTGTTATATATGACCTTCTCGTTATAAATCCAAAACCGCTTTACGCAGACTAATCGCGATGCCTCAAAAAATGTAGTCGACCGACCGCTTCTGCATCTCGACGAATTTTACGTGCTACCTAGATTTCATGTAGACGACCTTAACTATGGAATCCGTTTCATCATCCAAGATCTAGAGAATTAATTCCGAATTTTTAACCGAAATTACAATTTTGTAATCGAAATTACGATTTTGCCATTTTTCCAGAAATTGGAATTTCTCGGGTCTTACAACTTGCCCCTTCTTCGAAAGTCTCGGCTTGTACTGGATGCCATACTTGCTTAACTCCATTGCCTAACTGGCCATTCTCCCGGACATATTAGGTCTATGAATTGTGCCCCGGAGTGGAAGATCAATTAGTACCACAACGGGATAAGCCTGGAAGTATGGGTGGAGTTTTTGGGCAACTGTCGGGAGGGCTAAGGCAGCTCATTCGAGGTGGCTATATCTGGTCTCCGAGTTGGTTAAGGATTTGCTGACAAAGAACACAAGCCTCAACTTCGTGTCTCTACATTCTTAAACAGGCGGCGCCATCGCTTATATCGCAGGTCGCAGGGTATAGGTAGAAACAGGTCACTCCACTTCCGGCTCACAAGAATCGGGGGCCTGCTAGGTATTGCTTTGATTTCCATAATGTTCTGGGCCGGGTCTCACTGTGGTCGCAAGAAGGGTTTCAAAAGGTCTGTAAACTGGGAAATAAAATGCCCAAGAGCGACTAACCGGCCCATCAGTTGCTGGATCCCCTTCTTAGAGCTAAGGGGCGGTGATTGAATGATGGCCTTAAACTGTGCAGGATTAGCCTCTATTCCCCTTTGGGTTACCATAAAGCCAAGGAATCGGCCGACGCTGACCCCAAAGGCACATTTTAAGGGGGTTCATTTCATACCATACCTCCGAGGAGGTCGAACGCCCGTTGGAGATGTGCGCCGTGATCCGGCGCCTGATTTACCAAGATATCATCAATATATACTCATCATAAGCATCGTAGCAATGCTTGAAACATCTTCATTAGTTAGAACCTCGATAGTGGCCCCCGTATTCTTAAGCCAAAAGCGTACTTCACATTGTAACAGAGAGTCCATGGGGAGGATAAAAGATGCTTTTCATCCGGGTGTATGGGATCCGTGATATCCCGAAGGCATCCGTAAAAGATAGGTGACTCCGTCCTACCAAGGCCCACAATCCGATCGGCATGCGGCGTAGGGAAGCTTCGCCTTTGGACATGCGCCACGAGGTTCGTGTAATCCACACATACTCCATTTGTTCCCTTCTTTGGGACAACCACCACGCTGGGCCGCCCACTTAGGGTACTTAATCGCTTCATATAACCGTTATGTAAGATTATCGAATCTCTAAGATGTGGATGAAAGCGCCCCTTTATTCGAATCGACTCGCGGATGGGGCGACATTTAGTCTATGTGAGGCGTGCCTAGGGCTTATTCCGGTCATATCTGCATGGGTCCAAGCAATGATTCGTGCCACAGTAGGGTGATCCGGAATGAACAAAATTTATATCCTAATTTTCCTCCTACTGCCGTAGTCAAGCTACTGTAGTATAGCGGTCTAGGGTCGAACACAAGGATGGGTTTTCTTCGTACAAATGATTTAAGTGAAGTCAAAAATGGTGAATTTGGTTTAGATTTTAAGGTTTGGGTAAAAACAGGGGAGTTGATGATTTTCAAATTGAAAATAAGGCGAAATAAAATATAAAAAGAACTCCTTACATCACTACCGGGGTTTAAGATCCTAGGTTAACCGAGAGGTCCCGTTCATTTCCCTTGTTAGAAGGATGATATATAGTCATCTCCGAACCTCCATCTTCATTTAGCTATACAACCTAACCCAAAATAATTATCCTTTTGAAAGTTGGTGTTTACTGAGCAGCAGTGGTCACCGACAATGAAGAACAATTTTCCCTAACTCACTTTACAATGATTAATAGAGGGTAACTAATGAATATCAGTGGATCTAGCAATAAGCATCCACTGAACCCTAAAAGATTACCAAATAAAGGTCATTCAAGGTGAATCTAGGGGATTTAAACCTAGAGTTCAAAGGAAACACAACCACAAAGGCATACCGCGTGAAAACAGTAGAACCTCCAGCAGCCTCTGCATCCTACCCCCAAAGAATTTCCTTTCCTTCAAGGAGGAAGGGTTTTAGCCGCTCATCCTCCAAGTTGTCATCCTTAGAGGGTGTTTGACAACCAAGAAAATAGAAAAGAAAGGGAAAGAAAATGAAGCAGCGGGAAACGTGAGAGTTGAAAGCTTCTCCAAAAATTTATTATGAAGTGATTGGAGCACCATTTGTTACGCATCGAGTTTATATATGTCGTAAAAGGGAAATTATAAACAATATGAAACAACAAATTACAAAGGAGGGTAGAAAGGAGAAAACCAAAATGGAGTTGTTTAAACACAAAACAAGAGCGCATAATTTTCGCTATGCTACGTTGATTTTCGCTTATCATAGCAAAATTCGCTATGATACTGAAAATTGCCATCATAGCGAAGGTCACAGAGCATAGCTTAAAATTGAAATTTTCAAGTATGCACGTACTCGCTTATGATAGCGAAAATTCGCTATCATAGCAAAATTTCGCTATCATAGTGAAATGTCCAGCATAACGAATTTTGGCACTGTTCCTGGCTACTGTTCCATTGCTTCCTGTGGCTACTTTTCCCATTGAACTGTTCCATTTCTTCAAGCTTTGATATTCTTCATTCCCGGCTTGCTGAAATTGATAAAAAACCATATGAAATTGATGGAAATCTAACCCGACTTTGCTGCGATTGGATTGACATGATAATTTGGCTTCCAATTTTGCAAAACTACAAAAACAGCCTGAATGCAATTAGAAGTGCAATAGGGACCCGAACATGTCAATTAGGTTAATTATAACAATTAGTACACAAAAAGCGCTCAAAACCTATTAAAAATAGGGTTCAAAATAGCACTTTTTGGGCACTAATCAAGCAAATACATCAGCGTTCAACTGCAGCACATGGCATAATTGGGCCTTCTCCTCCTTGGATAGGAGGGTATTAACATAGATGCATCTGTCCGACCCGTCAAGGGGTGTGGTTTCCAAGGGATCAACTGCTAGCGGCTCTCTGTCCTCCTAGGCGGGCCGGTGGACTGCGGATTGCTGGCTATCGAGGTTGATCCCCATGGGATGGTTCGGAGACATTCCCCTTGTTCGCGCCCCCCGCACGGAGTCGAGCAGCATTGTCGCACTAACCGGCTTCCCCCAAGGTCGATCATTCGACGCAAATGTAGCCGATTGTTCGTGGTACGTGGAGGGTACCGCTTTTATGGCGTGTAGGTAGGCCCGACCCAGGATGTCATTATATGGCCCCAAGTCCTCTACTATCGAGAACAGTACTTGCTGAGTTACAGGACCCGCCCTGACGGGAAAGGCGATGTCCCAAAATTATCAATGTGGTAGCCTCATTAAACCGGGACAAAACCTTGCCAACGGAATTGAGATGATCCACCGGGACTCTCATCTTCTTAAAGGCTAGGAGGTAGTAAACGTCGCGACCGCTCGGATCGACGAGAATCTGTGCACATCAAACCGCACACCACGCGAAGTACGTGTGTATCGTAATGAGGGTAATGACTGGACAGTTAATAGGGGAAAGGATATAACCGGGCCAATCGCGCGATGTTCTCTGGCGCTATAATGTTCACCTTGGCTTTGACTGAGGCCGCCGAGCATTTTCCTTTTGCTTTTAGATTGACACTTCTGCCATCTACTACCCCCAAGATAAAGTTGACGGGTCAGTCGGGGCCCGAGGCATGCTCAATATCTACAAACGACCTCGTCGGCTTGTAGGAGCGATCGCTACGCCGCGAGTCGGCTCGAATATACCTTGAGGTGCCCAACCCAACCGAAATCTTTCCACTAGGAATTTCAAGCTTGCGCGGGTTGGTCATGGCCATGGTCCCTATGATATTCACACCTTAGGGATTTGTTGCGTTGGTCTGGCCAAATTTCATAGGTGGGGCCCACGAATTCGGAGGTCCCGATAAAGGTAGGAGCTTTGATGACAGCTTATGTTGAGATGAGTGAACTCGGGGTTCCTTCCTCTTAGGACTCCACTTCTGGGGCGCTTCGACCCTTGTTTTTTGGGTCAGTTTTGAAACTGACAGCCTTGGTGGCTCAAGCACACTGCAGGGTGGTTATCATTACAGTCTTTGAGGTGGCTCGAATGTTGTCTTCCAGCGTGGAGAACTTATCTGCCCGCCGATACAATTCTTCCATAGTTGTAGGCGGATCGAGGGATAAAGATTGGAAGAGCGGGGTAGTCAACCCAAAGCTTCTTCGGAAGTTTTGCAGGACCGCATCCATACTGTAAATATCAACTGCTGGACCGCTTGTCCGAACCTGCATGTGAAGTCCAAATGGATTCGTCTTCCTATTTGAGGATAGCCTAGAGGGAGCTGATATTCCCTTTCTGCCTGATTGAGCATAGATACTAGGAGACGAACGCGGCCCATAACTCATAGAATGAGTTTATCAATCTCCTAGCTTGTGGAACTGAAGCCAAAGCCTACCCTGAGGCCGGTCGGGAACACTTTAATACGTAAGCTGATCGTCCCCGGCGTTGAGGATCATTGCTTGGCTAAATGCAACATGATCATACAGCCCAAGAGCCACTGTGACATGGCAAAGGACTGTGAGGAGTCGGGGAGGTCATAATCCGCATTATGCCTGATCGAGGGAGGAGAGCATGCATGTGGTCCCTGAGTGAGGAGGAGAAAACATGTGTGGGCGGCAGCAACCTCAAGGGAGGGCACATGGATGGCACCAGCGCGATGCCCCCAGGTCGCCAGCCCATATCTGGCGAGCCGGTTTCGGGATCAAGGCCGGTCCATGCCGGCCCCGCACTGGCTGCTGCACTCCAGATCGATGGATCGGCCGGGTCGACGAGGGGCCTTTTTCCGATCGGGCTCCACGGGCGCTCGGGATGGTGGATCAGCCATGGAGCGGAGAGCCGTCTAAGATACTCACATCCGCCTGTGAGGTCAATGTCGTTGTACAACGACTCCTTGGCCTTTATCTGGACGGTGACGGATGGCGGGCGAGAGGTCCCGCGACGATCGGCCCGGCAGTCAGAAGCCACCTGTGAAATTGCATAGGTTTAAGTTAGGGAAAATAATAATGACATGAATTTTTATAGGCATACGTTATGAAAATAATAATGATAATTCAATTAGACTTTATGAAAATAATAATGATAATTCAATTTGACGTTATGAAAATAATAATGATAATTCAATTAGTAATTAATTAATTAATTTAATGAAAGAGGGGTAAAAAGTAATTTTCCTAATATATACCCTAGGTATAAATTGGAGCAAGAAAAGAAAATCCTTCATATTCATCGTTAAATTCTTCCTACAGAATTCCAGAGGATGCATCACTTTCTTTCGGGGATTTGTGGTCGAAGAACAAATTTCTAGGTAAGATCTTCTTGATTTTCTTTTTTGTGATTTTTGATGTAGATTCTTCAATTTTCTTTCAATTTAGATCAGCCCTGAAGAAGTCAGATTTAGATTACACTTTCGTTCTTTAGAAATAAAATAAAATAAGGATTTGTGGTGTCATATTGAATTACTTTGAGTATGAGAATGAAAAAGTATTTAAGGATAATTTTTGAAAGAAAATAATAATAAAAAAATAAGATAAATTTGAAAAGGCTGAATTTTGTATAAATATATATTTGATAAGTACTTTAAAGATATATGTATTTTGGCAAGTAAATATTTTATTAAGGATTGAGAATTTATTAAATAAGGAATATGATTAGAATAATTATTTAACAATTATAGGAAATAAGATCCGTTAATAATACTTGTTGTTAGGTATGATAATTGTTAGGTAAACATTCTAGATGTGTATTGTGTAATAATATAATTTGTAAAATATTATTAATATTATTTATTTATAGTAAAAGATTTAGTTGAGATTAAGAGCATAAAAATAAATAAATTATTAAAATAAGATCCGAAAGGAATATGAGTTTTATAAAATTTAGAAACTACCTAATTCAAATAGTTATCATTTGAACAATTGTCAATATGTTCGAGGTGAACAAAGAAAATCTATGTTTATAGCAAACTTTATAAATCACAAATTTTATAAAATATTTGGAAACCCATTAACTTTTATTATTATGGATTAAAAAATTAAAAATAATATCATTGTTAAGAATATCAAATTATGAAAGTTTTAAGAATAAATAAATAATGATGATAGTTTCTTCCTTATTATTTTAGGAGAAATATTTCATTGAGGTGAAATTCTTCAGATTAGCTATTTCAAAGCTTTTGAGTACTCCTTTTGAGGTGAGGGATATTAATTTATATTTAAAAAGAAAATTGTTTCGTTTTTACTTCATTTGAGGATGAAAATTGTTTTGAATTGAATTATATAATCTTGGTTTGTGAAAAGTTTTACTTTTTTATTTATTTGATTATCCATGGATCAAAAAGTAGTTTTATATGATTGTACTTTTGGGATTTGTTTTGTTTACGAAAGAAAATGTGGAGATATGATGTTTTGTAATTTGAACTTTTGAATGAAATATTTGACTTTGGTTAATTCGGCCCTATCAACGGGAATAATAGTTGACACTATTTGGTCATTGTCAACGGGATATAATAGTTGACCTTTACATTTTCGCGAATACTGATTTAACCTGAAATTTCTGTGGTTTGGTTGTGGTGTTACTAAGACGGTGAGTGTTTGGTTCCGTTTACCTTAAAGGAACACTCATAAGCTAGCCACCAATTTGAAAGTCCCACATGGCTGGGCACCATTTGATATTTGATGACCAAAGAAAAATATATTTGAAATGTATTTGATTTCGATTTGATATGAAAGTGTTTGAACTTGAATTTGATATGAAATTGTTTGGATCACATTTGATATGAAACTGACGGAAATGGATGTGAGAATGTTTTGAAGTAAATTTTGTTAATGTTTAAACTTATTTTTAAATCAAAAGTTTTGATGGAAAACATCTCTCTATTTGTTATATGATTGAAAGCTTTTTGATCCATGAAAATGTATTAGTATTTCTTATTGAGCTTTAAGCTCACTCCCATTCGTTGACATATTTTCAGGTACTTTTAGTGTAAAACCCCAACCTGATTGAATGTCATAATAATAGTTTTGAACTGATTAGAGGTCCAATGATATAAACGAGGGGAGATTAGAATTTAGAACGCTCCAGACGTCATTTGGGCATAAAGTGAAATTTTTCGAAAATTTTCACCGAATGCCCTAAGGAATAGTGATTTTTCTTATTATATCCGGATGGAGGGGTTTGCAAAGGAATTTTTAAGAAATTTCGCTCCATGACTTTGAAACTGACATTTAGAAGAGAATTGAGATTTAAGTGAATAGTGTGATTCGGACTGGAATTTAGAGCCCAATGATATTTCTGAATTTGGGCTAAAAATACGAAATGTCCTGGAATAATCATAGAGTCGGAAGAAACTGAACTGAGTGAAACGGAGTCCTGATAGTTTTCAAAGATTCAATGTAATCCTATAATAAGACGCCATTGTCCTGGATTTACGATTTTAATGATTTTAAATCCCATTTGGTGATTTCAGAGCTTGAATCCATCGTGAAGGATTTATTTAGGAATATTTCATGGTCAAACTAAGTTTAGACGATCATAGAATATTTTGACATTTAATCTAAGATAATTAGATATAAAGGTGAAAATGAATAAGTGCTATAGGGAAATATTTTCTTGTGAAGCCAGTGACATTTCTGCAATAAGCTAGGATTAGGGTTTGTGACTCTGCATCAAAATGGATAATGAGATTCATGGGCTCAAATACAGGTAATAAGTTGATTGGCAATTGGCAGAAAGGATGGAGGGCCAAAGGTAAATAAAATAAAGTTAAATTATTAAAAGGGAGGAGACAAAATTAACTTTCATTTGTCTAAAAATAACATCTGGGTTGAAGAAGAAGAGAAAGAGAGAAGAAAGAAAGAGGAAGAAGGAAGAGGGAAAGAGGAAGAGGAAGAGAAAAGAAAGCTAGCTCAAACTCTTGCACAAAGTATATGAGCTATGACGCTGTGTGGATCTATGGAACTTTCGAATCTTTGTATAGTTAATGACATACTCCAAAGCTAGGGATTTTAGTGAATTAAGTCTGCCTTGGATTTCTTGAAGATAGGGTGGTAAAACCCATATGGTACATGATAGTTATGGAATCCTCTCTTTTAAATGGATTCATGGGTAAATTGAGAGTAATTGAGTTAGGGTTTAGAACAAACCCTAACTAATTATCATATTTGGAGTTTGTATGGTTCATAACACCATAATTTGAGTTATTTGAAATACGTTCGGAAAAGTTTTTTGAAGATACATCTGTGAAAAGATGAATTAATTAGAAAAGAGATGTCAAGAGTAATGAAATGGTTTTGAAGTGTATATGGACTATAGAGTTGAATTGGATGGAAAAATATGAAAAAAAAATGCAGAAAAACCCACATTCTGGTGTTTTTTGGCGTAGTCTCGGTAAAGGAAATGTTTATTACTACATTTTGACCATTTCGTATTTTGGCCATAACTTGCTCATTCAGATCTGATTTGAGTGATTAAATTAAGTAGAAATATACTTCTAGGGAAAAAGTTATCTGAAGGAAGTGTGTGCAAATTGTAACCCTAAAGTGCCAAAAATTTACTCAAAACAGTGTAACCTTGTCAGTTCTCATCAGGGAAATGCTGTTTTCTGTTTTTTAGGCAATTTGTGATATTTTACAGCCATAACTTGCTCATTTCTGATCGATTTGAGTGATTCAAGTTGCTGGTTAAAATAGACTTCTAGAAACAAATTATCTGAAGGAAGTTTAAGCAAATTGTAATCCCAAAGTGCCCATAAAATTTGTCAAAGTGGGCTATGTGCAGATTACATTACGCCAAAATTGAGTCATTAGTGTAATAACTTGTGTTATGTGGTTGAGCCTTAGAAGAAATTTAAATTGAAAATTTAAAGAGATGTCGTGGATATATAAGGGCTTGGTCTGGAGAGTTTCATAATTTTGAAGACCTTTTGAATAATTTTTGAAGTCGAAAAAATCTATGAAGTAATGTTGAGCAGGTTGGCCAAAATAAATGGGTTTAATTGCTTAAGGTAATTTGTTCATTTCAGCTAAATGAATGTGGCATAGTGGATTCAATGGAAGTTAATGTATGGTTGTAGTTTTTTCTTGAAAAGGTGAAAGAAGGATTATCGGACGGGAAGCGGAAGCGGGATTGACGGTGAGCAGGTGATGTAAAAATGATGTTTTGCAAATTGAGTTTTTAAAGTAAGGCGTTTGATGTTAAAATGAAAAGTTTAATGTAAATGTTTATATTGCCTAAATGAAAAGTTTTGATGCATAATAAATTTTAATCTTACATGTTATCTTATCAATATATATATTACTAAATTATATATGTATGCATATGTTAAGGTATTATGAAAAGTTTAAAAATGTGTAAAAATGCATATGTATATTTGCATATATATATATATGGGTTTTTCATGATAAAGTAAAAAAAAGGATTTAAATGGTTATAAATGTATTTTGATAAAATGTTTTAAATGATTTAACACTATGATTGTTATGGCCCGATATCGGCAGAATTTTTCAAGTGTAAGTTTAGGGTAAAGTTATAGGTTACTAGCGAGGAGAAATAGGTGTCTAGAGTAATATCCTTGCGTGATAAAGTGCTATGGCTGAACCTATGCAAGCGTGAGTTCTCATGTTTATCAAGTAGTTATATTTGCGAATATTATTGTCCCTCACCGTCGATGCCGAAAAGCTGACCGATTGTGTTTATTCCACCGGAACCTCGAGGAAAGAAAGAAAGAAAAGAAAAGAAAGAAATAAAGAAAGAAAGTTTAAGGCATAAATGATTTCTTTGTATAATATTTATTATAAAGAAAGAAAAGAAAGTTTAAAAATAAAATGTTTGTATTCTGATTTTAATTGTATAAGTATGTATTGATATATATGAAAATGTTTTAATGTGATCTTGCTCATGGGCTCCTTCACAATCATTCTTTTCCATATGTTTCGAACCTTTTAAGGAACGAAGATAGATTACCTGGTAGAGTATTCCTGCGAGTGAGTTGAGACATCGAGAGGCAGCATGTGAACTACATTGTATAAAATAATTTGCATATTTTATAGGTTGAATAATTTGTCATATATATATGCATATATGGATATATTTTGAATGAACTATAGGCGATCGCCTTAAGTCATTTCGAGCCAACCTTTTATAAAGCTGTGCATGTAATTGAAGAAATTTTGAATATTTTGATGATTTAAAAGTGAATAAATGTATATGTGTATATATTGTGTTTGATTGGAGTTGTGGACGAGAGTCCTAAAGCGGAAGTTGAAGTTAAGGATTGAAAGATTAGAAGTGTTTTTAAATGTTTTCGCGGGTTTGTAAATTTGGGGAGAGTCAGGCAAACAAAGGAAACTGCAGCGATTTTATGAAAAATCTAAGTGTTTAAAAAAAAAAAAAAAGAAGAAAGAAAATTAGCCGCCAGCTTGGCATTATTTTCTAAAGATGTTAAGGATTGTAAAGGGAGTTCGCTCCATGGATGTTGTACTGGTTGTTTTGAGAAAAGTTTCTATGTTTTTTAATTGGAGTGGGAGATTTTCGGAGTTCATAAAGGTGTCAGGGTCGAGATCATGCTTGGCACACCTTGGCGGGTCCCACTGTGATATACATAGGTGCCCTTGGTGGCCAGGAGTCCACCCTTCGCTAACCTTTGGTGCCCTTGGGTGGTGTCACGAAATATCGTATGCACTCTTTGGCATTTTCTTCGCCTCTGTGGGAGCTCGAACGAGGGCCGGGGGCTTAGGTCTGATAGGAGCATCTCCACCGCACGGCGACTACTAGCTCGGTTGGTGATAAATCGCACGATGATTATAGCACAGTGAGCGTGCAGCATGTCAAGTGAGCCACGGCCTGGCGCACAGCCCGGTGTCGGAGTGAACCTGATGAACCCTGGCACCGTGATCACAGTGTGAACCTGTCGCGCCGCCTCTTTCATCAGGTCGCGCCGCCCGGCGGCGGTCTGGCCCGGTGGCGTGGGGTGCCGTAACCAGTGGGTGTGCCAGTGGGTCCCACTCACGGGAATATCAGCCCTCCCTAGAGGCATTTTCTTTACCGCTAAGTGAGGCTGAACCCAGGTGGGGCTTAGGTCCAGGTCGAGAGGCAAAGTGTAAAATAAAATTTTTTTGAAAAATTTTATTTTAAATGAAACGATGTTCATTATTATTCGGGAAGAATTTATTAAATTCAAATAAAATCAAATAAATTTTATTAAATTTTGAACAATAAATTATAAAATAAAATTTTGAAGAAAATGCAGACCCACCTGTTAAACTTGATATTTTAAGCAACGAAATTGATTGTATACCTTTGAGTTATGTGTATGATTAGTGTCTCGAAGTACATTAGTTATGCCTTAGAACCTTTGTATTGAATAACTACCGTTTAGAAATGATGAATGCGTAGTTGCGTGCGAAATTATATCATGATAATCATTATACAAGGAAAATAAGTGATGCTCAGTTGAATTGCAATATAGGGATTTAGATCTTGAAATGAACAAGAAGCTAGAACCTTCTTGAGATAAATAAATTGAGTGTGAATTATTGCCATAGAAAATAAGCAGGTCAGTTCATGATTTGTCTGATTTATTAATATCTGACATCTGCATTACTAGTTAATTGAAATGAAAGTTAATCATATTTGCCGTGTCGTGTAAATGGCACAAGTAGGGGCGATGACGTAATCGCGGGGCAGCGGTCGGGCACCAGCGACAATTGACCAGATTGTCGGCATTGGATCAGGCCTTGTAGAGGCGAGTGTTCACGAGAAGGCTGCTATTACAAGCTCGCATAAGCGGTGATTTAGGGAGGATCTAGTAGCCCGAGGTTTGAAGCCGCCCATAAATATAAGGCGTTCACCGGGAGGGCAGGAGTGGTGTGAGACCATTGGTTTATGCGAAACGAGAGAAAGTGTTAGAGGCTATGGAGATTACTGGCCCGCGACCGGATGACTAAGTGCGTTCTGTAGCTGGAGAATGAGGCCTGTTGCTGGTGGAAATGGTCGGACCTCCGAGACCTTGGAAGACAGTTGCGTGAGTTCTCTGAGATTAGGCGAGAATAGGGATGACATGTCGGTAGCGAGTTAGAGATCTGGGGACTCTACTCTGATGGACACGAGGATTATGGACATGTCAGAGTTCGAGGTCATCCTGAGGATGGATTGGCTGATAACTTACAGGGTCGTCATCGATTGTGAGGCGTGGGGGGATTAACTGCATGAGGTGATGCTCTGTGTGGTATTTCCGAAGTAAGTGCAGATGTTTCCACCAGGCGAATTATCTGAGTCCAGTGCTCTCGAGGAGACCCCGATTAAGCCGGGACCCAGCTATGAGCCTACTAAGGTGGTGGAGCCAAACTTGATCTATCTCCGGGTAATTTGATCTATGGATGTTTTCCAGGATGAGCTTCTGGAGGCCCACCTCCGCCTTGGGATGTGACTCCGCCATAGATAGCTGGATTGGATTTCGAGCTGAGGTGCGATTAAAAGCTATTGGACAAAAGGGTTTAATGGGCGGCTTGCCCACCGTAAAACGGTTTAATTACGTCGAAATAAATTTACCCTTCACGCGAGGATTGATGATTTATTGAATCGATTGAGAGGAGTGCGAGTCTCTCAAGATAGCCAGCAGCAGTTTACTATCATTGCGAGGATTAGGAACAAATATCCTTAAGGCGGCGTTTGAGGCGCGTTATGGGCACTTGATTGGTGATGCCACTGGATTGATAGTGCGCGTATTCATGGACTATATCATGGGGCGTTCGACCTATTTAGATCGGTTCATCGTGAATGCCGTGATTGCTTATTTTTGATCTACTCCCGATCGAAGTGGGAGCATGAGTATCACTTGAAAATTGTTTTTCACAATTTGTTAGAGACCATCGGTTGTGCGCTAAGTTCGAGTAAGTGCAGTTTTATTGGTGGGATTTACTGGGACACGATGGTGTGCGCATCGAGTGTCGGTCGACTAGAAGAAGGTTAAGAGCAATGATGGGTGGAGAGCGGGATGTCAATCTTGAATCGTAGTTTCTTGGGTTGTTGGGGTGACTGAGGAATTTGAAAATGTTTGAGAAGTTGTCCATTAGGCGAGGTCCTTCAGTTGCCTATGGGATATGGACTCCACTGGTTGGAATGACCACGACGAAAAAGACACGTTAAAGTACGGAACCCTTTTCAAAATCTGGTGTTAAGTAACAAAAGGGGAGGATCGACTTTCTCTAGTTTGGGGAAGAGCGAAGACTTGCCTCGATTTGGGGACTAGGGCGAGGATTGAGCGAGTGACAGGATTTCCCCGGAAGACGGGGATCCAGGACTTTGGGGCCACGGAGTCAGTCGCTGTAGGACGGGAGAGTATACGAGTTCATTCCTCCACGCCCCTAAGTGAGTTAGAGGAACTAGTTTTCGGTTGGGGTGCTATACCAACACTTCCAGTAACACAGAATGACCCCCGGAAGGCCGGAGTGTGGATCGAAGTCGGGGGCGGGATGGGGATTTGTGCATCAGGAAGCATTAGTGGACCTTAGGGTGTAGTAGACACATTTGGTTCTGATTAATCGGGCTTGACATGGATAGGATTGTGACCATCGGGTTATCGATGGTGGGACTCAAGGCGAGTTATTCATTTTCGACGACATTATTAGATTTGAAACGAGGTTGAAATTGCCAAGTAAGTGTGATGTTCTTACAGGTGTGGGGTGAAGTTTGACGCGTCAGTTGAGATTATAATTAAGAAATCTCTCAGATTCTACTCATAGTGGACCCGAGATTGGTGGCGGTATGGAATTGTGTTAAGGGCGGGTAACATCCGCGTCGAGTCGGGTGTGAGTGCGCGATGCGGATCATTCACCACTCTTGGTGAGTGTGGGTTGATTATCTTTAGGACTAAGTCACCAAAACTGTAAGTTTACGATCAGTAAGAACAAGTGGCGAAGAGTTATGTCCCAGATGAAAACACCTTTGCCGGGTTATCACGTGGCGGGGTGATGATAAAGATGAAATTATTTCGAGAGAGTTGGACCACCATACTGGAAATTTCATTGGGTGTTGTTAATTTGGAAAGGCTGCCGGTGGGATCATAGTGTAACATGGACTGGGTTGACGGTCCGTCGGTTGTCGTGATAGTGACAACAGGAAGGTTAGGTTACACCAAGTAAAGGGTTATTGTAGGGTTGCTCGTTGTACGGATTATATACATGTGTTAGAGGACACGCTACAAGCATACGTCCTGGGTCATAAAGGTAGAGGACTAATTGCCCTTAAAGGAATTCGCTGTATTCTCAAAGGTGACGTGGTGGCACCATGAGGCATTAGCCATGGGTATGTAAATCACCAGATTATGTTGGACCAAGGTGGAAGGGCTCCATCACGGGTCTTGATCGGATTAGAAGGTGAGCTGATGCGATGCGTCTTCTCACGACTCGAGGAGCTGCGGAAGGCTATGTAGAGGTGCGACGTCGACCCTTAGAGTTCGAGGTTGGGGATCACGTCTTCTTGAAGGTGATGCCTAAAAGGGATGGTCAAGTTCGACAAGCACGGAAAGCTATCGCCGAGGGTTATTAGACCTTTCGAGATACTCGAGAGGATAGGCACCGCGTTGCGTCTGTAGTTAGCGTTACCGCCCGACATGTCAGTGTCAGGGTATTTCCGTCTCATGCTCGAGAGTATACTCGAGATCCGGCTCGCCAGAGGTGGGTTGGGGGATAGATTGAGGTTGACAGATGGGACCTTTGAGGAGGACCGGGGTGCGTGTTTGTAGCCGTGATCAGGGTCGTGCTGACCTTGGAGCGCGAGGCTGGTGGGAGTGCTATGGCAGCAGCGTAGATTGGAGGAGTCAACGTGGGAGCGAGGACACGATGCGAGTACAAAACGCTGTTTGGGATGAAGATGCAGCGATTTAATTTGTTTAAGATTTAAATGACCGTTTGCATGCATGGTAGGGTGCATGTTGTATATGCATGTGAGTGATTGAGATTGTCCTGAATTTCGGGACGAAATTCCTTTTAAGGAGGGGAGAATGTAAGACCCGAGAAATTTCAAATTTTGAAATAAGGGCAAAATCGTAATTTCGATTACAACATTGTAATTACGGTTAAAAATCCGTAATTAATTCTCTAGTCTCGGATATTGTGGGTTCACCGTTGGAATCGTCTCAAAAAAAAATCTAGTTAGCACGTAAAGATTTCGTAATTTTCCGAGGTAGTCGGAATTACACGTTTTGAAGACATGTCCTTTAGTTGGTCTTAGAAACAAATCGATTTCAGTCAGGCCAGAAGCCACATATAACATGTATATGCTGCCATGGTGGTATGAATAGAAATAACATGAAAATGAATGACCAGGAGATAAAGTCACTGAATATCAAATACGGGAATGGAGGGACATAATGGTCATTTTCTAAGTTTTTTAAGTCACAGAAGACAATTTAATAAATAGTGCTTCTTCTCCATTTAAAGACTAGGGATCTTGAATTAAATTTGGACGGATTTTTGTTTTGTGAATTTTCCTTTTTGTAGAGAGAGAGAGCCGCCTCTGGGTTTCCATGAATCCAGCAGTTGAACCGAGGCGAGAAAGGCGATCTCTGGGCTTGACTCTAACAGTGGACTCCAGTTTTAGTGAGTTTCTTCAAACTCCTCGGTAGGATTTTCTCTACTTTAGTTTTATTCCATTTTGAGGTTTCCATGTTCCACCCACAGGTTGGTTTGAGGCGTGAGGGCACGTTTGATCGATCCCAAAACTTGGGGCCAGGGTTGATGTAAATTTTTGGGATTTTTGGAGATGGCCGTGACTGCCCAGAAATTTAAGGGCTGTTTGGGTCTTTTAAATTCCAGATTTTTGCTTTAAATCATGTGCTTGATGTGAATAAATGCCGGGAATGAGTTGTTGATCGGTCCCAAAACATGGGACCGAATTATGAAGATTTTTGGGCTATCCGTGACAGTCCAGAAACTGTTGTGGGCTGATTGTGTGGAATTTATGCATTAAATTCTGCTTTGGTGTTATAAGATGGAAGTGGTAAGAAATTCAGGTTCCAAAGATTGGACAGTTGATTCAGTGTTTGCACCAGTGATTAGCCCTTCTTCAGACCAGGACTGTTAAAAATCAGTCAGTTTATTATCAGTGGATAAAATTCCATGTTGTGAAGTTGTTGAAATGAATGGCTTGAGTTGTATTGGGATTATTGAGGTTAATGCGTTGTCTTGTTAACTGTGTATAATTATATAAATATAATTTGTAATTTGAAACCCGTTAGGGCCAGATTTTAAAATGTTCATGCATAAAGCTTTGTGTGTATACTTGTAGGTCGCAATTATGAAGATATCATTATTATTATGATCATTGGAGATAGGTTGATCATTAGCCGAAAGGCTGTTTTGATGTGATCTGTAGGTTGTATAATTACCGCGCACGTTGTGTGATTTAATTTTTATGCGAGGTATATTCATGTTTATATATTTGCATGTGTTGTATGAATTATTGAGAGCCATCATGATGCATTTCATATGCAGGGGTATCTGAGAGATAGGAGTTAGTGCATGGTATATAAGTCTAGAGAAAGGCGGTTCGAGAGGATAGTCTAAAAATGTTAATTATCGGAGGGTAGTCCACAAACTTAAAATATCAATGCGTCGGATGACCCACGATTGATATTCATCGGAGGGTAGTCCTGAAACAATATATATCAATCGTCGGACGGCGATTGATATATACGCCGGAGGGTTGTCCACCTAGTAAAATAATGATTCACTAGCTGAAGCAGAAGCGGAGTGTAGAGAGAAGTCGGTGAGGACTCGGGATCTGAGTTAGTCATGTAGACATTCAGTGGATCATGCATTGCTTGAATCTTCATGTTTAATTTTGGAACATTACTATGACCGGGTGGTAGATGGCGCAGAGGCGTTCACCATCTGTTTGCTTCGCTTACGTCCGTAGGATCCCCCTTTTTACAGGTCTGAGGCGTCAGAAAATGATTAATCGTGAGGTTGGATAAAGAAAGAAAGCGAGTTGTGGCTTTGATGATATTTACATGTATTAGAATTTGAAATTATTTAATATATATTTGTATGAGAAGTAAAACATTTGAACTCTTGAAACGCTATTGGATATAGTTTGGATATATGTCAGTGGACGCACGATTGGTAGGCCCAAGTGGCCGTATTGGATTACTCTATTGCATATATTGTTGATTAGGACGGGTTTATCACGAGTTTTTTGTATTTGGGTAGAGCTCCGTCTGAGGCTGGAATTTTCTAAAGTGGTCGGGTGGCAGGCCTCCGCGTGATATGAGTTGACCAATTAGTCAAGCGGACCCCGAGTTTTGGGAAAATCACAGCTTGAGTATCGAGAGGGTATAAACCTTAAATGTAATCAGTAGGAACACACAAAACTATGTCAGAAATTGATGAGCAGTGAAACTAGAAGGGAATACCATATACGAGATAAATTCTAAAATAATAAAAAATAACCTCAAATATCTGGATTACCTTATATGAAGCAATCACATTGTTAGTATCTTACAAACGGCAATCCCTTCTTCCTAACGCTATCACAGCTCGGTACTTGGGACAGTGAGTATCAAAAGACACTCCATTGTATGAATCGACACACATGAAATATGGGAAATTTTCAAATTTTTATTTCATTGAAATAACTCTCCTATCTTACATACAAGCTTCTCTAAGGGAAGCTTAGCTCTCCATTACAAACTTTTGATACATAAGAGAGATGGATGCTTTCTGATGATTTTACAATGAGAGTTCTTCGGTATTTATAGAGGAGAACCTCCACTGTTTTCAGATTCTCTCTTATCTTCTTCTTATACGTGTATGGTGCTCCAGATATTATTTATGCACAATCTTAATCATTTTTCTTTCCTTTTCTTAACGGTCTTGTCATTTTGAAATTTCAAGCATAAATCACAGCCGGCTGTCTTATTCATGACTATACTCCTCTTTTATGGTCTTGTCATGATGGAGATTTGAGCATCTTCATTTATTATTTCTCCAGCTGTCTTTGAAGAACAGTTTACAATTATAGTGGTTGGCATTTTTTGTCAGACCACTTTTACTTAGCTGTTATTACATTTGACTTGTTATTTACATTTATAGTGGCAGACATGTCCTGTCAGGCCACTTGGTTGGTTGGGATTACATCTTTTTTCCCGAGGTTATCTGACCTTCGCATCACTTTTGTGCTTTGTAATTTTATTACGCCTTCATTTTTGTCATTTGGCTAGGCGCATCAACAATTGATCCGACTCATTAATCTTATCACATTATCATTCTCACGTCACAGCTTTTTCCATCACCTAGGACTATCATCCGGTTGTTTGTCGCCACCTGATCATTTGAGCAATTCTTTTCTTCAATGTCGATCGATAAGCCTGACTTTTATCCTAGTGCTCTCACTTGTTTTTGTCCATTGCACCATAATATCCACATTTTTAGGTTTGATCTCATTTATAAAATCTGGATTCCTCTTTATTTTATTGTTATGGATAGTAGGCTTTGTAGCTTTACCCAATCTTTCATTATATTACGGACTAATAATGAATAATTTTATATAAAAACTTTGATAGCGCATCATTTTGCGCCATGGACTCTGGAGTGTCATTAGGTATTTCTCCCTAATTACGGACTCAAATAGATTCGGTCAACAAATCTGAAATCCATGGCATCTTGAATGAATGAGAGTCTGTCTTTTTTGGTGTATCCTTGGGTAAATAGACTCAGTGGAAGTCTGGTAATACCCATCACCATTAGGGTTGTTATAAATGAATTCAGAGAAAGTCAAATACTTTCTCTCCATGTCAGACAAGATGAATGAAGATGTATTTATATTTTCTTCTTTTCCTGGAAAAAAAAAGGGGATATCATGGAATTTTCTCCTTTTGAGAGGAGTTTGTCTATTTAAAATTTTATTATCTCCACTCTTAGGAGATTTTTGTCTTTCTGAGACTTATTATTGGGCTTTTATCCTTTTGGAGGGATAGGCATATCACAGTACCTTTTGCAGGATATTTTTGCTTTTAAGCAAGGATATATCTCCTGTCCTTATGTTATCAGCATTTGCTGTTGCCTGGCTTTTTCCCGAATGGGACGGCATATCCAAGCCTACCTTTTTGATGTTTTTAGTCTCCGAAGAGGCTGAGGAAACATCATCTGTCCTCACTATTATTTCACCCAATCTTTCAAAACATTTTTCAAGGATATTTTTGGGAAATATGATTTAGATCTTATATCATTGATATCTTTTTGTAAATTGATAATTTTTCTTCAATTGAAATAAGTCATTGTAATTTTCCCGAAATCATGTTCATTCCTTTGACACGTATGGTGTAGTTCTCTCATTTCTTCCATATTATTTAACATTCACTGCTCAAAAGTGCAAGAAAATTGTCGATTACCTTTTATATGAACAATTTAAAATTATAATAACTAAGAAGAGTTTGCCATCTAGATATCAACCTTCTAGCTTAGCCTCCTTTTCTTTGTGTTATTTTTATAAATCCTGCGACTTGAGTATTGTCCTGATTCTATAATAAGGGTTTTTGGTAATAAGATATTTCAAATTTAACAGTTCCGCACGTATTACCGTAACTCTTTTTCATTGATATCATAATTAATTTGATTATTATTAAAGACGCTGCTGTATACCGTATAGCCTCTCCTAAGTCTGTTTTCAAAATAGTACGCGATATTTATACGAAGCATCTGTTTGTATGAAGTGTCATTTTCATTAAATGGAGTCTTAGTTTAGGCAAATTTGAACATATATTTTAATCTTTAACTATCATGGTATGTTTTTCATTCCATCCTGTTTAGTTTCTTAGTTAACAATTTTTTGTAATTCTGTCTTTCTTTGGCAAATCTTTTATAAAATGGATGGTTAAACATCCCGAAAAATTTTATATCATTTCGCAGTTACCGTAATTCATCGGGAAATCTTTTATTTTTCATTTATGTCTTGTTAACAATTTTATTCGCTAGAATCTATAATCATTCACCGAGAATTCTATTTCTTTTTCTTGATTTCAACTTTCTTTTCTGAAAAGAATTATACCATAGATCTTTACAGTGTTATAAGCTATCTAAATGTTTTCTGATCTTCTTCATTATCGGAGCAGTTAACATGTGTAGCCTCAGCTTCATTATGAATGATGAATAATCCAGTCATTTATCCATTTTCTTTGGAAAACTTGAGGAGCATTTTGATCAAAGGCATTACTATCATTCATAATGACCTCTAGGTGTACTAAGGCTGTAATAGGTATACTATTATTATCCATTTTTATGCGCAAAATGCGATTTGCAATCAAACTTCACGTAATAATTTTTTCCTCTTACCAAATTTATTAATATTTCTTTATTTGGATATAGTATCCATCCAAATTTTGTATTCTTATTTACTTTATTTGTAATTTATTACCATTCTTGCTTTTCCTCTTTTTATTCCACTATGTTTCTAACCATAAAGCGGGGCTACTATGTGGACTTTTACTTTCTGTATCAGTTCCAGCGTGTTAATTCATTAATCAGTTAAAGTCTTCTATATCTGTAGAATATATCATTGGTCTAACTCTAATGACACCTTTTCAGGATCTGTCATTTCAATTTACTGGTGATTTTGTCTTTTCCCAATATTTAAAGGGTTGTGCTATTTCTTTCAATTTTTACATGTATCTTACAGTGTTATTTTTATGGGTTATAGATGTATTTATTTTTACTGTTCTCCATTTTAAAGCTTTTTATCATAATGTATCTTAAGGTTTAGTATTCTAGCACTCTTATCCAGTGATCACAAGGTGTTTTAGTATAATAATTATAAATTGTTTTGTTGATATATTGAGAATTGTTGTAAAAAGTCATTTCCTAATATAATGTCACATTCTATATTATTGTATTGATAGACTTTTCCTATCGTTACAATTTTGTTTTGAATCATTATTTCTACATTCTCTTTTTGTTTTGTGATTTTTCTTTATCTCCGTGACTCCTTTATTGAGATATTAGTATTTTCCCATTCTTTTAACAAAAGCTTTTGATATTGTTATTCGATCTGTATCTATCAATCCCACATGTAATATACTTAGTTTCTAGAATTTTAACTATTATAAATACCATAGTAGAATGTAATTTACCTTCATTTTGTCTTTCTAGAAAAATACATATGTCTTCATTGTGTTCTATTCCACTTCTTTGTGATGCTTCTCATTGCTCTAATCTTGTCACAGGAAGCTATTTCCTAAGAGAATATCATAATGTCCATTTCCTTGCATTATATTATCTTTGCTTGGCAATCTACTAGAAAGGTTATTCCTTGTAATCTTATGGGTATTTCTACCTTTAAATTACATTCAATGTTTGACCATCATAATTTTTGTAGACACATATGGACTTGTCAAAGTTCCTATCATTTCACACTTATCGCTGGATATGATTTGGTTGGCTCACGTATCTATTAAAATTTTGGTTTCTTCAACTTCTCTTTCTCCATTGTAATAATTTCTTCTATTAAGGGGTGAATGTACTTCTTCTCATATTATTGAGCTTCTTACTTTGTACTATTTACCCTTTGCTATTTCCTATCAAGGAATTTCCCAAATGCAGGTAAATCAATTCTTTGTATACTATTTTCAGTGAGATATCATCTTGAGGCTTAAAATGTAATTTGCAGATAATCTCATTCTATCTAACTTTTGTGGATTATTGTTTCTACACGAATTTCTCTACATTTCATCACTAATTTCTATAAAGGGTTTTGTCTTATTAAATTCTTCATAATTTGAGTTGATAGTGTATATAAACTTTGTAATACATTGTCATTACATTATTTCCTTCTTTCATAAAGTCATTTCTTAAAAATTTAAAATATAAGCTTAGACTGTTATCGAAGTCTTTGTCTCCTAAATTAATGTTATATTTGGGTAACATGTAAACATTAATTTTTGTATAGCTAATTGCTGGACACTGCCTAAGTGGCTTTCATGTGTTTTGTATCAGTCTTTACATCATGTAAACTTAGGTACTATTGGAGTATTTAATTTCAGGGAATAATGATTTTGTGTGTTATATCTACTGGTATACATACTTTATTTTGTCTACGATTTTGTCATTTTATCTTACTTAAAGTTTCATTTATGGTTTCTTTTGTTAGTAAATTAAGCTTAATATTTCCTTTAGCTTTGTTGATTGTTATACTTCTTTCTATTTTTTGGTATTCATGGATTGTGTATTTCCTATGCATATATCTTTTATTTAAGTAACCAATAAACCTTACTCACCAGACTTTTAGATCAAAGTTTAGATGCAGATTTTTACGTAATTTTTATTATCAAAGTACTTTTCATTCTATATCCTTCTTGATCTTCCTTAGCTTTATGACTTCAGTCAGAGAAATGTCATCTTCTTCTGATTATTTCTTTACTCGTGTATCACTTTTCGACGAGCTACATTATCATTTTTATTATAAACACTACTCATTTCACTATCCAAGCTTAGGATACTTTCTGAATCTTCATCTTTATTTTTCTGCAATATAAATGTTCTTTTCTCTTTTTGGCATTCATTCTTTGTAATGTCCTAATTCTCCACATTTCCAACATTTGCATCTTTTGTCTTTTGATATTAACATTTGTCTTTATAATTGAATTTTTTCTTGTAATATTTCTTAAATGGTTTTTCATTCTTTTCTAAATTTTATATTTTAATTCTTTGTAGTTGTCCCAATTGTTTTCTAAATTTACCTTTTCTAAACTCTTTACCCAGTTTAAAGATATATCTATCTTATCATGAATATTTTTCTCCATATTTTACTGCATTTACAACATATCTTTGAACATAATCATCCGATCTTTACTTGCAAAATTCTATTGAACTCTAAAGTATCGGCATTTTGTTTATTTTTCATATTCTTCTTGGAAATAAGAACTCCGTTTTCCTGGTAATTTCTCATAATATTGTTGCTAGTATTGTCATATTCATGTTTTATCAAGGTAATATAATACCATTTTTCCTAAATTCCATGTATATTCATATATGTATTTCATCTTACAAATACGCCAGTTGTGATAGCTTATTCTAGCTTACTCTTATGTCTTTTTCTTCTTTGTTCTACCCTACTTTATCACAATTCTCATTCTTCTCCTAAGAATTCATTGACTATGTATCTAACAAAGGTATCTGCAACATCAGATATACTACTTTCAAAAGCTACAGTAGTGTAATTTGTAATAACCGATAAAACTAGGGCGATAATCCCTTCCGCTGTTTTATTACATCCTGGTAATGTTCCTACCATTATTTGAGTTTAGTATTATCTGACTTGTTCCTTGTGTCATAAAAATATAATGTCATTGTGGTGTTTGTTTAAAGCTGTTTTAATATCTTTTTTGACAAATATATCTAGGTATACTCTGTATTTCCTAATTGTTCTATTTTGATTCCTGCGGGTTCATATTTAGGTATTTATATTGGAGTTTCAAATGTTTGGATGTTCTTTATCTTTTATTTTACTTGGTCCCTCTACCCATGTCCTATAGGATTTACCTCTTTATTTATTTAAATTCATTTTGTATTTCTATCATTATATCTTGATTCCTTCTATAAGCTTATTTGGCTCATTCTTTTTAGTTTCTTTTTTTGTTTTGTGTTTCCTTCTCTTGTTTTCTTTTCCTTCTAATTCGAGATATTGTTCTAATAATTTTCATCTAGGCTTCTTTTCCAATGTTTTCTCTTTTTTATTGTTCTTTTTGGATATTTTCTAAATATTATTTGTTCTACCATTTCCCGGTTGATACGGCTTGTCTAAGTACCGAGCGAGGGGCGGTGGGAAGAAGGATTAACATCGGTAAGAATAAAGTCCTTTAGTTAACCATATAACAGATAAGCGAGAGATTGAGGTTAATACATTATTTTCAGAGAACTCTTATGCTTGCTGTATAAGTGTTCTCTAGTTTCATCAAGTTCATCAATTTCATAGTTTGTGTATTCAGTGATTACATTTAAGGTTTATATACCCTCTCATTGAGTTTTATAGAGCCTCTGAATAATGGTATCGAGCCACTGAGTTGAGGATAAAAATGGGGTGTCAAATGATAGATTTCTTTTAATTTTAAGAAATTGGAATAGCAGAATTAAAGACATAAAGAAAATAATATTATTTTATTTAAGAAATGAATAGAATAAAGATATCTCAAGAATTCTGGAAGGATAATACTGAGTTTGCTGGAAACTTAGAACAATTTGATTAGATATGTGCAATTGTTTCTAAACATTCCATAATCATTTTATATATTGTGTTTTTATTCGTTCCATTTAACGCCAGTAATTCTCACATAAATTGCCTTTTTTCTAAATATTTATCTATCGATTGTTGTACAAACGATTTATTGTTTAGCCTTACTCATATTTCTATACTGACTTCCAATTTTATTTAAATTTTTATTATGAAATATTTCACTTAGATCTTCTTTTGATTATATTTTGATCTCTGTCTATTGGTCGTCATCTCATTATATTTAAATCTAGAGTACACTATTACATATTTTTGTCCTTAAATTTTCAATTTTTGCTTTGATTAGTATTTCTTCTTTCATTTCTCGAGGTGAGATCTAATCAATTATTGTCATTGATCTTCGATATTTTTGAGGCTTGTAGGATATACAATGTTTTTAATATCCAAAGCTTATATGTTAAGAATTCAACTTAAAATAAGTTATACTTATTATTACTTTCATGTCATTAGGATCATAATCATCATTAGCACTTATTATCTTCATGATCAACCTTTATCAATTGAACTTGGATTTTTATTGTTTAATTTGTTAGGTGTATTTCACTATCACTAAGCTTGAATTCACACGTTCTTTATCTCTTACAATATTTATCTACTTGCTTTTTAATAATAGTTTACTTTATTTAAGTTTACTATTTGCATTTTATTATTACTATTTGCTTTTTAATATTTTAATTGATTTCATTCCAAACTTTCTTAAATACTTACATTATTATCAATCTGATCGCTCTATCAAATTCTTCTCGTAATCATGTAATTTTTCAATATGAGGTAATTTAATATAGATTCGTGTTAGATTTATAACTGTTTTGTTATTTCTATAAAATTCTTCTATGTTTCTATTACTGTTAATCGTATCATGCTTATATTATAATATGTATCTTTCAGATAGCTTCAGTATTCCCTATTAAACCAAGATTTCAGATCAAATTGTTCTAAGTCATAAACTTCAATATTATATCCTGTACTTTGATATCATTTTACTGGCTTAAATAAAATAATATTATTTTTTATGTCTTTGAATTTTTGTTATTCAATTTTAAACAAAGAAATCTATCATTTACACCCCATTTTTATCCTAACCCAGTGGCTCGATACTACTGTCAGAAGCCTCATAAACCCAATAGGAGGGTATATAAACCCTAAATTAATTTTGGGCTTAATATAATAAAACTAATGTGAAATGATGAATCTATGAAACTAGAACACTATATGCGCATAAGAGTTCTAAAATAATAAAAATAACTAATCTCCTACATCATATATGAAGTAATCCACATCTTTCAGATTCTCACCAGTGAATCCTTCTTCCCTAACGCCTCCTCGTCACGGTGATTGTAGATGTTTCAGATTAACTGAAAATAAGTAGAACAAATAGTATTAGAAAATTCCTAAAGGTCTGTTTAAAAAGAGAAAACATTGAAAAGTGAAGTCAGATGAAAAATTATTAGAAAACAATATCTCGAATTAGAAAATATGAGTACAAGAAGAAATAAATTAAGATAAAGAAGAAACCGAAAAAGAATGAGCCTAAATAAGCGATAGTGAAATCGAAGATATAATGATAGAAATACAAAAACAATCTTAAATGAAATAAAGGAGGAAACCTATAGGAGAGGTAGAGACCAAGTAAAATAAAAAGAAGAACATCCAAAACATTTGAACCCAATATACACTTAAGAACTCAGTGAGAATCAAAATAACAGGTGCATAGTGAGGCATCAGATATGATTATCAAAGATGATAAAACAGCTTTAAATAAATGGTCTCAAGAACATTATTTTGCGACACAAGGAACAAGCGGATGAGAAGAATATTTAAACTTCAAATAATGGTAGGAACATTAATGGGGGATACCGAAAAATGTGGAAGGATTATCAGCTCCATGACAAGTATATTATAAACATACCATCAGCTAGCAGTGATATTCGGTAGATACCTTTGTTGGGGATACATAGTCAATGAATTTCTTAGGAGGTGAATGATGTCACAGTAGAACAAACAAAGAAAAGACACAATACAGCTTACTTTATAAGAGAAGTTTAGAAATAAAGTTATCATAACTAATGAGATTAGAAGATTAAATATGATACATATCATATTAATTCAGAAAATAATATGATATCTTTGATAGTAAATATGAATATGACAATACTAGCAACAAGATATTATGAGAACTACTAGAAAGAGTCTGGTCACAGAATATGAAAAACAAAATAGAAAATGCCGATACTTTAGGAGTTCAATAGAATTTTTGAAGAAAGATCTGATGATTTATGCACCCAAAGATATGTTGTAATGAAAAAATGATGAGAAAATGATCATGATAAGATAGATAACATCCCGCAGTCAGGTGTAAGGAGTTATAAGTTAAAATTTAGAAAACAATGTAACTAAGAAAGAAATTTACAAATATATAATTTAAAAGAATGGAAACCATTTAAGAAATATTACAAGAAAATTCAATATAAAGACAAATACAAGAACAACAATCAAAGATGTATAGATGCAAACAAGAAATGTGAATTTAGGACATTACAAAGAATGAATGCCAAAAGAGAAAAGAATGATTTTATATTATGGGGAGAAAATAAAGATGAAGATTTAGAAAGTATCCTAAGCTTGATAGTGAACTATAGTGTTTATAGCTTAAATGATAACAACTGGCCGAAAGTGATAATATAAAGAAAGATCAGAAGAAGATATTTCTGAATTTGAAGTTACAGGTGCTAAGGAAGATCAAGAAGGAGATAACGAAAAGTACTTTTTGATAATAAAAATTAAAATCCGTAATCTTAAACTTGATCAGTCTCTGCATAAAGGTTTATTGCTTTACTTAAATAAAAGATAGTATGTTATAAATACATGAATCCAGCGAATACCAAAAAATAGAAGTATAACAATCAACAAAGCTAAAGGAAATATTAAGTTTCACTAATAACAAGAACTATTAACAAATTCTAAGTAAGATAAAAATTACAACTTAGACAAAATAAAGTATGGCATTTCAGTGAGTATTAAATAATAATAAAATCATTATTCTCGAAAATTTTTAAAATATCTGAATAGTACTAAGTTTACATGATAAAAGACTGATACAAACACATGAAAGCCACTTAGGTAGTATCCAAGGCAATTTAGCCTATACAAAATTAATGTTTACATGTTACCCAAAATATAACATTAATTTAGGAGACAAAGACTCCCCGATAACAGCCTGCTTTATATTTTAAATTTTTAAGAATGACTTTATGAAAGAAGGAAATACTGTAATATAAACACCATTATAGTGCTTTATATACACTATCAAACTCAAATTATGGAAGAATTTACTAAAGACAAACCCTTTATAGAAATTAGTATTAATGTGAGAATTATAAATAATAGAACCACAAAAGTTAGATAGAATTGAGATAATTCGCAGAAATTACATTTTAAGTCTTGAAGATGATATTCAAGAAATAGAATACAAAGAATTATCACCTGCATTTGGGAAATTCCTTTGAGAAATAGTAAATAAATAGCAAGTGGCAGAAGCTTCCAAGAATGGGAGAAGAAGTACATTCACCTTTCTTTAATAGAAGGCTGAAAATTATTACAATGGAGAAAGAGAAGTCAAGAAACCAAAATTTTTAATAGATATTGTGGAGTCAAATGCAATCATATCCAGCGATAAGTGTGAAATGATAGGAACTGATGTCATATGTCTACAAAATATGATTAATAAACATTAGAATGTAATTTAAAGGTAGAAATACCCATTAAGATTACAAGGAACAACTTTCTAGTAGATTGCTACAAAGATAAATGTAATGCAAGGAAATGGACATTATGATATTCTTAGGAAATAAATTCCTCAGACGTATTATAATTATAAGATCACAAAAGAAGGAATAGAAATACACAATGAAGACATATGTATTTTTCTAGAAAGACAAAAATGAAGGAAATTACATTCCCTACTATGGTATTTATAATAGTTAAAATTCTAGAAACTAAGTTATACACATGTGGATTGATAGATACAGGATCAGAAATAACAATATTCAAAAGCTTTTTGTTAAAAGAATGGGAAAATACTAATATCTCAATAAAAGGAGTCACTGAGATAAAGAAAAATCACAAAAACAAAAGAGAATTAGAAATGATTGATTCAAATAAAATTAATCATATGTCTATCAAATAATACAATAATATGTAATGACATTATATTATTAGGAAATGACTTTTTACAACAATTCTCAATATATCAACAAACAATTTATACTATTATGGATTAAAAACACCTCAGATCATTGGATAAGAGATGCCAAGAATACAAACCTTTTAAGATACATTATGATAAAAATGTAAAATGGAGAATTAAAATAAATACATCTATAACCTACAGTCAACAGCTCAAGATACATGTAAAAATTGAAAGAAAATTTTAGTAATAACCCTTAAAATATGGGAAAAAGACAAAATTCATCGCAAATTAGAAATGATAGATCCCGAAAAGGTCATTAGAGCACCACATATATCTCACATATAGAAGATTTTAAAATTCAGATAATGAATTAATGCCATGAACTGATAAGAGAAAGTAAAAGTCCACATAGTAGCCTCCGCCTTATGGTTAGAAAACATAGTGAAATAAAAAGAGTAAAGCAAGAACGTAATAAATTACAAAGAAGTAATAAGAATACAAAATTTGATGATACTATATCCCAAATAAAGAAATATTAATAAATCTGGGCAAGAGGAAAATTATTACAAAGAGTTTGATTGCAAATCGTAGATTTTGCATAAAAATGGATAATAATAAGATACCTATTACAGCCTTTAGTACACCTAGAGGCCACATGAAATGTGAGGTAATGCTTTGATTGAAAATGCTCCTCAAGTTTCAAAGAAAATGGATAAAATATTCTCTGATTATTCATCATTCATAATAGTTTATATCGATGACATGTTAATCTGTTCCGATAATGAAGAAGATCATGAAAAACATTTAGATATATTTATAACACTCTGTAAAGACCATGGTATAATTCTTTCAGAAAAGAAAGTTGAAATCAAGAAAAAAGAAATAGAATTTCTAGGAATGATTATAGATTCTAAAGGAATAAAATTACAACACATATAATTAAAAATAAAGATTATGAATTACTTAACTACAAACGATACAAAAATTTTAGGATGTTTAAACTACTCCTCTGATTTTATAAAGGATTTAGCTAAAGAAAGACAGGAATTACAAAAATTGTTAACTAAGAAAAACGAAACAGGATGGAATGAAAAGCATACCATGATAGTTAAAAGATTAAAAATATATGTTCAAATTTTCGTCAACCAAGACGCCTAATGAAATGACACCTGATATTACAAACAAAGATGCTTCGTATAAATATTGGGCAGCTATTTGAAAACAATTTTTAGGAGAAATATGTCTCCAGATACAAGTGGTACTTTAATAATAATCAAATTAATTATGATTATCAATGAAAAAGGATATTTGTAAATAATAAAAGGAATCAATAAATTTTGAAATATTCTTATTACCAAAACCCTTTATTATAGAAACCATAATACTAAGCTGCAGGATTTATAAAAATAATATAAGAGTAAGGTTAAGGTTATCTAGATGAAACTTTCTTAGTTATTATAATTTTAAAATTGTCTATATAAAGGTAATCATAAATTCCTTTCTCGTACTTTTAGAAAGGTAATGCTGAATAACACGGAAGAACATGAGAATGCACACCCATGAATGCCAAGAAAATGGAACACATTTTAAAAACATAAATGATTCGGTCAACTGGAAAATTATCAATTTACAAAAAAGATATCAATGATATAAGATCAATCATATATTTCCAAAATATCCTTGAAAATGTTTCTTAAAGATCATGAATGTAATAGAGACATTATTTGTTTCAAATTTCTTCTGAGACTAAAAATACCAAAAGGTAGTTTCGATATGCCGTTCCATCTTAGAAAAGCCAGCAACAAAGAATGTCGATAAGATAAGGGACAGAGATATATCCGCCTTAAAAGCAAAAATATCTCAAAAAGGTACTCGTGATACGCCTATCCTCCAAAAGGATAAAAGCCCGAATAATAAAAGTCTTCAGAAGACAAAAATCTCTGCGGTGGATAACAATCTCAAAGGACAAACTCCTCTCAAAAGGGAGAAAATTCCGATGATATCCTCTTTTTCCAGAGGAAAAGACAAAATATAAATACATCTTCATTCATCTCATTCGATTACGGAGAGAAAGTATTTGACTTTCTCTCAATCTATTTATAACAACCCTAATGGTGACGGGTATTACTGCATTTCCACTGAGTCTATTTACCCAAGGATAATAATCACAAAAAGGCACTCCTCATTCATTCAAGATGCCATGGATTTTTGCTGTTTCGACTAATCTATTTGAGTCCAAATTGTGGAGAAATACTTAATGACACTCTTAGAGTCCAGTTATGCAAAATGACAGGTCATCAAAGTTTTTATATAAAATTATTCACTATTAGTCCAGAATATAATGAAGACATTGGGGTGTGCCACAAAGCCTATCATCTCATAACAATAAATAGTGTGAGGAATCCAGACGGGAGCAATGAGATCAAAACCCAAAAAATGTGGATATTATAACAAAAATGGACAAAAACAAGGAGAGCACTAGGATAAAGTCAGGCTGGTCGAATGACGTATTTGAAGAAAGAATTTGCCGCCCATCGCGATAAACAATCGGATGATAGTCCGTGTGATGGAAAAGCCACAGAGAATGATAACAGATAGCTCACGAGCCGGATCAATTGTCGATGCGCCTACCAAATGACAAAATAAAATTTATGTATGACAAAGGACAAGAAGGTCATAACCTGGGAAGATGTAATCCCAGTCCAACCAAGTGGCTCCGACAGACATGTCCGCTTTACTATAAATGTAACAAGTCAATGTAATAACAGTTTAAGTAAAAGTGGTCTCACAAAAATGCCAACCACTATAATTGTAAACCTGTTTCTTCAAAGATACCTTTGAGAAATAATAAATGAAGATGCTCTAAATCTCCATCATGACAAGACCATAAAAGAGAGAAGTAGTCAAAGAAGAAGACAAATCTACACATGCTTGAAATTTCAAAACACAAGACTGCAAAGTGAAAAGGAAAGAAAATGATGAAGACGCATACAATATCTGGGAGCACCATACACTTGGTGGCGAAGAAGGATGGTGAGAGAGAACTGAAAATAAAGGGAGTTCTCTATAAATACCAAGAACTTCTACGTAAATCACTCCAAAGCATCCATCTCTTCAGTGTATCAAAAGCTTCAGATGAGAGCTTATTTCCTTAGAAGCTTAGATAAAGATAGAAGAGCCAATGAAAATAGTACTCAAAATTTCAGATATTTTATGTGTGTCTGATTCATACAAATGAAGGGTTTTGATACCACTGTCCTGGCAATCACTCGGTTGTGAGTGCTTGGGGAAGAAGGGATCATTGCTTGTATACAAGGTCACCTGATTGCTTCATATAACGTGTAATCGAGAGATCGAGGTTATTTTATTATTTGTAATCCTGATCTCGTATATAAGTATTCTCTAGTTTCATCAAGTTCATCAATTTCTGATAGTTTTGTGTGTTCCGCTGATTACATTTAAGGTTTATATACCCTCTATTGAGTTTTATAGAGCCTACAAATAATGGTATCAGAGCCCTAGGTTCAGGATAAAAATGGGGTGTAAATGATAGATTTCTTTTGTTTAAAGAAATTGGAATAACAAAATTCAAAGACATAAAGAAATAATATTATTTTATTTAAGAATAAAAATAAGGAATAAATTATCCAAAAATTACGTGAGATTACTTATCAAGTTTACGACTTAGAAACAATTGAGTAATACTCATTAATGGGAATAATGTATTATATTAAAAGATCTCAAGTATAATATAAGCATGATAGATTTAACTGATAATAGAAACATGTAAGAATTTAAAATGTAAATAATAAAATGAAGAGTAAATCTAACACAAAATCATATTGAGTATCATATTGAAGAATTCCGTGATCGCTAAGAATTTGATAACGATCGCATTGTTAACCAATATAAAAGTATTTTTTTAGAAAATTTAAATAAAATCAATTAAAATAGTAAAAAGCAAATAGTAATAATAAATGCAAATAGTAACCAAATAGTAAAAACTAATAATAAAAAACAAAGTAGTCAAATATTGTAAGAGATAAAGAACGTGTGAATTCAAGCTTAGTGATAGTGAAATACACCTAACAAATTAAACAATAAAAAATCCAAGTTCAATTGATAAAGAAAAGTTGAATCATGAAGATAATAAGTGTAAATGATGATTATGATCCTAATGACATAGTAATAATAGAAGCCTTAACTTATTATAAATCAATTTTTAATATATAATCGATATTAAAAACACTTAGATATTCTAAGCCTCAAATATCTCAAGAAGAATCAATGATAATAATTCAATTAGATCTCCCTCAGGAAATGAAAGAAGAAATACTAATCAAAGCAAAAATTGAAAATTTAAGGACAAAAATATACTTAATGATAATCACTCTTAGATTTAAATATAAAGATGACAATGGTGAAATTCAAGAAGCCTATAACTCAAGAAGAAGATCTAAGTGAAATATTTCATAGTAATTTAAATAAAATTAAAGTCCAAGTATAGAAATATGAGAATGACAATAAAATCAAGCCAGACAACAATCAATAGATAAATATTTTTTAAAAAACATTAATTTATGTAAAGAATTTACCAAATAAAGAAATGGAAACGATTAAAAAACACAATATATAAAATGATTATGGAATTGTCGTGAAACTAGTTTACCTCTCTCGTAAAGTCGATCCAAAACATATGTAGAACTTACAAATATAATAATACCCATATAGTAAGTAATTATAATGAATATTTACCTTTAATGTTAAGCTAGATCCTAAACAAGAAAAGTGTAGAAAAGATAAAAAGTCAGAGAAATGGAGAAACATCCAAAATCATTAAAATTAATAAAAGAGAAATAAAACTTAAATCCAAAAGAAAAACAAAATTAAAGAATACTATTATATAATGATTGGAAAAAATTTAAAATGGAGTTATGAAACCTAAACAAATGGAAGTAAAAAAGTAGAAATATTAATGGAAGAAATATTAAGAGCTATAAAACGAATGGATAACAGATTAGAAAAAATCGAAGAAAAAATAAATAAAATAGAAAATAGGATAATAAACATAGAAATACAACAAAATACTCTTATTAGCATAGGAAAAGATTCAAAATATGTAAAAGGAACGACTGGAAAAATGGTGTAACAAATATTTAGAAAATATCTGGAAGAACAATAAAAAGAGAAAAACATTGAAAAAGGAAGCCTGGGATGAAAAATTATTAACAATATCTCGAATTAGAAAAGAAAAGAAAAATAAGAGAAGGAAAACAAATAAAAGAAGAAGAAACTGAAAAAGAATGAGCCAAATAAGCGATAGTGAAATCGAAGATATAATGATAGAAATACAAAAAATGAATTTAAATGAAATAAAGGAGGTAAACTTATAGGACATGTGAGGACCAAGTAAAATAAAGAAGAACATCAAAAAACATTTGAAACCCAATATAGAATACCTAAATATGAACCCAGAGAATCAAAAATAGAACAATTAGGAAATACAGGAGTATACCTAGATATAGATTGTCAAAAAAGATATTATTAAAACAAATTTTTTTAAACAAATGGTCTCAAGCAATGACATTTATATTTTATGACACAAGGAACAAGTCGGGATAATAATACGAAACTCAAATAATGGTAGGAACATTAACAGATGTGTCAAACAGGGAAGGATTATCAGCCCCTAGTTTTAATGTAATTACAAATTACACTACTGTAGCTTTTAAAGCTTAGTATATTCGGTTGGTGTAGATACCTTTGTTAGATACATAGTCAATGAATTCTTAGAGAAGAATGGATAATGCATGCTGTAACAAAAGAAAAGACAAGAGAAGCTAGAAATAAGCTATCACAACTACAGACATTTGTAAGATGAAATATATATATGAATATACATGTGAATTTAGAAATGGCTATGATACCTTTGATAGTAAATATTAATATGACAATACTAGTAAATACATATTATGAGAAATTACCAGAAAAAAATGGAGTTCTTATTTCCTGCTAAGAATATGAAAAATAAAAATAGAAAAATACGATACTTTAGAGCTCGAATGTAATTTTAAAGAAAAGATTCATAGATGAGGCACCCAAAGATATGTTTGCAAATGGTGCAAAATATGAGGAAAATATTCGTGATAAGATAGATAACATCCCAGAAAATGGGGGTAAGGAGTTTGTAAAAGAAAATTTAGAAAACAATTAGAACAAATCCAAGAAAGAAATTTACAAAATATAAAAATTTAGAAAAGAATGGAAACCATTTAAGAAATATTACAAGAAAAATTCAATTATAAAAGACAAATGTTGCAGAATGTCATCAAAAGACAAAAAGTAGATGCAATGTTTGAAATGCGGAGAATTGTGTGACATTACAAAGAATGAATGCCAAAAAAGAGAAAAGAACATTTATATTATGGGGAGAAAATAAAGATGAAGATTTAGAGCATCCTAAGCTTTGATAGTGAAATGAGTAGTGTTTATAATAAAAATGATAATAAATATTTAAAGTGATACGTAATGAGTAAAGAAATAATTGTGGAAGAAGATGACATTTCGACTCAAGTCATTAGTGCAAGGAAGATCAAGAAGGATATAGAATGAAAAGTACTTTGATAATAAAAATTGCGTAAAAATCCGTAATCTAAACTTTCGATCTAAAAGCCCTGTGGAGAGTTTATTGGTTACTCTAAATAAAAGATATATGCATAGGAAATACACAATCCATATGAATACCAAAAATAGAAAGAAGTATAACAATCAACAAAGCTAAAAGGAAATATTAAGCTTAATTTGCATTAACAAAAGAAACTACAAATGAAACTTTAAGTAAGATAAAAAATGACAAAATCGTAGACAAATAGCATGTATACTCTAGCAGAGTACAATAATAATAAAATCATATTCCCTGAAAATTTAAATACTCCAATAGTACTAAGTTTACATGATAAAAGACTGACATAAACACATGAAAGCCAATTTCTAGGTAGTATCCAGTAAGTACTTAGTTTATACAAAATTAATGCTTACATGTTACCCAAAATATAACATTAATTTAGGAGACAAAGACTTCGATACGCCCTAAGCTTATATTTTAAATTCTTAAGAAAATGGATTTATGAAAGAAGGAAATAATGTAATGACAATGTATTATGTTGCTTTATATACACACTATCAAACTCAAATTATGGAAGAATTTACCAAGACAAACCCTTATAGAAATTAGTGATGAATGTAGAGAAATTGCAAAATAATAGAACCACAAAAGTTAGATAGAATTGAGATACCCGCAACACATTTTAAGCTCAAGATGATATTCTCAAGAAAATAAAAGATACAAAGAATTGATTTACCTGCATTTAGGAAATTTTGATAGGAAAATAGTAGCGTAAATAGTACAAGGTAATAGTTTCGAAGAATAAGAGAAGAAGCACATTCACCTTTCTTAATAGCCGAAATTATTACAACGGGAGAAAGAGAAGTCAAGAGTCCAAAATTTTATCAGATAGCAGAGCCATTTAATCATATCCCAGCCGATATGTGAAATGATAGGAACTATAACAAGTCCATATGTCTACAAAAATTATGATGGTCAAACATTAGAATGTAATTTAAAGGTAGAAATACCTATAAGATTACAAGGAATAACCTTTCTAGTAGATTGCTATAAAGATAACATAATGCAAGGAAATGGACATTATGATATTCACTTAAGAAATAGCTTCAGACAGATTAGATAACAGATCATTGAAAAAGAAAGGAATAGAATACATTAATGAAGACATATGTATTTTTTCTAGAAAGACAAAATGAAGGAAATTATATTCCCTTACTATGGTATTTATAATAGTTAAAATTCTAGAAACTAAGTTATACACATGTGGATTGATGATACAGATCAGAAATAACAATATTCAAAAGCTTTTTGTTAAAAGAATGGGAAAATACTAATATCTCAATAAAAGGAGTCACGGGAGATAAAGAAAAAATCACAAAACAAAAAGAGAATGTAGAAATAATGATTCAAAACAAAATTGTAACGATAGGAAAAGTCTATCAATACAATAATATAGAATGTGACATTATATTAGGAAATGACTTTTACAACAATTTCTCAATATATCAACAAACAATTATACTATACTAAAAACACCTTGTGATCATTGACAAGAGTGCCAAGAATACAAACTTTAAGATACATTATGATAAAAAGCCGTAAATGGAGAATGTAAAAAATAAATACATCTATAACCTATAAAATAATGGGGCTTCAAGATACATGTAAAAATTGAAAGAAAATTTTAGTAATAACCCTTTTTAAAATAATGGGGGAAAAAGACAAAATCTACTGCAAATTAGAAATGAGTAGATCCTGAAAAGGTCATTAGAGTTGGGGACCAATGATATATTCTCAAGAAGATATAGAAGATTTAAAATTCGATTAATGAATTAATACTTGAACTGACAGAGTAAAAGTCCACATAGTACTTCGCTTTTATGGTTAGAAAAAACATAGTGAAATAAAAAGAGGAAAAAGCAAGAATGGTAATAAATTACAAAGAAGTAAATAAGAATACAAAATTTGATGGATACTATATCCCAAATAAAGAAATATTAATAAATTCAAGTAAAGAGGAAAAAAATTATTACAAAGAAGTTTGATTGCAAATCGTGATTTTGGCAAGATAAAATGGATAATAACAGCCTACCTATTACAGTTTTTAGTACACCTAGAGGTTATTATGAATGGATAGTAATGCCTTTGATCGAAAAATGCTCCTTTCAAGTTTCTCTAAAGAAAATGGATAAAATATCGATTATTCATCATTCATAGCCAGTTTATATTGATGACATGTTATCCGTTCGATAATGAAGAAGACTCATGAAAAACATTTAGATATATTTGCAACATCAGAAGACTATGGTATAATTCTCTTCTTAAAAGAAAGTTGAAATCAAGAGTGCTATTAAAATAGAATTTCTAGGAATGATTTTATAGATTCTGAATAAAATTACAATTACATATAGCTGAAAAAATAAAAGATTTCCCTGATGAGTTGAGAACTAAGGAAATGATACAAAAATTCTTAGGATGTTTAAACTACTCCGATTTTATAAAGATTTAGCTAAAGAAGACAGAATTACAAAATTGTTAACTAAGAAAACTAAACAGATGGAAGAAAACATACCATGATACAAGATTAAAATATATGTTCAAATTTGCCTAAACTAAGACTGCCTAATGAAAATGACAATTTGATATTACAAACAGATGCTTCAGATAAATATTGGGCAGCTATTTTGAAAACAGACTTAGGAGAAATATTATAGTTTCCAGATACAAGTGGTACCTTTAATAATAATCAAATTAATTATGATATCAATGAAAAGAGTTATCAGAATAATAAAAGGAATCAATAAATTTGAAATATTCTTATTACTTAAAACCCTTTTATTATAGAAACTGAGCAATACTCAAGTTGTGTGATTTATAAAAATAACACAGAAGTGATGGTTAAGTTATCTAGATGGCAAACTCTTCTTAGTTATTATAATTTTAAAATTGCCCATATAAAAGGTAATCACAATTTTCTATGAGACTTTTTTGAGCAGAATGTTGAATAACATGGAAGAAATGAGAGAAATTGCCACCGACATGGTCGAAGAATGAACATGATTTCGAAAATTACAATGACTGGCTTCAATCAAGAAAAATTATCAATTTACAAAAAGATATCAATGATATAAGATCAAATCATATATTTCCCAAAATATCCTTGAAGGAAAAAATGCTTTGAAAGATCAAGGAAATAATAGTGAGGACAGATGATGCTCTCAGCCTCTTCTCGAGACTAAAAACATCAAAAGGTAGGCTCGATATTGTCCCATTCGAAAAAGCCAGCAACAATGAAATGCTGATAACATAAGGACAGGAGATATATCCTTGCCTAAAAGCAAAAATATCTCAAAAGGTACTCAGGATATGCCTATCCTCCAAAAGGATAAAAGCCTGAATAATAAAAGTCTTGTAAAAGACAAAAATCTCTCAAGTGGAGATAACAGTCCCTTAAAGGACAAACTCCTCTCAAAAGGAGAAAATTCCGATGATATCCTCTTTTTTCCAGAGGAAAAGACAGAAAATATAAATACATCTTCATTCATCTTGTCTGACATGGAGAGAAAGTATTTGACTTTCTCTGAATTCATTTATAACAACCCTAATGGTGATGGGTATTACCAGACTTCCACTGAGTCTATTTACCCAAGGATAATAATCACAAAAAAGACAGACCCCTCATTCATTCAAGATGCCATGGATTTCATTTGTCGGGACCGAATCTATTCGAGTCCAAATTGTGGAGAAATACTTAATGACACTCTGTGAGTCCGCTTATGCAAAATGACAGGTCATCAAAGTTTTATATAAAATTATTCACTATTAGTCCGTAATATAATGAAGACATTGGGGTGTGCCACAAAGCCTATCATCTCATAACAATAAATAGCAGTGAGGAATCCAGATTTCAGATAAATGAGATCAAACCCAAAAAACAGGGATATTATTGAAGGATCCCGACCCGGATTAACCTCATGAACCCGAGGGGACCTCCCGCACCCAACAGACAGAAACTTTCCTTAAAACCATAAATTAAAACTGTGAGCGAAACCCCTTTACAATTCTTCACATATCTTTTAAAAATTACTAAGCGAAGTGCTTAAAAAATTTTTTTCTTCTTTCAACACTTAGATTTTTCAGAAAATCGCCAGAGCTTCTCTCGTTTTTCTACCTTCCTAAATTCATAAAACTGATGAAAACATTTAAAACACTTCTAAACTTCCAATTCATCAACTTCCATATTAGACTCCTCGTCCACAACCCAATCAAACACAATATACATATATACATTTATTTCTTTCAAATCATCAAAACATTTGAAACCTCTTCAATTCCATGCATAATTTTATCAAACATGATAAAATATTCACATATACAATATGCAAATTATTTTCAATGCAATACATGCGCCGTCTCCTCGATAGCCTCCGACTCACTCCGCACAGAGTGGCATTTCCCCAACGATGCACCCGTCTCAGGTCCTGAAAATATTTGTTGAAACATATGGAAAAAGAGTGAGCTAAACGAGCTCAGTGGAGGTACATTTTCATTTATATAACATTTCAGTACATATCAAAAATAATACATACTTATACAATTAAATCCATTTATACATTAAACATTTATGCCTTAAATCTTTTCTTTCCATGAACACCTACACCATTAAAATCGCTTTACGCTTTAAACATTTATAATTTTAAACTTTCTTCAATAAATACTTATGCATTTAAAATCCATTTATGCTTTAAGAATTTATGCCTTTAAACTTTCTTTCCATAAATACTTATGTGCATTTAAAATCCATTTATGCTTTAAGAATTTATGCCTTAAATCTTTCTTTCCATAAATACTTTAGCATTTAAAATCCATTTATGCTTTAAGCATTTATGCCTTAAACTTTCTTTCTTATTTCTTTCTTTCATTCTTTCTCAAGCAACCTGTGGAATAAAACACCCAACAACTTCCTGCACCGACGGTGAGGGATGTCATTATTCCAAATATAACTACTCACAAGGGAGAAACTCACGCCAGAGATGGTTCCGGGCCATAGTACTTATCACGTGTAAGGATATTACTCTAGACACCTATTTTCCTCCCTCAGTTAGTAACCTATAACTTTACCCCTCTAAATCCTTACACGCTAGTTACCTCCCGCCGATATCGCCATAATACTATGGTGGGTTTAGAAAATCATCGCAAAACATTTCTTCAAATACATTTGTAAACACATTTAAATCTCTTTACTTGATCATTAAAACACATATGCATTCTTTTACACATCTTAAAACTTTCATAATACTTTAACATATGCATACATATTTCATATACATGTATAATACATTTATATCCTTTCCTTTATCATTAAAACACATATGGTATCTTTTCACACATTTTAAAACTTTCATAACATTTATCATATGGCATATAAATATATATATATTGATGCAAGATAAAACATTTCATATGCCTTAACATGTACATAAACATTTCCATTAAACTCAGCTTAACATTAAAACCATTCACTTTTAAAACTCATTTTTTTCAAAATATCATTAATTCACAGCTTCACCGCTCAATCCCGCTTGCTTCCCCTGAGTTCCCGTTCCCGTCCGGAGGCCCTTTTCACCTTTTCCAAGAAAATCACAATTACACATTAACCATACTTCCATTTAATCCACCATAAACACCTGGCCCCTGATATTCTTATTCCTAGGAATCTATTTTTACTTAGGAATTGGAATCAATCCAATCGGATCATCCAAATTAAAGTTATGGCATTTTTCAGCTAATCTAGTCATTTTACCGATTTTTTCTAGTGACAGTTTGTATTATCTATTTTTCCGAGGTCTTGATCATATTTTTGACACTATGTCCTTTATACTATTAAAGCTAAGGGTGCTATGGACTTTATTCCAATTGGAATCACCCAATTTGGAGCAATCAAAACTCACTTACGTCCAAATAACCGGCTAATCTATGTTCAAAACTGAACCAGAATTTGGCTTGCACATGGTCCTACTTTGGAGGAATATTTAGGGGCCACTTAAGATCAGAATTTGGCGATAGCTTCTTCACTTTTTGTTCTCCTTCAAGTCTATTTACGTAGCCACTTAAATCACTCAAATCGGATCAAAATTGAGTGTTATGGCCAAAATACCAAAAACTGGTCAAAACAGAAAACAGACATTTCCTGTACCGACTGCTGCCTGTACTTACTAAATCAGGTTTCTTCTTCCATTTTTCTTTCACTCTAAACACTTAAATCTGATGCATTATACCCATTTCAACATATCACACAAAAGTCTACATCAAACCCTAACCATTCATTCACTTGATTTGTCAAAACCCTAATCTAATCCATGGCTTTTCAATTTATTCAAAATCATCATCATTCAACCTGAATGCTACTAATTTCAACATCCATACAAGAAAATCAAAACATTAGACATGAAAAACATCAAACCCTAACTTTCCCACCATTAAAAACTTACTTGTTCTTGCTCTTTGGCTCCTTCCCTTTGCTATCACTTGTGGTGAGCACTTGGAAAGTCAAGAGTAGAAAAAACTCACTCCTCCACTTCGCCTAACCTTCTCTCCTTTCTCCTCCCTTTCTCTCTCCTTTCTCCTTTCTCCCTTTTCCTTTCTTCCCTCTACTGCACGTTCCTCCTCACTTTGGAGCATTAACTTCCTAAAATTTTCTTATTTAAAGTTTCCAAAATTACCCTTAAACCAAATAATCTCATTAGTTTGTTTAAAGTGATTTACTTCTTTTATCCAAGCTTCTAATACTACCTCATGAGCACAAGTCATTTACCCATTATTAAATCATGACTTAGCCATTAAGAAAGGTTTTAATTGGCTTCATAATAAAATATCCCTATAGCAGCCTTATCTCGCTCACCTTATACCGCTTTTATCAATTATATGTCAAAAAATATTCTATGGTCGCTGCTATATTTAAATTTGAACATAAAATAGTTTTAACTAAATCCTTCATGCTGAATTTCAGGCTCGAAATCACCGAAATCTGATTTAAAAATCATTAACTCCGCGAACCGACAATAGCGCAGACATTATTACCCTCGAATTACGTCAATCACTCCTGAACTATCCAAACTGAATTCGCTTCGTTACTTTATTTCAGTTTCAAGTAGTCTTCTATGATTTATTCCTGCATCTTTTCGTATTTTCGGCCCAATTTCCGAAAATTTTTAGCGCAGGCTCCAAATTTCAGTCCGGAAATCACTATTCACTTAAATCTCCCATTATCTTCTAAATATCGCTTCAAAGTCATAGAACTGAAATTTTCTTAAAAATCTTGCAACCCCCTCCATCCGATAAAAGCAAGAAAATCACTATTCATTATAACTGCTAATTTTCGAAAATTTTCACTTCATGCCCAAATGAAGTCCAGAGCGCTCTAAATTTCTAATCTACCCGCTTCTATCATTGCATCTAAATCTGGCTTCAATAACTACTATTATAACATTCAATAAGGTTGGGGTTTTACAATTATAACAGGCAATGGACAAAAACAAGGAGAGCACTAGGATAAAGCCGCTTTCTGGTCGAATGACGACGAAGAAAGAATTGCTCACTCCACCGTGGCGACAAACAACTGGATGATAGTCCAGTGATGGAAAGCCAGGGACAGAGAATGGAGAACAGATAGATTACTGAGCCGGATCAATTGTTGATGCCAACAAATTAAAATGACAAAAACGGGCTAAATAAAATTCATAAAAAGTGACAAAGTGACGTTGAAGGTTGGATAACCCTTTGGGAAAAAGATGCATCCCAACCAACCGCGTGGCCCGACAGACATGCTGTCTCGCCACTATAAATGTAACAATAAGTCAAATGTATTAACAGCTATAAAAAGTGTCCGACAAAAATGCCAACCACTATAATTAAACTGCTTCAAAGACACTGAGAAATAATAAATGAAGATGCTCAAATTTCCATCATGACAAGATCATAAAAAGAGGAGAAGAAGTCAAAGAAATAAGATACCGATGACGATGCCAGAAATTTCAAATGACAAGACCGCAGAAGAAAAGGAAAGAAAAATGACAGAAGATGTGACAAATGAATATCTGGAGCACCATACACGTATAAGAAGAAGATAAGAGAGAATCTGAAAACAGTGGAGGCTCTCCTCTATAAATGACCAGAACCTCATTGTAAAACAAAGCATCCACTTCTTATGTCAAAGCTTGTATTTGAGAGCTGCTTCCAGAAGCTTGTATGCAAGACAGAGAGTTATTTCAATGAAATAAAAATTCTGAAAATTTCCTCAGATATTTTTATGTGTGCCGATTCACAATGAGTGTCTTTGATAATCGACTTGTCCTGGGCAATCGCCGAGCCGTGGAGGCGTTAGGAAGAAGGATTGCTGCCTGTGAAGATACGGCGTCACTGATTTGTTCATATACCGTAACCGAGAGATTGAGGTTATTTTATTATTTTAGAACTCTTATCTCGTATAGCGTTACCGCCAAAGATATCAAAAAGTCCACGAGGTACTGCCGCCTCCATGCTCCTAGATACTCCTGGGCCCAAACATGGTGGATCGGGGGGATGTATGGAGATTGACACCGATTTCGACCTCGAGGAGGACCAAGGTATTGTTGATAAATGGATCGGGCTTTACACAAGACCGGAGGCTAATGAGAGGCGGTGGCGCACCGTGGAGGAGGAGTCAACGTGGAGCGCGAGGACACGATGCGGGCTGCTCATCCTTCTTGTTTAGGGATGAAGTGGTTTAGTTGTTTGAAGAATTAATGACTAGTTTACATGCATGGTACAATACACGTGGTATATGCATGTGAGTGTTTATAATTGTCTCTAATTTCTGTGATCTAAATTCCTTTAAGGAGGGGGAGAATGTAAGGACTTTAGAAATTCCAATTTCGGAATAAGGGCAAAATGGTACTTTGATTACAAAATTGTAATTTCGGTTAAAAATCCGTATCAATTTCAGATCTCATGATTAAACTGATTGCACTGTTGAATCGTCACAAATTCAATGTAAAATTCGTGAATTTCTTCCGAGACAAGAGAGTCGGCACACGCTTTTTCGAGGCATCACACGTGTGTCGCAAATCGATTTTCGATGCGACGGAAGGCAATATAGAACATGTACTGCGGCCCATAAGTGGTATGAGTAGAGAAATGGTGAAAATGGACGGCCGAGATAGTGCCGAAAATCAAATCTGAGAAAAAGGGACATGAAGGTCATTTTTTGAATGTTAAGTGACTAGAAGACAAAAACTGGAATAGTACTTCATCTCCTACAATTGGCCAAGAGGAAAAAACGTGAAATGGGAATTTGGGGGATGCAGTGGCTTAAGCTTCCATTTCTAGAGAGAGAGTCTCTGACTTCTCTCTAGAAATACACGAGATCGGACCGTTGGATTTCGACTCTTGAGCAAGAAGGGGGGAACGCTCACGCTGAGCAGTTACACGGGGACCTCTTGGATTTATGAAGCCACAACTCCAAGATGTAGGATTTTCCTACTTCATGCTTTATCATTCCCATTTTTAAGGGTTTCCATGTTTCGTTGGTTTGAGGCCGTGAGGGGCCGTTTTGACTTGGCCCCAAAACACGGACCAACTTCAGGAATTTTTCGATTTCTTGACGGGCCGTGACTGCCCAGAATTGAGGCTGTTTGGGGCTTTAAATTCTGGAAAATGTTGTTTTAAATCATGTATGTACGAAAATGCCGAATGGTCATGGATTCATCCCAAACATGGGACCAAATTGTAGAATTCTGCGTGAGTAATTTATGGGCCGGCCCGTGATACCCGTAAATTCGGGCATGCGGGGTTGCTTAACGGTATTAAATGGTTGTTTGGTATGCATTGGGCCGGGAATGGCCGTGGATTTCGGGTTCACTAAGTGAACCGCTTGTTTTAGGATTTTTCAGAATGGGGTAAACGAGGTCACTATTCCCTAATAATATTTCTTGAAAATATATGAAAATATATGTTTGCCATAATTCAATCAATTGCTTCAGGTTGAATATTACCTCAAGAGAGCTAATTTTGATGTTGAAATGCTAATTTAATGAACATAAAGTTGTATGATTCTACTTTTATGCTAATATATCTATGTTATATACTCCAGATGACAGATCATGATGGAACTGCATATATGTATCTCCATATAATTGAACATCCTAGGAATATAGGGAATTAGTGCATGAGATGAGTCTAGAGTAGAAACAAGGCTCTGAGGGTAGTCTAAAATGTCAATTATCTGAGGATAGTCCAAACTAATAATATATCAACCACTGGAGCTACCAATGGATATTTATTCACTCCGAGGGTAGTCCACAACCAAATAATATCAACCGCCTGAGCGGCCCGGGGCTTGATATTGTATTCATCTGAGAGGTCCATTAAACAAACAATATATATCAATCGCCTGGAGCGGTCAGCACTGATATATATACACCTGAGGGTTGTCCAATTATTAAAACTATATTCTCATACGAGGCTTAGGGCGTAGCAGAGCCTAAGGAGGACTCCTGATCCGAAGTTGGTCAGCGTAGACATTCAAGCAGGATCATGCACCGCTTGAATGTATGTTTTAATTCTGGGAATACAGACCGCACGGTGTGGTGAGTGTTCCACTAGTGGCGATTCTCCCACGAGCTTTAGCTCACTCGTCGTGGGACCCTTTATATTTCATAAAGATGGAGCGCCAGAAGACAATCCATTTTGAAGAAGCCTGCTTTGTGGCTTGATGCAGGTTTTTGGACATGTATTAGTCTTGTAAATGAAGAATATATATAGAGCAAAGTGTAAACCAACTATGATATTACTGGGAGATAATCTGAGAATAGTTGGTGAAGGTTTTTGGCGAGAGTACGCTTATGAGCCCAAGAGGCAATTTTACTCATGTTGGGGATATATATTGCACATATTGGATTGTTCGGGACAGATATGCGGTGTTGCATTTCAAGTGTAGCTCCCGCATAAAGGAGACTCTCGTCCGATTGCAGCAAGGCGGTAACCCGACTCTCCACTCTCGTATTCCGCAGGCTGATTCGCAGTCAACGACCCCTAAGCCAGCGCCACACTGCTGGTAAAGATGCTCCCATCTGACCCCAAGCCCCGTCCCGGGTTCGAGTCTCTTACGAGGCTAAAGAAAAATGCCCAGGGAGGGCATGATATTCCTGAGTGGACCACCTGAAGGGCACCTGCTGACATTAAGGGTGGACTCCACAATGGGCCACCTGATGGGCAACCCGTGGTCACGAAGGGTGTGGACCCCACATTTAGTTTCCGCAAGGAATGATGGCTAGGTCAGATTCCGTCACTATTAGGATTTGATTAGAACTTATGTTTGATCATGTCGAACTAATGCTTCACGTTTATATTAAATGTCGCTTGAAAAGTTAATTAAGAAAAGTTTACCAGATGATAAATATTCGCTTTTATATTAGCACAAAGTCGATTCGAGATATCCAATATTGTTATATTCTAACAAATTCTTTATATGACATGCATACTGAGATTTGATATTTGTAGCTAATTTTTTGTCTAAGATGAAATTTTTAATTCGAGAATTGATGAATTTAGAAAGTTGCACATTTACTTTGAACAGGTGTTGGTAATTGGACAAAATCTAGTTATAAGGATGGTTAGTTTCGTTTCACACTTCAATCCTTCAGGTTGAAGGCTTGAGGGTTTGAATTGATAGTCATGCCCTTTAGTAGGGTTTCGGTAGTGACACAGCCCAACCTGCCTGTAGGCTCAAGTATTCTTCGCACCGGCCGTGATGTTCGTGGCAACTCAAACGGCAATTAACCCGCCTGCCCTCTTGTCTTGCCTCCATCTCTTAGCGGTAGAGGATAACTCTGGCCCTTTAGGGGGAAGGTTTGGCCGGGTTGTCGGACATGGCAGTGAGTCTCACTATCCTACCGGGATGTTCAAGAACCAAAGGTTTTGAAGATCTGGATATCACCCAGAGCCGTGTACCTGCGCCTGCGTATCGCCAGATTTCGCTTCAAGGCTTCTCATAGATCTACGCCAATTGTAGTCTCCACTGGCGTAGAGTCAATGGATCGTCGGGGCATCTACTAGTCACTAGTCCGCCGTAAACTTCAAAACAACAAGACGACTATGGTATTCGCGCTCCTCCGATGGCAAAGTTAGCCTTTTGTGAGACGAGCCGTTAGAACTGTAGTTATCTCACCGAGAATGTCGTGACCTCATCCGGTGTGATTCTTTTTCTTCTTTTATGAAGGAGAACGTGATCCACCTTCTATGGAGAGTGGACAATTTCTTCCCATAAAGATAGGGGAAGGTGGCTCTCACTTAAGGAAGATATTTCCGGTCTTTCTTATGCACTGCTTCGCACCTACCGCTGGGAGTGCCTTCCTATTCCGTTAGAGGCGGGGTGACTGATTCTTGAGAGAATATATACTTATATCATGGAGAGCCGATTGGTAATTTCGCTTAGTAGATTCGCAGATCGAAAAAGGAAGCATCCGAGGTGAGAGGTATCTGGACACTAGGGCGCATCGGGAGAGGAGGCTTCCGGGGCAGAGGTGCCCAGAGCACCTGGGTGAGAGTCGCCCCGAGCTGCCTCGGGCTTATTCCACCGCCCTGACCGGCTGGTTTAGGCCCGGTCCCATCGGGGCTCTTAGGTCAAGCCGTCATTTGGGAACCGAGCCCTGCCAGCTGGTACCCACACTCCAGTCAGGAGGAGAAAGAGGAAAATATTATTTTATATTATAAGTTTCCTAATAATTGCCCATAGCCCCCTTTCACTTTTAATATTTTTAAAATGACCCCCTTTTGTCTTTTTTTTTTCAATGCCTAAGTATTATATCCTCCTCCTCTTAAAAGAAGGAACTTTCAAACTGACATACGGGTTACAAAGAGGCAAGTACTTCTCCTTATCTCGCTTTCTAATTCCTCATGTTGTTCGCTCTTCATGGTTATTCATCGACTTTACTAGTTTCACAATTGCACGACAAAGAACCTTTTCTATACTATCAACAATTCAATGGATATTCTTCATAAGTCAAATTAGATCCAATCGAATGGGTTCAATCTCTAACACACGAAGGATTATAAAACATATTTCTTAGTGATGACACATGGCTTTTTAACTCGGGGGCAATGCCACTTTGTATGCTAAGGCACCTATCTTCTTAAGCACTTCAAATTGTCCCACATATATGGGACTTAGCTTTCCTTTATTTCCAAATCTCATCACATTTTTCATCGTGACACTTTTTTAGTGAAAACATGACACCACTTGGAATTCGACCGCTTCTCGTTGTTTGGTATTAACTTTTATGACACACCACCCCTACTAGTGGTATAAAGAAGTCGACCACCCCCATTTAACCCCACCAGCGCTTCCAACGACTAGAGAATCCCGGGTGAAGCTAAGCCGGTTGCTTGCTGAACCCGTATGTAAATTTTTTTTTTTTCTAAATCAGGATTTTATGTACCTAAAGCGCATAACAAGCTGCATACATGATATATCCCAAACTCAGATATTATGTTTTACACTTTTAAAACATGGCAACCAACAACACTTTCCAAAGAGCCTCGCTCATCACATTTTCATAAACCAAAACTATGTACATACATATACACAACTATACAAGTTCCAAGTTTTTTTCTTACAAAAGCTAGTTAATACAGCACTTATACTAGAAGTCAGGAGAATCCTAATATGTCCCAATAACTGCATGTCTAAGACTCGAAATTAGTTTTTAAACAGAGCAACAATGAGCTAAACGAGCTCAAGTGGAGTGTATGCATTAGGTTATCACTTGCTTTTCTAAAAATGTTCAAACCGTGAAACTACCTTTTTACAAAACATTTTCGTAAACTTTATTTGTTTTGCTATAAAAGTTTCAAAAACTTTTCAAAAACGGCTTGCTTGCTTGCTTGCTTTGCTTTAAAAGTTTCTAAAACCTTTTCATAATATGCTTACTTGCTTGCTTTAAAAGTTTCTATAAACTTTTCATAATATGCTTGCTAGCTTACTAGTGGTTGATTTTTTAATTGTATGAAAAATGCTTATAAATAAAGATCAACCACTAGATGTGAGACCCTCAAGAAAGTCGAATCCATAGACACAAGTGGCAGACCTAGAAATTCTCTAGATCTTGGATGACAGCACCAGATCACGCCATTAAATTCGCCGAAATTCAGGTACATTAGCTGAATTTGAATTCGAAGGTCGAAATTTCACGATTTCGGCGTATCGGATTAAATGAGGGCGACACATGGCACATGTGCATGCCAAGTGTGGCACTGTGAGGAGAAGACACTAAAACCCAAAGGTCAAATGTCTTGTCAATTGCATGAGAATTGGCTTGAGGGAGGCTGGTGTCCAAAGGAGATCAAGTGCATGAGAGGGAGGAATTGGTTAGTTGGCACTTCTGCATATGGGATGCTAGGTGTCAAGAAGGTGAGAGCAGGTGTTTCTCCATCAGATACCATCAATTCGTGAAGAGAAGGGAGCAAAAAAACTGCTGGAGGGTTCTTCTAAAAATTCCTTCTGCCCAGAATCTGGTAGAGAGAAAGAAAAGAAAGAAAGAAAAGGGAAAGGAGAAAAGGAAGGAAGAAAAGGAGAAGAAAGGAAGGAGGAGTTGGTATACACTCCAACAATGTAGGTTCTTCTCCTACTTATTATCTTTCTACCTAGGGGCCATTCAATGGCCATGGAGCTAGCCCCAACCTAGGGTTGAGTTCTGCACAGTTTGGGACAAATCGTGAAGGGTTTTCTGACATTTTACAAGTGTAAACTGTGTTTTTGTGCAGTTGAACCCAAGGTATGTTATACATGCTGAAAATACTATGGATGCTGATTTTTTGTGTACAACTTATATTAAGGAAAACTAGAATGTCAGTTTGAACATGTGTCATGTTCTTTGCTTAAATAGCAGATGTTTTGAGAGAAAGTCGTATATAGGCATGCATGTAAACGTAGGTTGAACTCATGGAAAATACTATGGATGCTGATTTTGTGTACAACTGTATATTGTTTGAAAACTAGAGAATTTCCAGTTTGTATGTGTCATGTTCTTGTTTAAATAGCATGATGTTTTCAGAGAGAAAATGATATAGGCATGCATGTAATCAGGCTGTCCTGCTGGAAAATACTATGGATGCTGGATTTTGTGCAGTAACTGTTTATTGTTTAGAAAACTGGAAAGAATTTCCAGTTTGCAGCGTGTCATGTTCTTGCTTAAATAGTACAGATGTTTTTAGAGAATGCCATATAGGATGCATGTAATCAGGCTGAACCTGCTGGAAAATACTATGGATGTTGACAGGCCACTGTTTTTCTGGTTAGAAAACGAAAAAAAGTACGAATGCATGTCCGGTCTTGGTTGATAAACATGCTGTTTTTGTATGAAATTGGCAGTGATTGCATGTGCTGTTTTTCCAAGCTGGAAACACTGGAAAAAAATTCCAGTTTGCATGACTTAGATTCTTGTCTCAATAGCATGTAGTTTTGTTAGAACACTGCTGGAAAATGCAAGCTGTTTTATGGTTGTGTTCAGAAAGAAAAACTCGTATTGGAGCAGGTTGAACCTGCTGGAAAATGTGTATGGTGCTGATTCAGCCACTATTTTCTGCTGGAAATCTAAAATAAATAAATTTCCAGTTTGCACGATGGCTTCTTTGCTGAATATACGGAAGTTTGTGAGGATGGATTTAGATGGCGCATGCATAAATAAATAAATATCATGCAAGAGCTTGCATCTTAGGTGCATGGGGACATTGTGCATATTGGGTGTAAGTGCACAGCGTGAATAAACGGTTTTTCTCAGAAGATTGTCCACCAAATTATATCGGAGGGTAGTCCACAAAGATTATCTAAAGTATGTCCAAATAAAATATACTCCAGGGTAGTCCATTTCTTCAAAGATATCTAGTCCTGGCCCAAATAAAAAAAAAAAAAAATATATATATATATATATATATATAGCATATATATATATCGAGGGTGGTCCAATATTTTATCGGAGTCTATTCAAACTTAATCTCATGAGACAAACATAATCTTTGCTTTAGAAACGATTTATTATATACATGAAAATACAGAGAAATCTATGAGGACACAAGGCATGAGATTTGGCATATGACATTCATATAGATTTTTCCTCAGATATTTTTCGTGAATGTATGTGGAACAGAATTACGTATACTGCAATGTGCACTTAGGCAGGGAGTGTTTTAGAAAATTTCTCCGCTGAGCGTTGCTCATCTCGTCAGGAAAACTAAATTTTCAAAACGGAGGTAATGGGCAATGAGGTTCACACTGACCTCAATCGGTGGGAAGCAAAGGCTGGAAATGCCTTGTTTGTAATTGTGGCTTATGGGCTGAAACCCCATGTTTTTTTTTTTTTTTGTAGTATGTGGTTCAAAATGTATTATTTTAGCTTTGCGGTAAAAAAAAAAAATAATAATAAGAATAATACATTTTGGTTTTACTAAGCCTTTTGTCCATGTATGAAAAAAGAAAAGACTCATTTTACATTATTATATGCAGCGTGGGACTGCAAGGAAAAAAGACCTGCTGGGTGTCGTTTTGGTATCAGAGCGAGGGTATACGACACCTAGGGAACTCATGGGGCATGGGTTTAGAACATGTTGTTGATGTATAGGAAGATCACAACTTGGTATAGCCTGGTGTCAGCTGAAGAGAGTTACTAAGGTTTCAAATTTTATGTCCAGATCATAGTCAGTATAGTTATCTAGTAGGAGGTTACCTAGGAGTCCCCTGATAGGATTAGACTTCATGAGCATGCATTTTGTGTTTTCGTGTGTATGTGTGTGGTCATGTTACAAATCAGGTGAATTATATACGTAGTAGGATGTATGTGGAAAACAAGGAAAACTAGGGGTTCGGAAAACATAATGAACATGGAAATTTAATACTCTTTTTCCATTTGATATGTGTACATGGCAAGTCGAGGTCGGGGGCGTAGAGGTCGCCCATCGGTATGGGGTCACCACCACCAGTTTTTTTGATCAACAGTTTCATAGAGGCTATGGGTGTCGATACACAAATCTAATGTGCTGATGCAACAGAGGTCGTGGAGGTGCCAAAGAACTCCGTGAGGTTCAAGGCACACCATCCTCCGACGCTCACGGAGGAGGGGACCCGATGGTAATGGCTCATTGGTTTCCTGGCGTATTGAGAGGATTCTCCAATATGGAGATCACCCCGATACTACCTTGACACACTGGTTTATTCCACTGAGGGAGTCCCAGATCTGCCGAGTGGGTCACGACTTCCTGGACTCGAGACTATGACATGGGATGCATTTTAGACTATTCATGGGGAAGTATTTTCCATCTTTCTCGCTAGGACATGCTAAGGCCCAAGAGTTCCTCGAGTCGAGACAGGACTATGATCGCATCGAAAGCACAGCTTTATCTACGTAGTCGCATCGCTTCTCGGGATGATTATACAACGACCGCCAAAATCAGGAGGTTTGAGGATGGGCTGAAATTGTCCATCCGGGGAAAGATTGTAGGACATAATCTACAAGACATGGACCTCATGGTCGGTACAAATTTGATTATTGAGCGAGAGCCAGAGAACGCAAGGAGGTCCCAGACGCGGGTATGCAGGCAAGAGGAAGCAGAGCCGACTTCTTCCCGTTTCGTGAAAGAAGTCGCGCTCCCAAATTCAATGAGGTTTCAAGGACGTAATGCGCCATCGCATGGCCAAGGCCGCACTGTGAACCCAGCTACCGAAATGATCACATGTTACCACTGCACCGGGCCCGGACATATGAGGTGGGATCACCGCAGGGCGTGGGATCGAAGGCCATAGACGCCTGCCCCAATCTCATCGTGGGATGCATGATGCACAGGTATGCCTCTTTCACTCTGCGCGCCAGGAACCAAGATTGTACCCCGTGGTGCTACACAAACACCTTTTTGTTACGTGACAGCCGGGGGAGAGGCTGCAGGCGGGTCGAGGCCGAGACGCCTCACGTATCGGATTCTGGGACCTGGGCGCTGCTCCACGCCATCGCACCATCAACCGAGCCACGGACACCGACCTTATTGTGGTATAAAGCCATTATCTCGCCATGGGCGAGATATTATTTGGATTCTGTGCATCACATCTATTCATCGTTTATCATGCGCAATACATGGCACCGCCGGTGTTGAGACCCTCAAAAGAGCCGATGCATGTGAGTTCTCCCTAGGGACTAGGTGAGTGTGGATCTCGACGGTTTTGTGTTATGAAAAGAGATCTCGGGGATTCTACTCAGACTGGAACTGAGGGTTATGGACATGACAGAATTTGACGTCATCCTGGGGATGGACCGGTTAATTTACACAATCGAAAGAAGTTATTGATCAGAGCGAGGAAAGTTATAGTCTACACTCGTGATGGTACTGTGGTCACGCTTCGTGGACAAGCACAATGTTTTTGCCCAAAATGTATGACTCGCATGGCACGCACTTGACGGGTCACTAGCCGCCTATCCTAGAAGACGAGGTGAGACAGACTCTGATTCGCCTCGAGTAGTATGCGAGCACAGGATGTTTTTCCCGACGAACCACGGATTACTCCTCTGCCGAGGGATGTAGACTTCGCATTGAGCTACACTCGGCACGCCGCCCCATTTCATGGCTCCGCATAGATGGCTTCACAGCTCGGGCAGGAGCTTAAGGTCCAGACATAATGTGGAGTTATCAAGGGTTTCACACCGGCACTTCACCCCGGGGCGCCCGGCTCTATTTGCGAAAAGAAGGATAAGACCCCTTCAACCATGACGATTACGCATGCTTGAACAGTGGCTACAATCAAGAACTCCAGATCCATTACCTAGGATTGATGATTCTGCTTGATCAATCATACAGCGTCTACTTCCAAGATAGACCTTCGTGACCGGTTACCATCGTGGGCTTGAGAGTTAGGAGGCAAGACATCCCTAAGACGCTCGTGTGACGCCAGATGGGCACTTGAGTTTACTGATGCTCCTTTGATTGACGAATGCACCCACGTATTCATGATCTCATGAATAAAGGTGTTCCAACCCTATTTAGACTCAATTTGTGGTGGTCTTTGTTGATGACATCTCGATCTACTCCCAATCGGAGATACGGTGATCACTTTGAGAATCCTACTACGCCTTGTGGATCATCACAGGCGCCAAGTTCGCGCGCGAAGTTTTCGCTTCGCGAGGTGGGGTTTCTCGGGGACACGTGGTGTCAGCTTGCGCAGCAGTGGACCCGGGGAAGGTCAGAGGTCGTGGATGATTTGGAGAGGACCTCGAAGTCGGCCGAGATACGAGCTCTGGATCAAGTGTGGTATTACAGAGGTTTATAGAGGATTTCTCCGACCAGCGTCGTTTATGACAAGATCAATTCCTAAGGAGGTCAAGTTTGTGGCCGGATGACCTACGTGAGCGAGCGGCTCCAGAATCAAGAGGAGGCTTACTTCAGCGCTCCTATCCTAATAGTCCCTAAAGGGGATGTGAGGTGCCACAGTGGTAACGTGGATGCTCAAGGACTCAGGTCAGTGTGTTCGATGCAAACCGTGAAGGTCAGGCTTATGGTTCTCAAGCAGCTGAAGAATCACTATGCACTACTCCCACGCATTTATATGGAGCTGGCTGTCGTAGTCTTCGCTCAAGATTTGGCTGCCACTACTTATATGGTGAGCAGCTGAGGTGTTTTCGCACCACAAAGTCTCGAATACACTTTCACGCAAATGAGACCTCAACATGAGGCACAGAGTGGATGGAGTTTTCGGAAGATTACGACTTCACTTCAGATTACCATCCTGCATGCAAATGTGGTGGCTGATGCGCTAGCCGAAAGTCACGGAGTACCGGCTAGTATAGCTTCCCCGAGTGGCGATGCTCTTCAGACAAGGCGCCAGACATAGCATTTACGGAGCAAAGCTCGTGGGTACCTGAGAAGTATGATGGCTACGCCGTCTCTACCGAAAGCGCAGTGACAGAGTCCCGTGCGGACGCAGAACTAGCATCCATCAGGGGCCGCTACGCTCAGTACGCCAGACGAAGGTCAGCCATCCACACGATGGTGGTAGTCTTCGCATGGGACCCGTTGTAGTCCCCACGATTTAATTTGAGGGAGGAGATCTCAAGAGTTCTATCGCTTTCTCGATTCGCTATGCATCCAGGTGGCAAGAAGATGTATCGTGTCCTTCGTCGCCAGTATTACTGGAGCGGGATGAAGAGGCATGTCGGGATTTTGTCCGACGGTGTTCACGTGTCGCCAGTGCCAAGGCCGAAAGCACCGAGGCTCGCAGGCTGGCCTAAAATTATTGGAGATAGCTTTAGTGGAAGCGGAGCACATCACATCGGACTTTGTGACTGATTTTGCCACTGACATCGCTGAAGCATGATGATACATGGTTATAAGGGACTGACTCACCAAGTCGGCACATTTTCTGGCTGTTTGGATGACCTTCACACTGAGGAATTTCCAAGAGGTTGTATATACGAGAGATAAGACACAGATGGAGTTCCGGGCTTCATAGTATCGGACGTGATCCTGCTGATGCGCGCCGCTCCGAATAGTTTCCAGAAGGCCATGGGGGACGCAGCCTTTGATGAGCACGCTTTCATCCTCACCTGATGGTCAATCGTATTTTTAATTATCTCGGGGATTTTAGAGGACATGCTACTTAGCATGCTCGATCTCATGGGTAGCCGGAGGAGCACTGCCTCTCGTGAGTTCCCGCTTCATAATAACAAGGACAGCATTCAGATGATGCCTATGAGGCTCTTCACGGAGGCCGTCGATCACCGATATGTCGGGACGAGGTGGGAGAGAGCTCCATCAACGGTCCGCATTTGATTAGAGACACCCCGAGAAGGCGATCCGTGCCGCCTCCCACGCTTCTCAGCGTCAGTAAGAGTTACTGGATGCACGAAGACATCTAATCTTTAGTTCAAGGAGGGTGATCAGTGTCTTCTGAAGGTGATGCCTAAGAGAGGAGTGATCGACGGCAAACGAGGGAAGCCGTCGCCGAGGTACATTTGACCCTTCCAGTACTGAGGGTGGGCGCGGTTGTTTATCGATTACGCGGCACCAGTTTGTCGAGCCGCTCATGAGGTATTTCACGCCTCTATGCTCCTAAGCATACCCATCCAACCATATAGTAGATTGGGGAGAGCTTATTGTAGATGCATATGGGACCTTTGAGGAGGGACCAAGAAGCAGATTGCCATGGATGCTTTGAGAGCAGTTTCTCATGTGGCAAGACCGTGGAGGCTTGTAAAGGTGTCAGGCAGCACCGAGGAGTCGAGAGGAGGCCACATGGGAGCGTGAGACATCATATGCGAGCCAATCATCCTTCTTGTTCGACTCGGAAGGTGTTTTCTAGTAATTAATGCTTAAATGACTGCTGCATATGCATATATTTGAATGTGTATATGCAAAAATTTCGGGACGAAATTCTTTTAAGGAGGGGAGGATGTGAGACCCCTGAAGAAATGAACGATAGACACAAGTGGCAAACCTAGAAATTCTCTAGATCTTGGATGACAACGCAGATCACGCCATTGAATTCGTTTCGTGAAATCTAGGTACACATTTGAATTTCGTTGAATTCCGAGAAGGTCGAATTCTGTAATGGAGTTTCAAGGCGAGTTGACAAATGAGGTGGCGACATGCAGGCGAAGGTGTGCCATGTGGCACCAAAAGGAGAAGACACTTGGCAACCAAAGGTCAAATGTCTTGGTTTGGAATTGCATGAGAATTGGCTTGAGTGGAGGCTAGGTGTCCAAAGGAGATCATGCATGAGAGGGAGTAATTGGCGATGGCACTCTGCATATGTGGGATGCTAGGTGTCAAGAAGGTGAGAGCAGGTGTTCTCCATCAAGACACCATCAATTCGGCAGGAAGAGAAGGAGCAAAAAAAAAAAAACTGCTGGAGGTTCTTTCAAAAAATTCTTGCCCAGAATTCAGTAGAGAGAAAGAAAGAAAGAAAGAAAAGGAAAGGAGAAAAGAAGGAAGAAAAAGGGAGAAGAAAGGAAGGAGGAGTTGGTGAACACTCCAACAATGTAGTGTCTTCTCCCACTTGGGACATTCTTCTACCTTAGGGCTGTCTAATGGCCATGGAGCTTAGCCCCAACCTGGGGTTGCCCTGCACAGTTTGGGACAAACTGTGAAGGGTTTTCTGACATTTTATGGCAGAAACTGTGCTTGTGCAGTTGAACCTGCTGTATGTTATACATGCTGGAAAATACTATGGGATGCTGGATTTTTGTGTACAACTGTATATTGTTTAGAAAAACTAGAATGAATTTCAGTTTGCATGTGTCATGTTCTTGTTTAAATAGCAGGATGTTTCAGAGAGAAAATGTCGATATAGGCATTTATGTAATCAGGTTGAACCTGCTGGAAAATACTATGGATGCTGGATTTTTGTGTACAACTGTATATTGTTTAGAAAACTAGAGAGAATTTCCAGTTTGCATGTGTCATGTTCTTGTTTAAATAGCATGATGTTTTCAGAGAGAAATGTCGATATAGGCATGCATGTAATCAGGTTGAACCTGCTGGAAAATACTATGGATGCTGATTTTTACAACTGTTTATTGTTTGTGAAAACTGGAAAGAATTTCCAGCTTGCATGTGTCATGTTCTTGCTTAAATAGCATGATGTTTTTAGAGAGAAATGTCACAGTAGGCATGCATGTAATCAGGTTGAACCTGCTGAAAATACGGCGGATGCTGGATTTGGCGGGCCACTGTTTTTCTCTGGTTAGAAACTGAAAAAATTTCAAGGTGTCCTGTCTTGGTTGATAACATGCTGTTTTTGTATGAAAATGGTAGTGATTGCATGCTGTTTTTCCAAGCTGAATATCTGGAAAAAAATTCCAGTTTGCATGACTTAGATTCTTGTCTCAATAGCATGTAGTTTTGTTAGAACACTGTTGGAAAATGCAGTTATTTTATGGTTAGAAACTAGAAAGAAAATCATGGAGCAGGCTGAACCTGCTGGAAAATGTGTATGGTGCTGATTCTTTCGGGGCCATCATTTTCTGGTTGGAAACGGTAAAATAAATAAATTTCCAGCTTGCATGATTTATTTCTTTGCTGAATAGCATGCAGTTTGTGAGATATATGGATGCATGCATGCATGCAAGAACAAATATCATGCAAGAGTTTTGCATCTTAGGTGCATGGGGACATTGTGCATATCGTGGGCACAGCGTGAATAAACGGTTTTTCTCATAAGATTGTCCACCAAATTATACCTGAGGTAGTCCATGTGATTATCGAGTATGTCCAAATAAAATATATCGGAGGGTAGTCCAATGATATCTGAGTCTCGTCCAAATTAAAAATATATATATGGTTTACATATATATATTCCTGGTGTGGTCCAATATTTTATCTGAGTCTATTCAAACTAATCCTTCATGAGCTAAAACATAAATCTTTGTTTTAGAAATGATTTTATTTATACATGGAAAAATACATGGAGGAAATCTGTGACACAAGGCATGAGATTTTGGCATATGACATTCATATATAGATTCAGATATTTTTGTGAATGTATGTGAATTGTGAACATGGTATTGCATGTGCACTTAGGAGGGGAGTAGTCTCTCAGAGGAGGGCCTTCTCTCGCTGAAGGCTGCCACCCCGTCAGGGGAAGGTCCAAATCTTTTCTGTGTACCGAGGCACACCGGGCAATGAGAGGTTCACACTGACCAACGTGAAGTAAAGGCTGAAATGAGCTCATCAGGTTTATGGGTTGGAAACCCATGTTTTTTTTTTTTTTTTTTAGTATGTGGAACAAAACAGATGCATTTTATAGTTTTGTGTAAAAAAAAAAAAAATAAGAATAATACATTTCGCGAGTTTTACTGCTTCTCGGGGGGGGGTCCATGTATGAAAAAAAAGACTCATTTTACATTATTATATGCAACGTGGGACCCAGTAAGGAAAAAAAAAAAGACCCCTGTTTTCAAAATACACTAGAGGCCTTTCTACTTGTCAGACTGGCAAACATGGGAACCTAGGCCTTTAATCGTGGCTTCTGCGAAGGACCTGTGTCCACATCACCTTTTCGATAACATGGTGGAGACCTCAGTCTACGCTCACCATACTCTAACTAGTGCACTAACCCTATATACCTCAGTACGTGCCACGACCTCCTCTAATATGCCATAATGCATGAGCTAAGTTTGCCGACCAAACAAATCTAAAATGCAATGAAATCATGTCCTAACTTCACCGTGCACGTATGGAATACCTCTGATCGGTATGCTTGCTTAAACTAGGGATTTTCTTAAGGTTTGATTTATAAAAATATAATTTTTGCTTGCTTGCTTGAAATACGATTTAATAATTTAAAACCATTGCTTGCTTGAAATATGGTTTAATACTTTAAAATCATTGCTTGCTTGAAATATGGTTTAATAATTTAAAACCATTGCTTGCTTGCTTTTTAAAATATGGTTTAACAAATCAAAACCATTGCTTGCTTGAAATATGGTTTAATAATTTAAAACCATTGCTTGCTTGCTTTTTAAAATAAGGTTTAACAAATCAAAACCATTGCTTGCTTTTTAAAATATGGTTTAACAAATCAAAACCATAAACTTTAAAATATGGTTTAACAGTTCAAAACCATAAGCTTTAAAATATGGTTTAACAATTCAAAACCATAAGCTTAAAATATGGTTTAACAATTAAAACCATAACATACCAGCGTAAAACGATTTTATACGCCAATACATTAGTATCGAAAAAATAAAGTTTAGAATACTCACCTTTCTGGTTACAACAATTGAGTACGACTTCACAAATTTTCCCACCTCCGCGCTTTTCATCTTTACACATCCGATGTGTTAGACCACACACCAAGTAAAGATAAATCTCAAGCAATTTGTACATTTGATGCTAATTAAATTTTCTTAAAAATATAAAACTCAAATGCTATTTACAGGCATATACGATTATAGACTCAAGGGACTTTTCATAGAGTCTAAAACACCTGAAAACATTTATGAAAATTGGTGTCCGGATCAGCTTGAATACAATCCAAAATTTCAACCCGAACTGTCGAAAAATACTTCAAAATTCAGCCCTGATGCTCGAAAATAGGCAAAATTCCTAAAATTCTTAAACTCAATCCAAAATTTTGGGGACTAAAAAATTTACTAAGATCTCACCTAATCTCTCTAAGAAAATTTCAAGCCATTACATAGCCTTTAGGCTAAAAATAACATAAGTTGGAAAATTCCCTACCTCTTAGAGTTTGACGAAACGCTAAGCTTTTGGTGCTCACGCGTAGCTCTCGTAGCGTAGACCAACTTTGCCTCTGCCTCCGACAAAAATCTACGATTTGATTTCCGTAAATCTAAAAGAGAAGCGAAAAGAAGATAAAATAAAAATAAAAATCTCCCTCTTCACGCCCTCTCTGTCTCTCTCCGTCCGCCCCCCTCCTTTTTGACTTTATTTATTTATGTTTTTTATTTTTTATTTTTATTAATTAATTAATTAATTTATTTGGATACATGACTCATAGTGTCTCATTCGGGTCCATTTCTACCCCGAAACAATTTATTTATTTTCAGTTCACTTTATTGTAAATGAACTTATCTCAAGTCATTTCCTGACTTCTGAGATTTTCGTAAAAATCTCATCCTTGAAGTCACTGACGACTTATCACCCAGAAATTCATAAAATATTTTGATTGTCTCAGAATTCGATGAAATTTTTCTAAGTCACTAGATTTCGCGAGACGAATTTAACGGCGCAATCCGTTTCGTCATTCGAGATCTAGAGAATTTTATAGGTTTTCCTAAACCATTATGACAATTTATTATTATTATTATTATCCTTTTGAAATTCTATAATTTGTACTTTCACCCCTCCACTTTCCTTAATTGAAAAAGTGCTACAATGCTTTGGAAACCCATAATTTCATCCTTAAAACAACTTTCAAAAATATTACTACGGCACTAAACAATTAAGGAAGCCCTTTGATGCACATAAGGCACCCTACTACACATACCATACACCCTCTGACGGTCAGTTACAAATCCTCCCTTCCTTTTTAGAACATTTCGCCCTCGAAATGAACAAACTAAACTCAAAGGAAAGGAAAATAACTCAATCTGAAAATAGTTGAGGATATCGACAATAAGATCCGAAAGCCTTCCCGTCTGTAATGCCTCTCTCATGATTCTTCCACATGACTTTAATTAGCGGAATCATCTACTCCTCAACACTGCTCCTTAAGCATCTACACCCGTACAGGTGTTTCATAAGTCGTGTTCTCCTTTAGCCGCACCGTTACTCTCTCAAAGACATGTGAAGGATCCGGGATGTACTTTCAACATTGACACATGGAATGTGTCAGAATCCTGGGAGCAACCTTCAAGTAACTTCAACTGTACACGGGGTCCCACCTTGCTCACAATCTCATAAGGTCCTATAAATTAGATCGAGCCACCCTCGCTCCCAAATCTCAAAACACCCTTCCAAGGGGAAATCTTCAGGAAGACCCGGTCACCTATCTCGATCTGCAAGTCTCTACAACGGTTGTCCGCATAACTTTTTTATCTATCTCTTGCTATCTTCAAGTTATCACAAACAACTTTCACTTTCTTTGAAGTGATCTGCACTAACTCAGGGCCTACCAGTCTCCTCTCACCAACCTCATCCCAACACAATGGAGTCCTACATTTCCTACCATACAACGCTTCAAATGGAGCCATCTCTATACTAGCCTGATAGCTGTTGTTGTAGGCGAACTCCATCAGTGCCAAATGAGTATCCCAACTCCCCTTGAATTCTGTCACACTAGCTCTTAGCATATCCTTTAACGTCTGAATGGTCCTCTTTGACTAGCCATCTGTCTGAGGATGAAATGATGTGCTGAAATGAAGGCAAGTGCCTAAAGCCGCCACACAACCAGCCAAAAAAACTTCAGGTAGGAACTTAAGGTCTCGAACAAATTATCGAAATCGAACCCCATGAAGTCTCACTATCTCATCCACATACAACTGGGCCAACTTTTCCAAAGAATCCTCAACATTAATTGGTAGAAAATGAGCAGACTTCGTCAATCAATCAGCTATCACCCATATAGCATCATGCTGCCTCTGAGTCTTAGAAGACCTGTCACAAAATCCATAGTGATCTTCTCCCATTTCCATATTGGAATAGGGAGTAACTGTATCTTCCTTTTATTCTTCTCCGATGCTCTACCTTCACCGCTGATAAAGTTAGGTATCCGAGACAAAACCCACGATCTCTTTCTTCATCCCATTCCACCCAAGAATACTCTTCAAAGTCCTATACATCTTGGTACTACCTCGATGCATACAAAGATATGCAGTATGAATGTGTTTCTTCCATAATGTTTCTCTTCAACCGCCATACTCGGGCACACACATTCTCCGCCTTTCACTCATCATGCCGTCATCTCGATTTGAAACTCGCTTCTTCCCTTTATCTCTTCTTAAGCCGACCATCCAGTGAATCCTTCCAATCGTCTCGCCTAAATCCAATCCATCAGAGAGGTCTAACTGGAATGTAGCTAACAATGCCCTCAATCCTCAACCTCTAATATCACCCTCTAAAGCTCCCGATCCACCAATAAGAAGATAACCCGATCTCATATATGAGACAAAGAATCTTTCTTCGTTTCACTCAAGGCATTCGCTATGACATTAGCTTTTCCCGGATGTGGTACCACAGTAGCGCCGTAGTCCTTAATCAACCTGCCACCTTATTTTTAGGTTTAAATATTTCGGGTGAAAATATATTGAAGACTCTTATGATCTAGTAAAGATCCTGAAGGGGAGCACTACATAAGTAATGCTCTCCATATCTTCAGGCAAATGACATGACTACCAAGCTCTAAGTCTTCCGTGTGTGTGGTAATTCTCCTCATAAGCTTTCTCAACAAGCCAGAAGCATAGCTACGTAATCACCCTATCATTCTGCATCAAAACATAACTAAGGCCCTGTCAAGAAGCATCACTATAAACCACAAACCCATCTCTCCCATCAAGTGTGCTAGAACTCGGAGTCGGTCAATCTACCCTTAACTCCTCGAAACTCGCTGTGTATCTACCCAATCATATCGACATCTTTCCCTTATTAGCTCGGGTCGTTGGGCCGCATCCCTGAGAACCCTTCAAAAAACTTCCTGTAATACCCAGCTAAACCAAGGAAGCTTCTCACCTCTGACACATTCTTTGGCGGTTTCCAACTTACCACAACTTATATTTTCTGGGGATCCACACTCACCCCCTCAACTAAGATCACATGACCTAGGAATGCCACCCTGTCAAGCCAAAACTGGCACTTGCTCAACTTGGCATACAACTGCCGCTCCCTTGGGTTTGCAACACAATCCTCAAATGCTCTGAATTACCTGAATACACTAGGATATCATCGATAAAGACTATGATGAACCTATCAAATACACGGAATAATCTTGCTCATCAAATCCATGTAAAGTCGCCGGCATTAGCCGACCAAATGACATCACCAAAAAATCATAATGCCCGTAGCGTGTCTTGAATGCAGTCTTAGGAACATCCCTCTCCTACACTCTCAACTGATGATACCTCAACCTCAAATCTATCTTGGAGTACACTCGAGACCCTCGAGCCGATCAACAACTCATCGATCCTAGCGGAGGATACTCGACATGGATGGTAGCTTTGTTCACCGCTTGTAATCTATACACAACCGCAACCCCATCTTTTCACAAAGGAGAACTTAGCTCCCTATGGGGATATTCTCACAAATGAATCCCTTACTCAACAACTCTTCCAACTAAGCCTTAAGCTCCTCACCAAGCAGAGCCATCCTATAAAGGAGGAACGGAATGGCTCACTCAGATCAAATCAATGGTGAACTCCACTTCTCTTATCCGGAGGTAATCCCGCAATATCATTCGGGGGAATACACCGGGAACTCTAACAACTCGAATCTCATCCACTGAGTCCCCTCCTTCCTCGCCCCCACCACATAAGCTTGATAACCTCACAACCCTTACGTAGCGATTCTCATACCGCCATGACAAGAGATCATATCGAAGATAATCGCGTATTCCCTTAAACTTTACCTCTAATTTCCCTGGTCCATGCAACTTTACTTCCTTTTTATAACAATCTAGTGTGGCTCTATGGCGAGATAGCCAATCCATGCCGAGAACCACATCAAAATCCCTCATATTTAAGGCCATAAGATCCGCTGGGAACTCCTGTCCCCCAATCAGAACTCTACTATCTCTAACTACTCTGTCTGAGACTAACGGATCTCCTGTTAGAAGGGAAACTCTCATACGACCCTCTAATGGTTGGGTCTCTATCTGGAAGCGATCTAAGAAAGGCCTAGATGCAAATGAATGCATGGCTCCTAGGTCCACTAATGTATATGCATCATGCTCAAGGATAGAAGTAATACCAATAACCACATCTGTGAGTCAAAGATTTGCATCTTGGCCGGGTCACGATAAACTTTGGCCCACTACTGTCTCTCGTCAAGGCCCCCGGGACACTAATCCCGCTTACCACTACCTTTCAATTCTACTTGTCGGATCGACTTCTACTGTGGGAAACCTCTCCCCGAAGGTTTCGAAAGTGTCTCATCTCTCAAAAGGGTAACTAGGTCAAGCACGATGTCTCTGCACCAATCAATTGAGGACACTCCTTAATGAAATGGCCTTCCTAGCCACAATGGAAACACCCTGTACTATATCTCTTACACTCCCTAAAATGTCACCTCCAACACATATCATGCATCGCAGAGGAATACTCTGTGCCAATGCCGGGCAACTAGGCCCCACCGATCCCCTCGACCAGAGGCGCCCCGACCGCACTCCTCGGCCTCCGTAACCCTGGCACCCTTGCTTCTCTTTTGCTAGACCGACTGTAGCTTTATAGGAAGTGCCCGTGCACTCTCTTTTACTTTCCTCGCTCACCTGACATACAGTCAGAGTAATTTTCAACCCTCAAAGTGACCTCAACTAAATCCCTAAATCTGTTCTAAGGAATCACAGACAAATGAACTTTGATCCAGTATTGTAATCCTGCCAAAAATCGCTTGCACTTCAGGACCTTATCACCCTGAATATATGGAACCAATTGACTAGCTCTGAGAACCTCTTCTCATACTCTGATACTGACATGTTCTTCTGCTCTAATTTGAAAAACTCCTTAATCTTCGAATCCTTGTGACTCCGAGGAAAGAATATGTCAGTAAACTCTTGCTGAAACTGATCCCATGACAGACCATCAGGATACCTCCTATCCACGACATCCCACCAACTTAGCCCCGTCTCTTCCATCGTAAAAACTTGAAAACAGACCTCGATCATCCGTAGCCCATAACTCTATAAATCTTGTTTACTCTGTCCAACCATGACCAGGCTGTCTTTGAATCACCACTGGCATCATATGGCTTGGTGCCTAACTTCTGCACTCTCTCTATAGATCTTCTAGGCTCTTCAGGAACCTCTCTTGGTGGTCGCGGAGGTGGTTGAGGTCATAAATATCGATTCCAGTCGCTATAGCTACTATCCGAGCAACTGCGCCACCCGCCCACAAGAACAATCCTAACTGTAGCCCTCCGGTGGCCTGGGATGGTCCAAACGACCTACCGGGCCGAGGCCGATTCGCCGGAGGCGATAGAAGAACCAACTACGTGCTCAACTCCCTCAGGTATTGCAGGACGCTCCAAAGCCTTTGGAATGGCTCTCCTAGGACGACCTCGACGTCCTCTGCCTGACATAGTGCTTTATTCGAAAGAAAGAAAAAAAATCAATTGTTTAGTACATTGAAACACTTAAAATGTATGTACTTTGACTTTGAAAATGTGTGGTTGCTAATAGTGTAAAATAATGTATAAGAAAACTATGGGGCTTAATAACACAGGTTTCCTAAGACCCTACTGACAATTAACTTGACACCCTCATTCACCCTTACTAAAGGTGCGGTGTGCTCGCCACCCCATAGAACCCCAGTCAAGCATTTCCAAACTTACTAGAGAATCTTAGAAGAGTTTTCGCATTGCCCAAATAAAACCAAGATAAATTTTTTTCTTTCTAAATCCCAGATTTTATAAATTTCGGCAGCATACGCCTGCATATGTGACATATCCCAAAACCTCAGATGATAATGGGGCTTACACTTTTTAAACATGGCAACCAACAACACTTCTTCAAACGAGCCTCAGGCTCATCACATTTTCATAAACAAAAACTATGTACATACAAATACACAACTATACAAGTTCTAAGTATTTTCTTACAAAAGTTAGTTAATACAACACTTATACTAGAAATCGTGTGAGAGAATCCTAATATGTCCTAGCATCCGCGTGCCTGCATTCGGAAAAATAGTTTTTAAAACAGGAAAATAATGAGTTAAACGAGCTCAGTGAGTGTATGCTTTATAAAATGCTTGCTTTTTTCTGAAAAATGTCTCAAAACTGTAAAACTACCTTTTACAAAACATTTTTAGAAAACCTTACTTGCTTTGCTATAAAAGTTTCTAAAACTTTTTAGAAACGACTTGCTTTTTTTGCTTTAAAAGTTTCTAAAAACTTTTCATAATATGCTTGCTTTCTTGCTTTAGAAGTTTCTAAAAACTTTTCATAATAAGCTTGCTTACTTACCAATGGTTGATTTTTTAACTGTATAAAAAATGCTTATAAATAAAGATCAACCACTGGAGGCCTTTCTTGCATGTTGTACCTTAGTAAACACGGGAAACCTGGGCCTCGACCGTGCCGATGAAAGGACCTTGTGTCCACATCACCTTTTCTGTTAAATATGGTGGAAAGACCTCGTGTCTACGTCACCATACTCAGCTAGCACCTATATACCTCGCACGTGCTTCACGACCTCCTCTAATATGCCATAATGCAGAGCTAAGTTTGTCACCAAGAAAATCTAAAATGCACAATATCTAACTTCACTGCACGCATTTTAATACCTCCGACGTGATGCTGCTTAAACGTGATTTTCTCTTAAGGCCTCGATTATAAAAATGTAATTTTTTTGTTTTCGTTGCTTTGAAATATGGTTTAACAATTTAAAATCATTGCTTGCTTGAAATATGGTTTAATACTTTAAAACCATTGCTTGCTTGAAATATGGTTTAATAATTTAAAACCATTGCTTGCTTGAAATATGGTTTAATACTTTAAAATCATTGCTTGTTTGAAATATGGTTTAATAATTTAAAACCATTGCTTGCTTGCTTTTTAAAATATGGTTTAACAAATCAAAACCATAAACTTTAAAATATGGTTTAACAATTCAAAACCATAAGCTTTAAAATATTGTTTAACAATTCAAAACCATAAGCTTAAAATATGGTTTAACAATTAAAATCATAACATACCGTAAACGATTTATACTCACACACCAGTATTGAAAAATAAAAGCTTAGAACATCCTCACCTTTCCTAAGTACAACAATTGGAGCAATTTAATTTCACAATTTTTTCTCCCACTCGCTATTACCTTACACATTCGATGTATTAGACCACACACGTCAGCATAACCAAGCAATTTGCACATTTGGTGCTATAATTAAATTTTTCAGAAAATATGTGGGCATCAAATGCTATTCACAGGCATATGGCTAGATTCCAAACTCAAGGGACTTTCTATAGAGTCTAAAAACACCCAAAAACATTTCTGAAAATTATATTCCTGATCAGTTCAATACAATCTTGAAATAACACTAACTGCTCGAAAACAGCTGAAATTCACTGAATCGTCGAAAAATAGTCGTCCCGAAAATTTCTAAAATTTCCTAAACTCAGTCCAAAATTTTGGGATTGAAATTTACAGTATCTCAGGCTTCTAAGAAAATTTCAAGCCATTACATAGCCTTTAGGCTTCTGAAATTAACACAAGTATAAAATTCCTCACCTCTAAAGTTTGACGAAACGCCAGTTCTCAAGCTCTCACGCTGCGCCTCCCTCACGTACTAACTTTGCCTCTCGTCTACTAAAATCTACTTCATCCGATTTGATAAATCTAAAAGAGAAACAAAGAGAAGAAAAATAAAAATAAAAAATCTACCCTTTCACACCCTCTCCTGGTCTGCCTCTCTCCGTCCGCCCCCTCCTTTTTTACTTTATTTATTTATGTTTTTTTAATTAATTTATTTATTTGGATACATGACTCATATTGTCTCATTCGGGTCCATTTCTACCTCGAAACAATTTATTTCTTTTCAGTTCACTTTATTGTAAATGAACTTAGCTCTAGTCATTTCCTGACTTCTGAGATTTTCGTGTACCTTGGTCTCAAGTCACCACGACTTATCACCTTAAATTAAAATATTCCGATTGTCTCTTCGTAATCCGGCCTAAATTTATCTCGGGTCATGATTTCTCGTGGAGACGAATTTAACTACATTGAATCCATTTAGTCATCCGAGATCTAGAGAATTTTTTTAGGCTTCTAAACCATTATGACAATTCTATTATTATTATTATCCTTTTTGAAATTCCATAATTGCATTTTCATTCCTCCACTTTCCTTAATTGCAAAAGCACAATGCTTTGAAAACTTTTTATAATTTCATTCTTAAAAACAACTTTAAAAATACTACTATGGCACTCAAATAATTAAGGAAGTCTCAGTAACATATGCGACCCACTAAGCACACATACCGTATAGCCTCTCGATTGTATGCTACATTTTATGCTCTAATTTCACGCCTCAACCTTTCCCCGTTATTTATGAATCTTTCCATAGTCACCCGAACCAACTCCGATCCAAAAGTTTCTTCACCACATCGTCCAACAAATTAGGGATCTACATTTTCTGCCATAGAGGGCTTCATATGGTGCCATCCCAATACTTGTTTGAAAGTTATTATTATAAGCAAATTCAACTAATGGTATATGATCTTCCCAACTACCTCCAAAATCCAAAACACATGCTTGCAACATATCCTCCAAAATCTGAATTACTATTTCTGATTGACCATCAGTCTTTGGGTGAAATGCAGTACTAAAATTTTGTTGGGTCCCAAGTGCATTTTGCAAGCTCCTCCAAAATTTGGAAGTAAAACGAGTATCCCTATCTTAAACAATGGACACCAGAACTCCATGTAGCTTGACAACATCTTTAGCAAACAAGGAGGCTAATTTATCCAAAGTGAATGTAGTTCGTATTAGTAGAAAATAAGCTGACTTTGTCAATCTATCAATAATCACCCATACCGCATCATTACCTCTTGAGGATTTAGGTAATCCTGAAACAAAGTCCATGGTAATATTTTCCCACTTCCATTCAGGAATGGAGAGGGGTTGCAACTTTCCCCCAAGCCGTTGGTGCTCAACTTTCACTTGTTGGCAAACCAAACATTGTGCTATGAACTTTGCAATATCACATTTTAATCCATGCCACCAATACAATTGCTTCATATCATTATACATCATTGTCCCCCCAGGATGAACCGTAAATCTAGAGTTGTGAAATCCCTTTAGGAGCTCTTACCTTAGCCCTCCAACGTGAGGTATACACAATCTATTCTTGAATTTCATAGTGTCATCACCCATTAGTATAAAATCATATTTTGCCCCTTTCCTCACCTTATCCATGATGACTACTAACTCCAAGTCATCCTTTTGTGAGGACTTAATCCTCCCGATTAGGTCTGGTTGCACATTAAAATTAGCTAACAAAATTCTTGGAATTGAACTTGTAAAGCATTCAAGTCAGAAAACAATTCAACCTGCATTATTTTCAAAGTTGACATAGAACCATATGATTTTCTACTTAAGGCATCAACAACTACATTAGCCTTACCAGGATGATATAAAATGTCGCATAATCATATTCCTTATGGAGTTTAATCCACCTTTGTTGTCTCATATTTAACTCCTTTTAGGAGAATAAATATTTCAAACTCTTGTGGTATGTATAAATCTCATATGTCTCACCGTACAAGTAATGTCTCCAAATTTTTAGTGCAAAAATCATAGCTACCAACTTTAGGTGTGAGTGGGGTAATTCTGTTCATATGGTTTCAATTACTTAGAGGCATATGCTATCAATTTCCCCTGCTGCATGAGCACACAACCTAAACATTGGCGTGATGTGTCACTATAAACAACAAATCCTCCTGTATAAGGGAATTGTCAACAGGCGTACGATACACTTTGGTTCCTGAAAACTACCTTGACACTCCACTCCCATCAAACTTGGTATTCTTACAGGTGAGTCTATTAAATGGTAGTGATGGTAAAACCTTGATAGACCGTCTACATAATAACCAGCCACTTCAAAAGCTTCTAGCCAGTCAAGTGGTAGGTCTCTTCCAAGCCCAGACCGCTGCCCTCTCCTACCTTTCACAGATCACGAAATTTAAATACCTTTAGAGCTACTTGGCCGGAAGGAAATTTGATCCAACCAGAACACACTTCTTAAAGTTATAAAGTTGGGTGCTCCCTTAAGGTTTGTAGAAAACACTGCAAGTGCTTCTCATGCTATTCTTTGAGTACACTAGCATATCATCTATGAAACTTCTATCGTTACTAGATAAGGGTTGAAAACCTCATTCATAAAATCCATAAGTAGCTAGGGCATTAGTCAACCCATTAATCACTAAAAACTCATAGTGTCCATATTTGGTGCGAAAAGCAATCTTTAATATGTCTTCACTCTTCACCCTAAGTTGATGACACCTAGACCTAAGGTCTATCTTAAGAAGAAACAGAAACCTTGACTAATCCAAATGAATTAAAACAATCTGGATAGTGGGTATTTATTCTTAACTATCACCTTATTCAACTCCTTGTAATCAATACATATCTTAAAGTCCCATCCTTCTTTTTAAAAAAGAGCACTGGAGCTCCCCAAGGTGATACACTAGGTCTAACAAAACCTTTATTAAGCATTTCCTGCAATTGTACTTTCAACTCCTTGAGTTCCAAAGGAGCCATTTGATAAGGTGCTTTGGAGATAGGAGTTGTTCTTGGCATTAGTTCAATGGTGAAATCCACTTCCCTATTTGAGGTAGTCTAGGCAATTCCTCGGGGAATACATCAGATAGTCCTTACAATGGGAATATCACCTAATTTCGCATCATTATCATTTCCCACAATACAAGCTAGATATCCTTGGCAACCTTTCTTGAGGAAGGACCGGGCCTTCATAGTTGCAACCAATTGGATAGGAGTATCATCAAAGCTCCCTTCAAAATAGAATTCAAGTTCTCTAGGAATACGAAATGTCACTTTCTTAACAAAAAATCAACTAGGGCATGGTTAGTCGCTAACCAATCCATTCCCAAAATAATATCAAAATCATGTAATTCCATCAATACCAAGTCCACATGCAATTTCTCTTATAATCACAATGCTATCATTTCTTAACAACTCTAATAGCTAAAGGTTTTTTCATTGGCTTGAGATGAAGCATATATTAAATTGTAGTAAGCCAGTAGGTAAGCCCAACAATTTAACAAGAGAAGTATAAATTAAAGAATGAGTAGCTCTTGGATCAATAAGCACTTTAATTGGATGGGAATGAAACTGGATGATACTTGTGATAACATTTGATGAGATTTCAGCCTCCTTGTTTGTCATAGCAAACACTCTCCCTTGGGTCCTTGGCCCAGGCTTTCCTTCGTATAGCCCTTTCGCGGGAAATTTCTTTGGGTGTTGGGGCAGATCTGAGGCAATGACCATGTTCACCCACAATTATAGCATACACCACTCTCTCTATAGCATCACATACATGATGGCACACGTCCACAAGGAGGGAGTGTGTTTTTCCCTAATTAGTCTATACTTTGACACAGTGAATTCTTATTTTTTTGTGTTTTGGACATCTTGAGGTGTCGATCTACCTGGCATTAGCTACTCCTGTGCTTCTGGGGCTCATGGCACTCATCTCAGCTAAAGAGCACTTTCTACCACTTAGTGGGTTTCAAACCTATAGAGGAGAAATATCTTGAAAATGGACTCAAACCCTCTTAGCAGCTTTGAAACCATTAGAAGGAAATAAGCTCTAAAGCAAATGAGACTAATTAATTAAATTTAGTTTCATACTCGGCAAGTGTCTTGGAGCCACATGCTTGTATGAACTTAGATTCTTTTTAGGCTTCCTCCTTGGAAATGACTGTGATGAGGCACCATCGTGATCCCATCTTTAATGGTTCATCAGTTCCCAAAAGTCTCTTCTCCATCCTCCACCAATGTTTTGCCTCACCAACAAGCATAAAGGTAGCAAATACAACCTTTTATGTCTCAAAGCAATTCAAAACTTCAAAGTACTTCTCAAGATCAAGAACCCATGATTCCGCCACTATTGGATCTAACTCTCCTTTAAAGAAAGAGGGTTCAACCTCTCGAGCTGGTCAAAGGTACTCCCACTAGTCATGGAATGTGACCATGTGTTTGTTCTGGCACAGACTTGTGCTTTCTGACTTGAGCTTGAATTTTTACAGCATGAGTCTATATCCCAATCAATCTCTCCTAATTACTTAACATCTAAGCCATTCCCTCCAATGTCGAAGGAGGTGCCTCTTCTTGTTCAATGACCTTAGGAGGGGTATTCAAATTTTCAGCTGTCTTAGATGGCGCATTACCCTTAGATGCACCACTACAAAGAGAAGAAAAGGTTTGCCTTGGAGCCATAACAACCTAGTATCTCAAACATATTAAATTACATTAAGCATTATATAAGAAAAAAATAATTCTTAAATGAAATTGATTATATCTATGTATAAAAAATATATAGATATATATAAATAGTTCTTGTCACTCAATCTATCTTAACCCATCCACTCTAATAGTCTGAATCATAATAACTGATGCATTCTATCTTGCAATTCCATTTTAAGGGGCATTATTGTCATTTCACATATGAGGTCTTAAAATCCCATATGTGAATGTCACAAAAAAAAAAAAAAAAAAATCTTCTTCATAGAATCTGCACTTTGCTTTTATCTATCATAGCTCAAATTGAATCCACTACGGAAACAAAAAAATTAAATAAAATTCGGTACACACTAATTCTCTCAAAATCTGTCAATAAAAGTCTTCCAAACATAGTTTTAATATAATTAAAAAAAAAAAAAAATCCAAATGAGCTAATAAGTCTCGATTGGTATTATTATTAATATTATTATTTTAATTTATTTATTTAGTTTTGTTTATTCCTTCAATGCTTATGCTTCATATCATTAGCGCATTCCTATCTCTACCTAGCATCACTCTTAAGCTAGATTCTATAGTACTAGCCATGACAAGACCTATATTGTTTATTATGCTTCATACGATACTTTCATAATACATCTTTACTTCTCAAAAATATTCATTCCAAACAAAATTTTGTCGCTATAACCCATTGACAAGACCTATATTACTTGACTATCGCAGCAGCGGACCTGTATTGTCAACTACTATCACTCGTTGACGGGGCCTATATTGTCAACTACTATCATCCGTTGACTGGGCCTATGCTGTCAACTATTATCACCTGTTGACGGGACATACATAAACCAACACACATTTTTTTTTCAACAATTTAGCAAGCATACTTTTCTATATAAATCATGTATTTACTTCATACATATGATTTACTTTAACAAATAAAATTTCACCAAATCCATAGAACATATAATAATATCAAGATATATATATATATATATTTTTTTTTTTTTTTGTACTAAAAATTTGTGATAATTTCTCTTATGGTATGTAAGGGAACACTAAGTCCAAATCAAGAGACTCAAGAGAAATCTATATACTGAATAATGAGAGAAACACTAATATAAAAATATCGTTTTATATATATATATATATATATATATATATATATATATATATATATATATATATATATTATTAATTAATTTATTTATTTATTTATTTATTTTGTACTCCTAGGTTTTATTTATCCTAGTATTTTATTTTATTTTTTCTAAAACCCGAACATTTAAACCTAAAATTTTCTGAAAATAATTTCTTTAACTTAAGAGTTTTCTAATAAGTTAGGCATTTTCGAAAAGCCTCCATACCCTAAATTCCAATCTTTTTAAATCCCTTAAATCTCCAAAATTAGGGATTTTTTATTTTTTATTTTTCTAAATTTATTATTGAAGAAAAATCCTTAGGAGTATTAAATTAATTTTTAGTAGTCCTTAGAATAGCCAACACACGTCAAATATCAATTCATAATAATTTTTTTCTCAATATTTTGTATTCCTTATATTTGTATGGGTTAGAGATCACCCATAGAAAACCCTAGGGTCTTAGATTTATAATTCAGGAAGCCTTAGACATTCAGATCTAAGTGTTAAGGGTTAGAGATCACAATTTTTTGTTTTGGCCTTTCATATGGAAAAAAAGCATGCAAGGAGAGAGAACGAGGAACATCCCAAGGGTCTTTCTAGGAAACCTGCCACCAATAATACACATTGGAATGGGATAAGTCATATCCCCTTAGTTTACCACATGAATGGTCCAGAGATTCGAAGACTTGAATATGATAGGGTGAAGGCGATAAGACCGTGTCAAACACACATCGGGCATCAATCTAACAAAATCAAACTACATGGACCAAGTCACCTCAGAAGCTATAGAAACGGTCATACCAGAACGTGTTAGTGGGACATGTGGGCGATCGTGGAGTCCCTTGACATGATCGCCCACTATGCATTATCCCACCATGATGAACTAACGTTTGGCCCTACGAACCAATTGTAATTAGCCGTGTGGCATCCCTAAATTAGTATAAATGGATAGGTCCGTGCTTGAGTTTAGCAAGATATTTTTCTTTGGTGAAATCAGAGAAGGAAATATAAATTCTTTGGAAGTTTCAAGCTTTTTATTTAGCTACCGTTTCCACACAATTTTTTTTTTTTTTGACAATTAATACACACGATTTCTTAAATTTCATGAAGTTGTAAATTATATATAGGAGCTAGTAAGCTAATAAGACTTAGCTCTTGTGGTTAAAGCGTTAGGCTATCATAGGGAGGGGAGGGGTTCAAGTCCAAGCAATGGCAAAATTATGAAGAACTAGTTATACAATACTAACATTACAAACTTAAAAATAGGGGAATTATGTAAAGATGCTAGGAAGGTACCAAAAGAAGGAAAATAGATGACAACTTTTTAAAATTATTAAAACATATGATGTCATCAAATAATTAAAATATACAGTAGTAATATCCCATTATTAAGATAAAAATGATCATTATGCTTAGCTCATGTGGTAAAGCGCTCAACGTTTAAAAAAAAGACAAGGGCATAGGGAAGGAGGGGGGGGTTCCTAGGTTTGAGTCATATTGAGGATAGTTTATTACTATTGTACACATACTTACTATGTTAATGTAACAAACTTTTGTTTAATGTAACACTCGTTTGTCTAATGTAACATACTTTTGTCTTATGTAACATATTTTTGTAAGCATGTTACATTAGGTAAAAATCTGTTACATTAAGTAAAAGCTTGTTATATTAGGCAAAAATCTATTACATTAGACAAAAGTTTGTTACATTAATGAACATAGTGAGCATGTTATATTATTATTGTAAGTATGTAAACTCAACGGATAAGGGAGACATAAAGGGGAGTTACTATTCCACACGTTGCTGTTTTAATTAATTTGGTGGGGTCATCACATGTTTTAATGGTTTCAAAAAGTTACCTTCTATTTTTTCATTCATTGGTTCCTTCATATCATGCTTATAATTTCCCATTAAAATAATAGGCACAATATTCAGTGATTGATGATGGGTACCAATTATTCACATTTCCATTCCAAATAGATTTAAATCAAACATGCCAATGATGATACATTGGGCTAGTGGTTGGGGTTGGGCAAAGCATAAGAAAGGGACAAGATTTGAGTTTTTGTAAGAACAAAATACTACAACACTGTAATGCAAAGTGAATAGATGTAAAAAAAAATATTTAGAATGGTGGATGGGAATAAGTAGGAGGATTCTCTATGCTTACTTTTCATTTTTTATTTTATTTTTTGAATTATGTTAACCTTTCAAACTTGATTCAAGTGGTAAAGGAGTGGGATGGGGAAGGAGAGATCCCATGCTTGAATCCAAATGCTAGAGTACTTTAATGTAATATTCAAACTGAATATAAGTAAAAAAAATTTTAATTATATAAATATTAAATAAATGTAATTTGTAAATATATTAAATTTTTAACAACAATTCACTTTGTATTACATCATATTAGTATGTTCATACAAATTTGTTCTCACTAAAACTCGAACCTTGGACCCCTCACGCCGTATACCGGCAGGCTCTTAACCATTTTTAAAGAGAAAAATATAATTTAATTGATTCAAACTAGTAATACATCCATAGAAATATATAATCAAAATTGCTAAAAATCATAAATGATGAAATAACATCGAGGTTAATAGAATAATGAATCGGTTCAAATCTTATACATTTGATAATTGATAAACTAGTGCATCATCATCGAAGCCGTAGTTAGTATTTGCGGTTTTTAAATTTTACGTTAAATTAGTGGTTACATAAACTGCAATTTAAGCATTAAACTATCTTTTATAAAAAAACCCATAATATTACTTTTAAAAAACAAATAATACCAATCTTTGCCGATTTGAAAAAAATGCCTAAATTAATTCTTAAAACCTATCAACTATGGTTTTAGCTTCAAGATTAAAACCGTAGTCACTAACTATAGTTTTAACTTAAAAAAAATTTAAAACTATAGTCACCAATTATGGTTTTTAACTTAAAAAAAAAATAAAAAATTTAAACGGTATTCAACAATTACGGTTTTGGTGAGGACGCACTAGTTTGGACTTTTTTTTTAAAATCTGTGCTAGATTGGCATTTTTTTTGTTTTAAAAGTATTATTTTGGGACAAAACTCATGAAACTATTAATTATATACCCAATGTCTGATCTTTCATTTCTAACTCTATATACATATTTTCTTCTTTTTTTTTTTTTGGTTTCCTCAGAGTTCTTCAATCCAAATGGACAAGCTTGGGTTCTACGTAGCGTATTTATGAAGAGAGAACACGGGCTAATCATGATACTCTTGGGTCATCTGAAAAAAAGAAAAACAGTTTCTTTCAAAGTGGGTGTAGATTAATAGTTGCTAAAAAGTTTATGTTCTTCTCTTTCATTATCAGGTTGTAGTGGAATCATAGAGGTTTCGTCAAGCGAATCAGACCATGAAGAAAGCAGTAGTTTTGCTGGCTACAATTTTTTCCCTTGATCTCTCTCTACTTAAGAAGACAAATCCGCCGTGAAAGCTCTTCTTCTACTTCTTACATTAATCCAACCAATATCTTCTCTCCTAAACCAACAATTTCTCAAGCCATGAGCTTCATTTATGTTATATTTCACAAGTAGTAGATATATTTAAGTTATATCTATAAAGAAGGGAGATATTGAAGTATTGGTATGAGAACTGAGAATTGTTTAGTTGTTGAGCATTCTGACTTTAGGTTGGGCTGTTCTTTGGTGTGAATTTAAAGATAGGATTTCTTAACAGCCATGCAACCTTGTGGACTTATATAAAGCAAAAAAAAAGGGTTAAAATCTTTAGCTTTTGATATTAAAAGGCAGTTTTTTTTTTCAAAGAACATGACATGGAGATAGGGGTGAGCATAAATCGACTGAACCGGTTCAACCGGACTGAACCGAGCTGAAAATCATGGTCGGCACAATAACCGAAGAGAGGTGAGTGTCAGTTCGGTTGGCAATACTGAGGAAAACCGATCATCGGTTGACAGTTTGATTAGAGGGTTGTAATAAATAGGGCCAGAGGCAGGTAATCATAGAACCCTTTGTTGACTATTAATAAAATTGAAACCGTTTTATACCTCATTCGCCTAAAATCAACCCACCTAGAAGTCTCTCATTCCTATCATTCTGCCTCTCTGTTTAGCCCCTGTAAATCAGACCTTCAGTCCACTATTCTCTCTTAACACAACCCTAGATCCTTACCCCCCTTCATCTCGCCGCCGTTCGTCAGTCTTCTCCATTGTAGCCTAACCTCTTCCCTTCCTCTAGTGTAAACCTCTTCTCTTTTGGTGTTCTGTTCTCTCTTTCTCGTTTCTTTCCTTCCAATCTCTGACTTGATGTTTGTTGTATAAAAATTTGATCATTTTTTGATTTGTTGTTGTTTTATTCTGTCATTGCTGCAAGACAAGATTGACAGTGATGAAATCAACGTAAGGAGCCTTTAGTTTCTGGATCGACTATATATGACCAATGATCTTGTTAGATCCTAACGGTTTGTTTAAATTTTGAGTATTTTGTTTATCTTATTTATGTATTTTAATGGAGACATATCTGTTCTTTGATTTTGTTTGCATGTACTACTACTGTCTACCGGTGAATCGACTGTATGGTTGGATCTGCAAAGTGTTATTTAGATCTCATTGAGATTTAAATGGTGGAAGCCCCAAATGGGTAGATCTAACCATCAGTTGATCATTTAGGTGGAAGTTGCATTATTTGAAATCAAATCGAGTCGGAGAAACATCATAACACAAATCATTTAAAAGGTACAATCTTTATTTCTCCTTTTTGATATATTTGTTTACTTGATCTTTCTGTTATTGTTTGTGAAAAAATTATTTCAATAATTTTTTAGTTACCTTGATTTATCAAAATTTTAAACATTGATTTTGATAATATTTATTAATAATATTTTTGCTGAAATAGTATTTATTAATATTAGATTTTTATTTTTTTTATATTTTCTGACTTCATATTGATTATTTTGTTGGTGTAAAAAGATTATTACTTGATAAAATTTAAAAAATTATTTTTGTATAATAATCAGATTCTCTATTTATTAAAAAAATAAAATAGTGTTATATAACTATTTATTCTTTTGACTAATTATTTTTATTAATGATATGTTTAATATTAAACTAATTTTTATAATTTAAGTTTTTTTTTTTTTCGTTTATACTTTCAAATATCTATATTTTCTTTTAACACGATTGTTGTTTTTATTTTTGTTGTTGTCAAATAACGATGCAATAATTGTTGATGATTCTTTGCATGTTTGTTGTGATTCTTGCTTAATGCTTACTTTGGAACTGGCTATGGATAATTTTTAATCTTGTTTCTTTTTGTTCTCACGATTGTTTGTGTAGATGGAAACCAGTAGGAACTTCTGGTGGCGGTGGAAGGTACTCTTTTGGTGGTCTTCTGTGAGAGGTGGAAGCCCCAAAGCAACTAGAAGTTGCTAAAAAGGAAAAAAAGAGAAAGGACACTGAAAGCAGAAGCAAGGTGTGGGAGCACTTCGAGAAAGTCTTTGAGGAAGGGAAGTTGGTAAAAGCTAAATGTATATACTGTGCTAAAAAAATTACCACATCTTTGATCCTTTTACAAATCAATGGTACATCATGCATTAGAAATCACATGTTGATTTATGAAAAGCCCTAACCCTAAGTCCATTGAATGAGCCCAGCACTGACTCTACAACCTGATTTGAATAATTCTAAAATGTGGGTATTGTGGGACTTGGAAGTTTGATAATGATCTTTGACAGAAGGCATTGTCTAACATGTGCATTGTTGATGAACTTCCCTTTGATTTGTTGAGGGAGGGTTTAAGATTTTATGTCATTGCATGCCCTAAGTTCAGATACAGTAAATGGACCGTGGTAGGCGTATCATACATATTTAGTTGCAAGGCACAAATTGAAAAATGTTTTCATTAATCACTCTCAAAGTCAAAGAGTCTGCATAACAACAGACTCTTGGACATCAAATCAACGCATAAACTACATGTGCATTACAGCTCATTACAAAGATTTTGAGTGGAAGCTCCATAAAAAGATAATTTCATTTGTCCCCGTTACTTCTCATAGGGGTGAGTACATTGCTAAAAGTTTAGAAAATTGTCTTCTTGAGTGGGGTTTGAAAAATATTTTCACAGTGACAATAGATAATGCATCTTCAAATGATACTGCACTTGGTTTTTTTAAGAAAAAAATATTTTCTTGGGGCACATCTGCTGTGAAAACAAAAAATGTCCACATGAGATACGTACACACATCCTAAGACTAGTAGTCAATGGGGGTTGAAAGAATGCGGGCCGATCGATTAAAAGATGAGAAGCGATTAGTGTATTGGAACTCACCTACTAGGTTGCACAAATTTAGGGAATTTGCTGACTTGATTGGTGTAGAGACAAAGTGTTCTTTGTCTCTAGATGTGCTACTAGGTGGAATTAAACTATGTCGTAAAAATTGCTTGCTTATTTGACAAAGTGTTTGAAAAATATGAGGAATGTGAGCATGCATTTACAGTTGATTTAGGGGATGATGTACTTGATATAGTGGACTGGAATTCTGTCAAACAACTTGTTGCCTTCTTGCATCATTTTTATGAGATGACGTTGAGAATTTCTGGTTCTTAGTATGTTACTGCTAACTCATTTTTCTCTGAAATTTCTGATCTTTACCATATTTTAAATGAGTGGAAAAGTGATGCGATCTACAGTAAAACGTGGCCTTTTCTGAAACCAAATGTGACAAATATTGGGGTGATCCTCAAAAGATGAACATGTTGATATTCATTGGAACTGTGCTTGATCCTAGGGACAAGCTGGAATACATGGAGTTAATCCTTAAGCATATATATGGGGATTTTGTGGGTGGAAGCCTGAACTGTAATGTAAGAGCTGCATTGTATGAATTATTTGATGATTATTGTGCTTTTAGAAAACCACCACCTCATTCTGCTGCTCAATCTGGACACTCATCTGTTGTAACACCCCGTCCCGAGAGAGTCTACAATACATGATACTGTAGGGGTGTATAAGAGTACCAAGTGTCACCTGTAGTATTTGGAGACTAAAGTAGGAAATGAGAAATTATGGAACCGGAATTTTGTATGATCATAAGCAATTGTCATTAAGCAAATGAATAGAAAAATCAAATTTAGTTAGAGATGGGCCATAGTAGGAATTTCAAAAGTTGGTATTGCAAAATTAAAGAGATGAGGGCAATTTGCAAATTAGGAAATATTAAATGTGCCCAGGAAAATAAAAGCAAAAATTGATTTGGTCTCAAAAGTTGCCCTAGAAAACCCGTAGAGGAGAAAGAGAGAGCAAGAAGAGGAAGAGAGGAGGAAGAAGGAAGAGGAGAGGTTCAAAAATCAGGTATGCCTTTGTCTTAGAATCAAGTGTATTGGATTTCTAGGACTTTGGTAAGGAGATTAGATGCTCCTTTGGTTTAGGTTTTGTGCAAAGAGCACATAAACCTTTGAATTGTTGGGGTTATGAGAGTAAAACCCCAATTGATGTAAAAGAAACATGGAATCATCAAAATTATGTGGTTTCAAAAGGAATTGGTGGACCTAGGTTGAGTTGTGATTCCACCTAAGATTTTGGTTTGAGGTTCATAACGCACCAATTTAAGTGTTGGATTGTTTTTAGATGAATTCAAGTTTGGTTTTGAAATTATTATGAATTATAGAAGTTGTATGGAGTGAATTGGCATCAAAGTGGGAAAAATAACAAAATCTGGGCAAAATATGGAAGATGTGCCATTTGCTGAACAGTAGTGTACCGGTACACCCCACCAGAAGCAAAAGTGTACCGGTACACATTAGGGTTGTACCGGTACACCCTATTCTGCTTTCCCAGTTTCGACCAGTTTTCGTATTTTGGCCATAACTTCCTCATTTCTTATCCGATTTGAGTGATTCAAGTGGATACGTAAAATAGACTTCAAGGAGAACCAAACTTAAAGAGAAGGAATTGCCAAATTCTGATTCTAAGTGGCCCAAAAATTCACTCAAAGTGGGGCCATGTGCAAGCCAATTCCTGCATCAGCTTTGGACATAGAGTAGTCCGGGTTGTTTCGGACGTAACCAGGTTGGTAACCGAATTGGGTGATTCCAGTTGGAATGAGACCCTTAGCACCTTAAGCTTTAAAAGGTAACTAAAGGTGCGGTAGTCTTGGAAGTACGTTAAGTTATGCGATTAATTTGTCATCGTATTCGGTTGAGTGTGTAGGTTAAAAAGCAAAGGCGGGATAAGTGTGGAACGGTGCTCAAGTTAAGCAAGCAAAGAGGTGAGTGTTCTAAACTCATTTTCCAAATACTAGTGTATTATTATTATTATTATTACAAATTGCTTTACCTTGGTATTTCATGGTTTTGAATGCAAACCATTTTTAAGAAGCAAGCAATGAGATAAAAAGCAAGCAAATGGTTTTGAATTAAACCATTTTTGAAAAGCAAGCATTGGTTTTAAATTGTAAAACCATAATTAAGCAAGCAAGTAAATGGTTTTGAAAAGTTAAACCCATTTTCAATCAAGCGCAAGCAAATAAGCAAATGGTTTTGAATAATTAAACCATTTTTCAAGCAAGCAAGCAAGCAAGCAAATGGTTTTGAATAATTAAACCATTTTTCAAGCAAGCAAGCAATGAAGCAAATGGTTTTGAATAATTAAACCATTTTTCAAGCAAGCAAGCAAGCAAATGGTTTCAAAGTGTAAAACCATTTTACAAAAAGCAAGCAAGCAAGCAAGCAAGCAAGCAAAGAAAGTTTGCGAAAACAAGGCCTTCCACAATTTTTAAGCAAGCAAGTCTCGGAGGTATCCAGTACATTACGGTGGTGTTAAGTTTCATGCGTTGGTTTCCTGGTTGGCAAACTGGACCATCATGCATTTAAGAGGCAAGTAGCGCGTCTGAGGGTATATAAGGTTATGAGCTCTAACTAAATTATGCGACTTGGCGACGCGAGTCAATTCCATATTCGCCCGGAAAAAGGTGGCGGACAAGGTCCTTCCACGGCGGTTGAACAAAGGTTCCGTGTTTTCACTAGGAGTCTGATGGCAAAAATAGGCCTCCGGTGGTTGATGTTTTACAAGCATGATATACGATTTTGAAAAAATCAACCATTGGTTCCCGATCGCCTAGGCTTCGAGAGAGTTTAAAGCAGCGGTTGGTGAGCTCCACGTTGAGATTTCAAAGCGGTCGGTTGAGCAAACTCCCATGGGATTTTATTTTCAAAGCATGCGGTTGGGCGGGCTCAGTGTTATGAAAAGTTTTGAAACTTTTATTAAGCGAGGTTTATGAAAGGTTTTAAGAAACTTTTCAAGCAAGCTAAAGCAAGCAAGCAAGAAAAATTATGAGAAGTTTTATAAACTTCTAAGTAAGCAAGAAATGAGAGTTTTACAAGCTTTTAAAGAAAGCAAAACAAAGCTCAAGCAAGTATAAAAGCAAGCAAGTACAAAAGCAAGCAAGCAAAGAAAAGAAAAACTTATGGAAAATAATTGTAAAAGAGAGTTTTACATTTTTAAATGTTTTCCGGAAAAGAAAAACCGTTTATAAAAAACGCCTCTTTTGAGCTCGTTTAGCTCATTATTTTTGTATTTTAAAGCTATTTATTTTCAATTTTCAAATACGGAAAGCCTTTGGAGCACAATAGAATTGGTCGACATCAGTTTAAGTCTTTGTGTATTAATAATATTTTGTAAAGACATATGAATTTGTTATATGGAACATATGTATGTACATAGTTTAGTATGGGAATGTGTTGGTATCTTTGGTTCCCATATTTTGGATATAGTGTAAATTGGATGTATGGGATTTGGAATTTAGACTGTAATGCGTAGTCATCTTCACTTAGAAGTTTTTCATTTGCTAGATTTTGCAAATCCTAAGTTATAAAATAAAAGAAAATTTCTATATGGGAGGTTTAAGCGGCTTAATACGGCCGGCTTCACGAGTTTCTAGTCGTTAGAGTAGCGGTGAGGATTTAAATGGAAGGTGGCCGTACGCCGGTGGGGGTGGGGTGTGTCATCTGTGCCAACGAGGTGATTACGTGATCTGGGTCCTTGCTAAAAGCTAAATTTAAAGTAGAAGATGGAAACTTGAATGAGAGCAAAAAAATCTGAATTAGATATCTATCTATATGAGGCTATGATTGAGGAAGATGGCACATTTGACATTCTCAGATGGTGGAAGATCAATTCCGAGAGATTTCCTATTCTCTCAACACTGGCATGTGATGTGTTAGCTGTACCAATACCTACAGTAGCCTCTGAATCTGCTTTTAGCATAGGAGGGAGGGTGCTTGATTCTTTTAGAAGTTCACTGACACCGAAAATTGTGGAAGCTCTAATATGTTCTGTAGACTGGATGAGATTGTCTTCATCTCCAGTCTCAATTGAGGAGTCCTTGGATGAAGTTGAGCAATTTGAGAAAGGTTTGTGCATTTAAAATTGTTCTTCTATGTTTATTTTCATTTTTTCTTAATTTTGCTTCTTCTTTTCAATCTTTAACCCATTTTATTTTCCTTTGCTTAACAGAGTTACCTGCAGTTGGATTTGGCCCATCTATGGCATCACCAAGTGCCCCTTAACATGAAATTTTAGTAAAAATTAATTGGCATTACATTATATTCTAACTGATCACTTCTCTGCATGTGCTATGTGTTGTGTGCTATTTGTGACCAACACTGAAGTGACTGTGATTCAGTTGCCAGATTTAGTTGTTGAATGAGTTTAAATACATTGCAATGCAACACTGAAGTGGATGAAAAAATGTTGCCAGTGTTGTTGCATGAATTTAAACCCATTCAACAACAATACTGATGTGGCTGACTTTCAGATGCCAGTGTTCATTTCTGATTATGGGTTATGATGATGCTTCCACCTACATTAAGCTGAGAAGTAAACGTGCTTGCTGTAATTTCTGTGGCATGTATTTTGTTGCTAGAAATTATGGCCGCATTTTACAATGGTCCCTGATTCATGAGATCTGAGCCCACTTTAGATTTTATATCTGTCTACTTGCCTTTAAATTATCTGCTTCTGCTTGTTGTTGTTGGTTGCATTTCTGTGAATATTTGGTTGGGTTGGGTAATGAAGAAGCTTCCACCCAATTTTCTTGGCAAATTATATGAATGTTGTGTTTGCTGAGATTTCTCAGGTGACATGTCTTTGTTGCCAGAAATTCTAGCCCCATTTGGACATGACAATGACTTAGTGGCCCTTTTTACTTGATTTTAATTTTCTTTACTTAGTGTTTAAAATTATTCTTATTACGTATTTATTTTCTTTTGTTAAATGCGAATGAATTGGGGAAGCTTTTGGTATTACAAAGTTGTCGTGCGCATTCGGATATTTTTTTGCAAATGAATCGGGCCTTTTGCATATAAATTTTTGTGGAAGCTTTCAAATTTGCCTTCAATCTTTTGTGGAGTCATGTTGAAAAGTGGAAGCCTTTGGTTCTTTGTAAATGTTATGACAATTTATTTTTACGTATCTAGTTCTGTAATTGTGGTCAAAAACTCAAAATTACATGACAAATAGCCTATGTAATTATGTTATAGGCTTATATATTTTTGTAATTATGTTATAGTGTGGGCTAGGATTAAATATGGAACCATTTGTAATTATGTATCAGCAATTGGGCTTTGCCCAAGTGGAGTGAAAATATATTTACTTTTTACTTATTTAGGCCCACCCCATCAAGCTGGGCCCAATGGAGTCAAGCGTTCAACCCGGGCAGATAAAATCGAACTAATCGGCTCCCTTAGAACCGATGATTTCTTAACAATTTCTCGGTTAAGTTTGCCAAATACACAAAAAAAACCGACGATTTCATAAACTGACACGGCCAGGCAGAACAAGCGGATTACTCACCCCTACCCGAGTATACATGAATAGTGCGTATACCTAAGCGATCTGTGAAATAAATTTAAAAGGAAGAACACCGGTTATGTGGAAGCCTTCAAGGTGAAAGGAAAAACCACTTGAGACAAACTTGAACAATTCTTCACTATCACCAGTGGTATACAATTACAACTCCTCCCGAATACTTTTGATCTTAGGGTATACTCAAAGAAATTAGGGGACCTTACACTCCCCTAGGATGGAAATTCCTCAATTGAGAGCAACCTTCTCAATTGAATATCTCTCCATTTTTCTCTCACTTTCTCACCCTCTCCTTTCTACTCCTTTCTTCTTCTGCAAATGAGATATACAAATGCCTTCATCTTGCCTTCATATTATAAGCAAGTTAAGGAGAAAACATCCTGGGAAAAATGGTTGAATAAATGGAAGTGGAGAGAAAAACAAAAGAAAGAAATAAAGAAGGGGGGACATGCTTTCATGTTTTATGAAAGCATGTCCCACGTGGGAGACAAAATGATGGATGGACCCCATAAAATCTCCCCCTCCAGACCCATGCATGCAACTGAAGGTAGAAGTCACCTTGGATCCTTAGTGGGATCCCATGCCAGCGAGCTTGGAATAGAACTCTAACTTCTACCTTGGAATAACTTTCGTTATCATGTCAGTTGCATTCTTACCTGTGTGGATCTTCTTCAATTGGAATCGTTTAATTTCTATAGCATCATGAATCCAATGATATTTGACATCGATATGCTTTGTCTTGGAGTGATAGGTGGCATTCTTGCTCAAGTTTGTGCACTTTAGGTACATCGCAATATACATACTTATCTTGTTTGTTTAGTTCTTTGGCTTTTATCCATACTATCTCTTTTCCAGCTTCGGTGGCAGCTATATACTTGGCCTCCGTTGGGGATAAAGCCACACATTTTTGTAACTTGGATTGCCATGATATGGCTCCCCCTACAAAAGTAAACAAATAACTAGATGTAGATTTTCTGCTCAGATTGGAAGGAATGTAGTGCAGGAATAACATCACATATCTATGTAGCCTTCAATAACTGGTTTTCCTTTTCCAAAACTTAAACGAAGTTTGGAAGTTCCTCTTAGATATTTGAAGATCCATTTTACTGCTTTCCAATGCTCTTTGCCAAGATTTGCCAGAAATCTACTCACTACCCTTATGGCATGAGCAATGTCTAGCCTTGTACATACCATAGCATACATAAGACTTCCTACAGCTGACGAATATGGAATAGTAGCCATTTTCTTGTTTTCTTCTTGTTAGGTGCGGCCTCTTGTTGAGTTTAGAAATGACCACGAAGCATTAATGGTTTTAGCCTCTTTCATGTTGAATCTTTCAAGAATTCGTTCAACATATCTTTCTTGTGATAGCCACAGTCTTCTATTTTTCCTGTCACAAGTAATCTCCATCCCCAAGATTTGCTTGGTTGGGCCAAGATCCTTCAGATCAAAAGACTCAGCTAACTCTTCCTTCAATTTGCTGATTTGAGCTCTGTCCTAGCCAACTATCAGCATATCATCTACATATAATAGCAGGATAATAAACTTCTCACCAGGAAATCGTTTGAAGTAGACACAGTTGTCTGCTATAGTTTTTTGGTATCCATGACCCACCATGAATGAGTCGAACTTCTTGTACCATTGTCGTGGAGCCTGCTTCAACCTATATAGACTTTTCTTTAATTTGCAGACTAGGTCTTCTTTCCCTTTGACTTCAAACCCTTCTAGCTATTGCATGTAGACCTCTTCTTCCAAATCACCATGGAGATTTTTTTTTCACAACTAAGATCTTGGATGTGTTTCATCCACCGGTGTACCTCCATTACTTGAAAATATTTTCCCACGACGAGGTGAGCAATGCCAGTAGAGAATTCTCTGAGACCTCCGCTAAGTGCACATGTAATGCGAACACACGCATTCAAGTAAAATATGCACATTCCTACTCGAATGTCTACATGCCATGCCCGTGTCTCGAGTCTCGCCCAGAGCTCCTCACACGTGCATTTGCCATGTATGAAAAAGCTTTGTTTTCAAACGAAAGATTTTTTTGTTTTTGAAAGCTCATTATCACGATCTCAGTATTATAATTTATTCAGGACTAACCCTTAGTATAATTTATTGGACATCCTCCGATATACTTTATTGGACATTCTCCGATATAATTTATTGGACATTCTCCAATATAATTTATTGGACAACCCTTCGATATAACCGCTTTGTTTAAAAACCATGTCATGCACTCACATCCATTTCAGACGATATCCCCATGCATATGAAATGTGAAATGTCATTCGTATAATTCATGTTACACCTTATGTTGAGCCTTTTGCTTGGCAATAATAAATCATGGGTAATTATATTTTCTACGTATAATTTACATCCATCATGTAATCCATGTTAATACATCAAATAAGCACATATCAACATGATTTTTCACACAACCAGCATGTTATTCATTTTTCTAGCAAAAACACATAAAAGCAGCCTGAACAATCAATAACGGTTCAAAAATCGGTCTGAGACTGCACGAAAACAATCCAAAATTCGACATACAGTCCCTGAGTGTGGGATTGAGCTACCTGACGATCACGGCCCCCGAAGAACCCCATTGCCATTAAATGGCTCTTAGACAAAAATAACCAAAGTAGGAAAGAAACCCTACCTCATGGAGTTTGCTTAAAAAAACCCCATATTCTTATATACATGCGAAGAATTTCGTCGCATGAATGTTTTATCTTAGCTCTGATTAATCAGATGGCCGATCTCCGTAGTTCTTAGAGAGAAGGTAGAGCTTCTCACTTCACTTTCCTTCCTCTTTCTTTTCTTTTCTTTCTTTCTCTTTCCCTCCTTTTTCCCTCTCTCCCACCAAATTTCCACTTGATTCAAGTGGGAAATTTCCTCCCACCTTTCTCCTTGCCACATGTCACTTCCTCATTTTTTCTTTCTTTATTTTCTTTATTTTTGGTTTTCCTTTCTCTCACCTTATCCAAAGACTTGGATTTCCTTTCTCTAAGGGTATGACACATGGCCTCTATGGGTCACCCCTTAGACTTCCCTTTTTTTTTTTACTTATCTCTCCACATAACACATGTCTTAATGTGAGCTATGAATCTTTTCTTTTTTACTATTCATGTGTCATGTGTCATGGACACATGCGATAAGTGGCAATTGCTATGTGGCATGTGCACCCTCACGAAGCTACCATGTGGCACTTGGTCATGCTATGTGCTGCACTCTTGTGTCACCGACTCGAAAAACATGAAATTCTGACTATCTCGAAATTCGACTGGGTAACTAGATTTTGCGAGATGATTCCAACGGTGAAGTCCATTTTGTCATTTGATATTTAGAAAAACTCGGGTTTTTCAAGCATGCTTATTGCGCGATTCTGTTTGCGTTTCGAGAAAAGTGAATTTTTCTCGGGTTTTTCTTGTGTAATATTTGTGACACCCAATCGAGGTCAGGTTGACAACAGTCAATTTATGGAATTCCTATGGATTTCGGGTGACCCAGGCTCTTCTGAGTGTTGTGTCTAAATTGCTCCGGGATCGTATTTTAAAAAAAATCGAATGATATTGCTGTTCGGAAGCTCTACAACATCTGACCTGTATAACAATATAATCATAACTCATTCTCAAGGTCTCGATAAGTAGTATTGCCTCACCAGTCAATCATCCATATCCCAATATGCATCCCTTTCTTGGGACCATTCATTCATATTTAAATAAAAATATGAAAATAAAATGTAATTACAGTTCGTAGAGTCAGATCCACGACCTCTTACCATATTTACATGCAGGCTATTTATAGCTAATTAAAAAATTTAATTACAATTCTTTTTACATAAAATACTTTTTATAAAAGTATTGTCAAGGCCACATGTCGGCCTTCTTCACAATCACGGCCTCGTCGAATGGCAGGTGTCACATACACCCACAGCCTTTTGAAAGGGTCCCACAATGTGAGACAAGCAATGCCAAGTAGAAAAATTCTCCTACAAGGGCTACTCCCCACCTAAATGCACATGAAATGGCGTACATAAAACATCAAATCGTATTCCATATAAATAATGCAATCCTATAAGGAATGTTTCGTGTCATGCATGAGATGAGACTCCTCATGCCCACAACCTAAATTCGGCCAGGCTCCCTCTCACGCAGCGCCAAGTGTGAAAAATGGAGTCATTGGTGTTTCACCCAATGCTTAAACCATTTAAATGACCCTCGATCAGGTGTGTTATTCATTTTGTGGGCCATGGATTTACGGGACTACCTCCTTTGTAGAGACGCCGCACGCCTATTCAACATTTTTTTACGGGCAGTCACCGACGATTTTATGTCTAAACCATATAAATTTGGGTCTTTCACCACATTGGGGAGGGAATTTACCCGTCTTCTTTGCACCCGAACTACGTGATTTATATTTATTATTGTTTTATACAATGGCAATTACCGATTTTGGGCTATTGGTCCCATTTAAGAGCCCCACCACATTCACGAAATGGTGAATACAGTACCATGCACCCCACACCCAACTCGGCATGATGTGACCGTGCATATGAAATGAAAATATGTGTTTCATGCTATGTCATATTACATGCACAATAGAAACTACAAACATTTATAAATCACCGGATATTATATTTTTCTACATATAATTTCTATTTATCACCATTTCCATGTCAATACATCACACGAGCATATATTAACATGATTTTTACACACAACAAAATGTTATTTAATATTTTACAACAATAACGCACAAAATTGCTCAAATCTCATACCCACATAAAACAGGGCACCTCTTGGTCACTTTACGGTTCGTCACCGAATTACTGTGATACCAAAACACACCACAAAACCCGAAGACATCAGTCTCGGGATCAAAACCAAACCTCAACACAATCTTAAAATACCTGAAAACAGTTTCTAAAATCCTGTCTAGACTGTCCGAAAATAGTCCCGAAAATTCCTAAAAATTCCTACACTCAGTCCAAAAAATTTGGAAGTAAAATTTACGATCTCTCACAGCCTCTAAGAAAACCTCAAGCCATTAAATGACCTTTAGACTAGAACTAACACAAGTAGGAAAATTTCCTACCTCGTGGAGTTTGACGAAACTCCAAGATTTTGGTACCCACGCATAGCTCTCAATGCATGGACTGCCTTTGCCTTTTGCTTCGACGAAAACCTACGGTCCAATTTTCGTAGATCTTAGAAAGAAGTGAAGAGAAGAAAAAAATTATTTTCTCTCTCTCTCTCTACATGTTCCCTCCCTCTGTCCGTCCATGAGCAACTTTTTGATTTTATTTTATTTTTCTATTTTATTATTATTATTATTATTAGGATATGGCTCCGCTATTGCCTCATTAGAAGTCCGTTTTTGCCCCGAAACAATTTATTTATTTTTCGTTCACTTTATTTTAAATGAACTTAGCTCAAGTCCATTTCTTAAATTTCGAGATTTTCGAAAAAATATCGTCCCTGAAGTCACTGGCGACTTATCACCTAGAAAACCATAAAAATATTCTGACTATCTAAGAATTCGACGAAACTTTTTTGGGTCACTAGATTTCACAAGACGAATCCAACTGCGCAGTCCGTTTCATCATCCAAGATCTAGAGAATTTTCTAGGCTTTCCTGAACCATTATGACAATTTATTATTATTATTATTATTATTTACTCTTTCTAAATTTCTAATTTTCCCAGGTTTTACAAATATTCTGAGTTTTTTCAATAAAATGGTATGTTTAATTTTATTTATTCATCAGTATAATGTCTATATGATAATTATATTATCATATGAGATTATATGTCATTTATGAAATGTTAGTCATGAGAATACTAAAGGTTCCATTATCACTTCGCTTGATGTAAAATGTTGTTTATTACAATATTTTGAAATTCATATAATGTAAAGTTCGTTAGTCACCAAAGTGGCCGAACTTGAATGTTCCATGAGTTTCAAATTGAGGAATATGTAAAATATTGCTTACTATAATATTTTGAAATTCATATAATGAAAAGTTCATTAGTCACCAAAGTGGTTGAACTTGAATGTCCCGTGAATTTCAAATTGAGGAATATGTAAAATATTGCTTACCGCAATATTTTGAAGTTAAATATAATGAAAGTTAGATTAGTCTTAAAATGGTAGAACTTGAATGTTCCATAATTCAAATTGAAGGGCTAATATATTTATGATATTCGATTACTCATTTACCCAAAGATAAACTAACCATTTTATGAATAATGAACATAATGGGATAAATCTTATAGTTTTGTTAGGCTATATTTGTATATCCAAAGATTACAAATGTAGTTTTAACATAGACTATGCAGATTATCCATTAAAGAAATATTTATTAAAAACATCATAAAGTTATTATATATTGCAATATCTACCCAAAAGAGAATTGTGGTATATATATATATATATATATACAATTCTCTTTGAAATAGATATTACTATATATATATATATATATCGTTTTGAAATTATTTGTTTGAATCAAATTGTGGCTTTTTCTTGCAGTTTATTAAGTTTAATCATGAAAAACATGATATCTTATGTCACATCATTGCTAATTATTTAGAAATATTAAGTTTAATATTGTTCCTTTAAGTAAAATTATGCTTGGTTGAGAGTTGACCACTATCATCCTGAAATTTGATGATATGTAAGAACTAAGTCCTTTATAAATGGTACAACTACAAGACTAAAGATCTTGAAAAATTATGGATAGTTGAAGGATTGCACAAAGGAAGTTTTGAAAAGATTCTAAGTTATGAATGTTTATTGGCCAACAAAAGGAAAGAATGCAAGAGAGTCTTTTAGACACTCCTTGAGGTAAGTCATTTGAAAATAATAATTTAAAAACATAGTTAAGTTTTGTTCTCTTCCATATGATCTTGATCATATTACTGGTTTCTTTTCAAATGATGGTTTTAATAGGATAGTTTTGTTTCTAATATGATTTGAAGTATTTACATTTAGAAACGCGCATGATCTCATGTGATTGATTTAAAGTTGAAAATTGATATGATTTATGTTTTACTCATGTATGACTAAAATTGTACTTTATAGATCACATTGTTCTTGTCACCCCTTTACTATCGGTAGGTGTGCAGGCGTAGCTCCACAGAAATCCCAGTAGATTACCTCTAGGCTAGAAAATCATGTGACGAAGCCGTGACCTTGCTTCAATCTCGTATAAATTTTTTTTTATTTTCTAAACTTATGATTTTATAAAATTTTGGCAGCATAACAACTACATATAGGACATGTCCCAAATCCTGTATACACAATTTACACTATTTCAAATATGGCAACCAACAACATTCTTTCAAAAGAGCCTCAAGCTCCACACATTTTCACAAAACCACCTTATGTACATACATATATTCCTTTATACAAATTCAAAGTATTTTCTTACAAGTGATTATGAATAATACAACACTGATACTAAAGTTAGGAGAATCCTATTTTGCTCCAGCGTCTGGCGTACCAGTACTTGGAAAATAGTTTTTAAAATAGGAAAATAATGAGCTAAACGAGCTCAGTGAGTGTATGCTTGATAAAAGGATTTCTTTTTTGAAAATATCTCAAAACGGTAAAACTCTCTTTACAAGATATTTTCGAAATCACTTTGCTTTGCTTAAAAAGTTTCTAAAACTTTTCATACTTGCCTTGCTTGCTTTGCCCTTTGCTTTCTTTAAAAGGGTTTCCAAAACTTTTATACTTGCTTTGAAAGTTTACAAAACTTTCAAAAATCTCTTGCTTGCTTTCGTTACCTTGCTTTAAAAGTTTCCAAAACTTTTTCATAAACCTCTCTTTGCTTTAAAAGTTTATAAGAGCTTTTCTCAAACACGGGAACTGGGCTCCAACGCTTGCTGAAATAAAAGCAGAACTGGGCTCAAGTTGTTTGCTAAAATCCCCAAACGAGCTGGGCTCAGCGGGTTTGTTTGAAATAAAAGCAGGGCACAGGCTCCAACCGTTCTTTAAAACAAACACGGGGGCACAGGCTCATCAGATACACCGGTGGTTGATTTTTTTCAAGCGTATAAAACATTCTTATAAATCGTATTAACCTTGCGGAGGGCCCATCCTTGCACTATACTGTAGTGAACACGGGGCTTTGGGCATCGTGCCGGTGGAAAGAGACCTAGGTCCATCACCCTAGGTGGAAGGGCCTTGGCCCACGTCACATTTTCCGGTAAATATGGTGGAATTGACACGGGTCTCCGTCATATAATTTAGTTAACGCGTTAACGCATATCTTTTTCGATGCGTGCCACGGTCTCCTTTAAATGCATGATGCGCATGATCTAAGTTTGTAGGCCGAGGCCCGAATCTAAAATGCATGTATGATATCCTAACACCACTGCGCACGTATGGAATACCTCTGACCGGTATGTTTGCTTAAGACTAGGGATTTTTTGTTAGGACTATTTTACAAAATATACTTTTGTTTGCTTGCTTGCTTCTTTGAAATATGGTTTTACAATTCAAAACCACTGCTTGCTTGCTTTATAAAAGTATGGTTGAATACATCAAAACCATTACTTGTTTGCTTTTTTACCACTACTGGTTTAAATCAAAACCATTTGTTTTCTTAAAAACTCATTGCTTGCTTTAAACATGGTTTTACAATTAAAACCATTAAATACCAGTTTAAAAAGTTTATAATAATACACTAGTATTTGAAAAATAGGTTTAGAATACTCACCTCTTTGTTTCTGAAACTTGAGCACAACCGCTACTTTCCCGCCTTTGCTTTTTAGCCTACACTCAGCGAATGCGACACGCGTATTAATCGCTGTGTATAAGCGTAAAGCAATGTACTTCACACGCAAGTCACTTTAGAGTTCACACAACATTCATATAAACCAAATTAACAATTTACCCTTGAGCACTAAAAGCCCCCTAACCAAAAAAACCGCTCATTTGGTAAACCTTTTTTCCAACAATGCTCTTTGGACTTGTACCCAAAAATTATTCGCGGTCTTCAAAAATTGAAACTCTCAAATCAGTCCTTTATATATCAATGACATATATTTAAATTTTAAATTTAAAATTCCTTCTCTAAAGCCCTCAACCACATAACACAAGTTACAGCAATTTTTTGATGCCAAATTGGATTACAACTGAATCACCTACTGTATCAACTGATTTCTGGGGTCTTAACTCCATAAATTGGAAATTGTTTCTTCCCTCATTTGAAGCTATGGTTCTAAGGTTTCTTCTCCAATTAGAATCTCCCAATTTGGATCACCAAAACTCAAGTTATTGTATTTTATATCTAGATTACTCAAATTGGCAGAACAGAATTTGCACATAGCTCCACTTGAAAAAATTTCTGGGCACTTTGGGGTTACAATTTGCATGTAATTTCTTCAGATAACTTATTCCCCTATAAGTCTATTTTACCCAGAATTTTGAATCACTCAATTTGAATGAGTGAAACTCCACTTATGGCCAAAACACTACAACAATACCCAAAACAGAGCATAATCAGTGAGCTACACGAGCTCACCTTTCAGTCTGTATTTGGGAGCCTTAGAGCTACAATTTGCTCTTGGTCTCTTCTATACATTTGTATCCCTATCTCTTATGGTTCTTTAACAATTGGAATCAATTCATTTGGATGATTATAACTTAATCTATAGCCAAAACAAAAATAGGGGTTTTTACAAAAATTTTGACAGCATTCCATTTAAAAACCCAACATTCTCCTTTTTACAACTATTCCATAATACCTCAAAAACCATATGAAATCTAACTCAAAACAACTCCACAACACTTGAATTGGTGATTTGGAAATTCATAAAACCAAACCCTAGGTGAAAATCCAAGAATTCAACCCAAGGTCCACCAATTCCTACAAAACCATAAAATTATGATGATTCCATGTTTAATTTTCACCAATTGGGGTTTTTCCCCACAAAATTTCAAGAATTCTAGGGTTAATGTGATCTCTCCACAGAACCCTAAAACAAGGAGCAACTAATTTCCATGGAAATGCATACCAAAAACCCTAGACATCCAAAATACACATGATTCCAAAATGAAAACATACATTTTTGGTCTTCTCCCACTTCATCTCCTTCTTCTTCCTCTTCTTCCCTTCTTCCCCCTTTCTTGCTCTATTCTTCTTCAAAACGTGGAGCCCTAGCAATTGAGACCAAAAATAAATTTTGGTTTGTCTCATGCCCTTTTTTAATCCCATGTTTCCCTTAATTGCAATTAAATTACTTAGTCACTTTAAATATTGCAATCAACCTTCTTTATTTCATGTTTGGCACCATCTTCTTTCCATTTATGTTTTATTTCAATTTTGGCATACTATCTTCTTTGATTATGCCCTTCATGTCCCATTTGATCAATTACGATTTTACCCTTGTTCTAGTACAACATTCCGGGTTCCATAAATTATCATTTCACAATTTCTTCCAAAAATACTACAGTGACACTTAGTGCTCATGTGTGCCCCCTCTGGTTACGCGTCACAGTACACCCTCTCGGAATGATGTTGTTGATTCTGAGTTCATATATAGTGATATTTATAAGCAAGCATAAAGTCAATCAATTGTGCTCTAACGTGGTAAATGTTATATAATTGTCACTAAAATCTTTGTAAACTTGATACTTATGAAGTATAATTGTAATGTATTTTAATGTTACTTAGTTGGGTGCATGTAAGTATCCCTTACTAGAGGATATAGATTTATAACCAAAGCGAAAGCATTGTAAGGTGTTAAAACTAATATTATGTGGTCCATCAAAAGTATATTTATGTTAGTGGGAGTGGTAAGTACCATAAAAATAAGATTGAATGAAAGAAATTATGATAAAGTTGTTTATCCCCTTATAACACTTAAAGAGGTTGATTGCTAGTGATGAAGGTTAAAAGTAGAAAGTAACAACTAAATAATGAATCATTCTTAAATGAAGTGGATGTTATAACCATATAAAGATCTTTTATGTTAGTGTTTAGTATGAAATATTCAACTTCTAGTTTATTCAATATTTCAAGTTTATTTCTTAATTGATGTAAAATATGAGCCAAGTGGGAGAATACTATATTTTTTTGTTAAGTGACTCATGTTTTTATGATTGAGTAATGTTATATGATTAAGTTTAGAGACAAACTTTTATAACTACCAAACAAAATTACTACTGAAAGTCAATTGAAATTAGCGCTTTATATTGTAATGTTCTTTCATGTTCAAGTTATGTTATATCATAATGTTTTTGGACTTAAGAAAACCACTACCATTAGTGGATATATCCAAAAAGATTAGTGGGGAGATGAGAACTACTATTATGCCTTACGATAAATATTATTTATGAACTTACATTTATTACACTAAGTTATGAAACAGATCTCAAAATTGTATGATAAAGTAAATAAAAGAGACAATACTATATGATAGGATGTCCTACATAAAGTAACATGAATCATCAAATTATCTCATAAAGTATATATTTAAAAAATTTTGAGATATCAAATTGATTAAGACAATACTATGCGATGGGGTATCCTATATGAAATTGCATGGATGCTAGATTGTCTCATAAAACACATTATATTTAAAGGTTTTGAGATATCAAATGGATTGAAATTATCATAAGAGAGGAGCCTTAATGATTCATGCTTTCTATTTGCTCTCAGATTCAATTATGTTGAATAATAGTTGAAAATTTACCTTTGTCATTTATTCCTATTAATTTATGATTATATAAAGGAATCATGTTAAGGTGTGATAATCAACTATCAAAATATGTATTGTGACATAATGTGTACGAAGTATAGATTATAGTTATCTGAATATTATTTAGGACTTGGATTTATCGACCTTATGACAAGTTGTAAAGAAAGAATTCTGAATTCTGAGCTATTTTCCTCTTTCAACCAGCTCCGGCTATCCTATGATTATTGAGGATATGAGGTTATTGCTTTGTTGTTGTATGTGGAATGAATTATAAAGCAAGGGGTATTAAAATTTATTGTTGATTGTGTGTACAACTTATATTTGGAGAGTCAATGATGAAAGGGTATCACTAGGGCGATTTAGATGCCCGTGAAAGGTAGGAGTCTTAGGCACATTAAAGTATTAGTCTCATGATGATTGTTTATTTGACACTCTGAGCTCATTTACTTACTATTTCTTATATAAATTTTGCAAATCTAACAAACATGATGAGGTATATATACATGAATGCATTATGTAAATTAAACGAAAGGTTTTGTCTATGGGGAAAGGCATTTTATTTCTAGGACCATTTATCAAATGCCTTATTACAGGTCATATTAAGTGCAGGACTATTATTGTGATACATAGAAGGGACTATGTCGATAAAGTGGCTTACAACCACTATGATCCTTATTATTTTCTTTGTTTAATAATGACTTTATGATGTGACCAATATAAGGATTAATTTATCTTATACATGCGCATTATGTCTTATTATTAAACCATAATGGTAAATTATGTCACATGGGCCAAGTGGGAGAATGTTAGACTTTCCTTTTTTACTAGAATGTTAAATTTCCTTTTTACGAGCCCAAACATGGGCTAACAATATGGAAAGACAAGTGGTCCTAATGTGATTACCAAATAATGGTTTAATAAAATAAAGAAAGTATCTTTGGTCAATATTTAATAAAAGGTAAATTCCTAAATTAACACCTTGTTGGAAGGTGTATTTAAAGGAAAGACATAATAGGAACTGGTCCTCTCTCAACCCATACTTAGAGTTTTCTCTCCATCAAAGAAGGCTTGTCAAACATTAAAGGGGTGAGGAGTAGTTTAGTGCTGGGTGGGAGTGTTGCCAAGGACTAACTGTTTGTCATGGATCAAGGTAAGGAGTTTTGTTTTATTGTGTGATTGTGAAAATCATGTTGTTTAAAGATCTTGGTTATAATGTTTATGCATTATTTGATAACAAAAGGTTAAAGCTTACATATGAGGGAAGGAATCAAAGTGCCAAGGAATGAAGGCTAGAGTTGTGACGCCCCAAATCCAGGGATCTGATGACTAAGTGATCATGGAATACTTCGTGCATGTCGGGTAACTTAGGCATTTTCTGAATCGACGAGTCTCCTTTATGCGGGGCTCACGAATATAAAACATGTATATAGCTTTGTCCCCAAACATCAGCTATCATGGTACTAAGCTGACTGCTTGGGCGATACAACATTACTCATCAATATATATATCCGACTATATCATGGTTTCGAGTTCAATTGTTTTACTCTTGCTCTGACGTATATTAAAATTAAAACAATTCTATTACATGTAGACCATCAAAGCCACATTCCGGCTCTCTTCTAAAACTCGGAGTCTCTAGAGATGAGGTGTAAGGGCAAATGATGTATATGTGAAAATATGGTCGAGGAGTGAATGTGGTAAATACTGGCAGTTTACAGAAACAAAAGTAAAGTGTACTCAGCGGGAAATGAAAAGTATTACCAACACTCGACCCCTTTCATAAGATTGCGGGTCTCACCCAGTAGTAGTGGACTCTAGAGTCGGGATATCGTACCACGATTGGAGGTTCTCTCTAATTGGAATTTGAGCAGCCCGAGTACAAGGGCTCTTCACTATTTAGCGATCCAAATAGGATGTGGAATAAATCAATTTAATTGAAACAAAAACTGATTTAAAATTAATCCTAAAAATCACAAATAAACAACTACTTAATTCTAAAAGAGTATGAAGAAAGTCGAGTAGGGTTGGGGATGTTATTTACAAAGCAGGTTGCATTTCCTTGAAAGCGCTGACAATTGCTAAGTTGAATGATAGATTTGTCCAAACTGTGCTTAAACTATAAACTTGGATTTCTCCATACACCATACATTTCACTAGTTAGAGATTCATATTCCTTTTCAGACAAATGGAATTCACGTAGCTACTTGTAATTTGGCACTCTTTAAAGATTTGATTATTTTCTTTTTGATACACTTTGCAACCATTTCTCACTTGTTGAAGAATTCTTGCCAGTAAACGGGGATAATGCAAGCCTTCTCGATGTAATTGGTATCTCGTCTTCAATCAAATAAAATTTTCTATCTCAGCAGTTAGATCTTTGCTAACACGGGATCAAGATCCCTTTCATCGGACTAAGGAGAAACCTCGATCTAATAAGCGGTATTATCATCTAATTAATCCTCACACTGAGTAAATTGGTGATCTATCAAAGTAATTTTTCGAGTTCATTAGTTCCAAGATATTAGTTTAGCATTACCTAAGTTGCTCTTTACTCTCGGGAATCTCCGTCTGTGTCACTCGGAGGCCTCCTGGGAAATGAGCAAAGATATAGCTCTTTTTTTGGGTATAAGCTACTAATATTAAAACGATTCATTAAATAACAATACCAATTATATAAATTCGAGTTCAAACCCACAAAATAGCGAAAAGCTGCCAATCCCGAATGTTCAACAATTAATCCCCCACCTGCAGAGGGTGTTTAATATTCCATTCTTTGAATTCAATCATCACCCGATCAAACAAAAAGTAAGAAAATGAAGAAATCAAAGAGAGACAAGAAGAAAAATCCAGATTTACAGGGGCTTAAAATAGCAACCTCAACAGTAAATAAATTGAATATCTGAATACAACACCGAAATCTCTTCAATAGAAATAAAAATCTGCTCTAAAACTACTCTAAGATCTATTAAAAATAAAAATCTGCAGCAAAAACTAAGAAAATGGGCAGTTTAGAGAGAGAAAACCCATGAGAGAGAGAAAATCCAAATTTTTAGCTTCAATCTTTAATACGAACCTTAGTGAAATGAATCTACATTATCTGACGCAAAATATCTTTAATAGGAAATAAAATGCACTCTAAAACTACTCTAAAATCTAAGTAAATCAAAATTTCTTGAGAAAAGCTGGAAAAATGGGCGTCTAGAGAGAGAGAAACCCCATGAGAGAGCTCCCGATCTTCATTTGCCCTATTTACCTAAACAGAGTATATATGGTCCGGTGAAATGGGCTTGAAATTAGGTCAAAACTCAATTTTACGGCCTTTTGCCCAGGTTTACGCGGCCGTTTTTGGTCGCGACAGGGTTTTAATCGCAACACGATCTCTTTGGTCGCAGCGAGTTTTACGAGTCGACCTGATTTCTGGTTGCGACGGAATTTTTAGGTCGCGACACCATTTCTGGTGCGACTAATTTTTACGGACAACTTATTTGGTTTCTTCTCTAACGCCGGGACATAACTTCTTTAGTTTTAACTTCCAGTTTGGGCGTGTGAGTACTCGTTGGAAAGCTCTTTGAATGTAGAATGCAGCCATAAGGGAATTTGACCCATTTGATGTTCCAGATGGTACATAAAAATTCATCTTTCCAGTGGTGCGCTATGAGACTCTTGGTTGACTCTTCTTTTGGAAATAAATTACTCATTTCTTGCCAAATCACTTGCTTTAAAAATAAATAATCCTACAAAACCCAAGTTTAGAGGAAATTTTATGAGTTTTACATGAATATGGATATAAAATGCACAAAATAGCATGTAAAAATAGAACTCAAAACATAGATGAGTTTGCACTCATCAACGGCGATCTCGCACGCTCCTATCTGTAAAAATAAGTATCCCTCGACGGGGTAGGCTAATGCTCGATGAGTGGAATCACCTAAGTGGGCTTACTCTCCCCACCCTAGGTATAATACAATGCTCAAAAATAAACACATTCAAGCAAATGTACTGGGTCTCTTAGATCTCTAACCGACCATCTCATACCCAGTCCTCAGCGACTCCCTCCCACACTCGCCTAAGCCTCGTATGAAATTATTATGTTTATTTGTCGACAACCCTCAGATGTATATATCAATCGGGCCGTCTCTGACGATTGATATGATTTATGGACTACCCTCCGATGTATACCAATTGGGCCGTCTCCGACGATTGATATTTTTAGTATGGACTACCCTCCGATCATTTTTAGTTTTAAACAACCCTCCGAAACCATTCTCTCTAGAATCACCTCATGCACTTACTCCTATCATCCTAGGGTGCCCCCAGTGCATATGGAATGCATGATGCCAATTCCATTACAGTCTATATCACATATCAATATATAAACATGCATATATTCACATAATTTAAATCACAAAAACATGTTATGTAATTTCACATTTCCATACATCAAAATTAGCTAACGTGGGCTAATGATCAAACCACAACAAACATTCTACTTGAATTGCACGACCAAACACATTAATTCACGAATTTATTTTGTAAGACACTCTCTACAGAACCATTGGCGAAACCTAGTTACTATTCGAAAAATCTGTCGTCGGTTCACTTTGTGAACTTGAATTTCAAACTGCATTCCCCGGCCTTTTTCACATCAAAGCACACATTAACACATGATTTATACGATTAGCCACCCAATTCAGCTAGTGGATAGTCACGGACATCCACACATGGAGTTTCAAAATCCAGCACGCTTGGTTCGAGATTTGGAAGCAGATCAGCGACATCAGCGGCCTCATTCAACTCAAACATTAACATAGCTCTTAAACAAAGCGTAAAACCCAAGTAGGGAGAAACCCCTACCTCACAGAGTTTGTTGAAACTCCTTAAATCTGGTACCCATGCGAAGCCCTCTCCGCGTAGAGTAGCTTCCCTTCTTATCCCGACGACTGCCGACGGTCGGATCTCTTACAATCCTAGAGAGAAGGTGAACATTCTCTCACTAAAACCCACCATTTCAGCACCCACTACATCACGTCCTCTTTAAAGTCAGTTTTGGCTCCACTCCACATTTGGAAGACTCCATTAACATTGGCTATCTTGTCCTATTCCTCCATTTAAACTTTTTATTAATGACATTTTATGTCCTTCTTTCCAGTTTTGACATTGAGCTTTATCACCGATCGTCATTTTCAGCCAGTTTACTCTACTCGGCGTAGCCTTGGCACATGAGTACGTGTTATATGTGACTTTCGTCGCATCGAAAATCGTCTAATGGCACCCAAACCCGCGATGCCTCGAAAAGCGTAGGGTTCCCCAGGTGTCTCGGGTCGGCGAGGTAAGCGTGCTAGCTAGATTTTGCGAGACAATTCCACTTGATGAAATCCGTTTAGTCATGGGGTCCAGGCATAAATTACGGATTTTGACGAAATTACAATTTTGCCATTTTCCATAAAATTGGAATTTCTCGAGATACTTCCACATTCTCCCCTCCTTAAAGGAAATTTTGTGAGGAAATTCTGGACAATCATACTTACTAACATGCATATGCAACGTGCACTCTACATGCATGGCGCTCGTCATTAAGTATTAAGCGAGCGACTAAACTCGTGCCTTCATCCTAAGCGAGAAGGGAGATTAAATAATGGCGCATCTCAGTATCCTCTAAGCGCTCCCATGTGGACTCCTCCCTCCATAGTGTTATGTAAGCACTTTACTAGTCTCGAGGGTCTTCAGTATAGAACCTGATCATGGCTGTCAAAATGCTGGTCCCTCCTCAGGGGTCCGGCCAGTGTCCAGCTCAATCTGTCCCCGATCCACCACATGAGCTGGATCTGGAACACCAGAGACATGGAGGCATTGAAATACCTCATGGACACGACATCTTTGGCTGAGTCAAAGCCAACCGGTACGTTATAGTGCCTATCCTCTCGAGTATCTCGAAAGGCCCAATGAACCTCAGCGATAGCTTCCCACGCTTGTCGAACCTAACCACTCCTCTCTTAGGCATCACCTTCAAGAAGACGTGATTCCCAACCTCGAATTCTAAGGGTCGACGTCGTACATCTACATAGCTCTTACAGCCCGAGCTCCTGGCGAGTGAAGATTTCTTGGCGATATCAGAAATAAAAACACTTTTGAAGGTGTCTCTTTATAAAGATGGGACCCGAAGTGGTAGAAACCTCTTCATCTCGGTCCAATGCTGCTGATCAAATCTACGTGACTGTCTGATGCCTGGCGGGGTGCCATTTGTATACTACTTTGATAACTGTTGTAGGCAGATTCCACTAAGAGACAAGCGACTCCTCTACATATATTTGGGGTGTATCTCGCGGCATGTCCTCCCAACTTTGTATATAAATCACAACGTGTAACCTACCTGACCCTTACTTTGTGTGTAAGCGGCCTTCCCAAGGTCACAATCATGACAATCAATGGTGTCAGCCTGATCCCAGTCTCTTCAGGGCGACATCCATATGCCCAGTGTAAAGGCTGAAGGCACCGATGCAATTTCGAAAGGGGTATCCCAATCTCGAGTCCTCCGAGCTCATCCTTTCGACTGAAGTCACGTGATAACGATAATGTTTTCATCTTTATTAACATAACTTTGAAGCTACACTTCGGGCCTCTTACTTTCACCACGAGAAATTTAGGGATATCTCCCACGGTCTCTTACACCTAACTCCGAGTTCTCACCTTGGGGATTGCGACCTCCACTTTTTGCTTTTACCAGGCACGCTTTAAAGGTATCCTTGTTTCTGTGGTCGAACTGAGTCTTCGTTGGACGTAGTCCACGAGACAAACTGTTAACTCACCCCAAGGTAGATAACCATCTGTGCCCACGAGCTCGTGTGATGTTCTGATTTTACCGCGAGCATAATAATGCCATATTGTGACACCTAATCCGAAGGGTCCACCATGAAGCGGAATCTCGGAGATCTCTCACGCTTGCAATCCCGACCTATCGGGTCAACTCTCCATATCCCTGGGGAAGAACATACTATTCATGAAACTTCTCAAAGGCCTTAACCTCTAAGCCGTCAAGGTCTGTATCGGGTGTGAGCCAGCCCGGCCCTAGGTCAGTTCACGGCAACCAGATGTTTGTCGGCTCATCCCTCATCAAACTTGACATCAACAACCAATATGTCTGCCGCCCTCAGGGTCCACTACGCAGCTGCGCAACTCTGATGTCCTGACTTGACCCACACTGGCCCCCTCGGCCTGCTCGTATTCTTTGGAAGTGCAGTATAGCACCGAAACTATGAAGCAGGTTCTTTGGCCAGTACTAGGTGTGGAGGAATGGCCGTATCCTCTCTGTTTACGATTAGCTGGGGCTGCGCTATCCCCGAGTCACGGGATCCTGTCTGAGGCCCAGTCCATCTCACGTACCCACGATCTTTATTTTGGTCACTGAAACTCGTGTGAAGCTGAAGTCTTCTGCCTCTTCCCCGAACTAGAAGAAGGCTAATCCTCCCTCTTTACGGCTTGTATCCGGTGTTTCGAGCATCCTCGATCTCTCTCTCTATGGTGAGGATTGATCCCGACCATGGAGTCACGTCGTGGCGAGTCGCGATCACGCTGAATGAACAACCCATTGTTCTCAAATCTCACGTAATACCCGATCGAGCTCAGTATCTAGAAGATTGACGTACCGGTCTCTCGACTCATCACGGTCTCAACCTTCTTTGGGTCCACTAGCACGCCTGAGCAGTGGGTGCTACATGTCCCCGAAAATCTCACCTCGATGGCATGAAACTCGCACTTGCCCAAACTTAGCGTACATCTAATGGTCTCTCAACAACTGTAATACAATCCTCAAGTGATACTCAGTAACTTTCCACTGAAATTTGGGGAGTAGATCGAGATGTCATCCGTATGAATACGACAAGCTGATCTAGATAAGGTTGGAACACCCTAGCCATGAGGTTCATGAATCTTTGTTGAAGTGCATTCATTGCAGTCGAAGGGCATCCGCGTAAACTCAAAGTGCCCTCAGCAACGTCCTAAAGCGTCTTAGGGATATTTGTCTCCCTAACCCTCAACTGATCGTAACCAGTGTGAAGGTCTATCTTAGAGTAGACTCACGCTCCTCTTAACTGATCAAATAAATCATCAATCCTTGGTAATGAGTGGAATTCTTGATCATGGCTTCTGTTCAACTACACAGTAGTCGATACGGTAGAAGGACCTTGTCACTTTTCTTAGCAAATAGAGCGGGCATGTGGTGAAGTGCTCGGTCTAATAGACCCCTAGTTCAATAGCTCACCTGCTTGGACTCCTTCTGTGACTCAGCCCCGGTGCCATCCTATGCGAGTCACCAGAGATGGGTGAAGTGCCCTAGGGTGTAACTCGTCTGAAGTCATGACCCTGCATTGGAGTGGAAGACAGATGTGGTTCCATCTGGAAAACATCATACTACACTACTGGGTAGATCTAAATTACGGTCTCTCCTAGTCCTCCCAGGAATTAAGGCACTATGACGTGTGCTCACGACACGGACTCGTATATTGTCTGGGGTAAAATATTATGCTTGTCCCCCTGAAATACCACACGAGTATCGTCCTACTTGTAAGCGGTAACCCTCCTACGCTCATAATCGATAACGACCCTATAAGTTGTCAACCAATCCATCCCTAGGATGACATCGAACTCTGACATGTCCATGATCCTCTGAATCTTGTGAGTAGAGTCCCGAGATCTCAGGCTTCACTTGACACTGACCTTATCATCCATATTCGCCTAATCCTAGGGAGAACTCACACAAAGGCTCCTCTAAGGTCTCTAGAGATTCCTTGCCCATTTTCCACTATAATTTTAGGCCTCACTCTCTAGTGCAGAACACAGCTAGTCTAATCTGAAGCAGATGTCGAGGTAATTTCTAGCAACCTCAACTTGCCTTCTCGATGCAGCATGAATCAATGGGTGCCACCAGCCCGGATCTCCTCCCACACATGTGAATGTCGGAGGGATGATGGCCACTAAGCTTATGGAGGTTACTAGGACACTGTGGCACCTCTTCACCTGTAGCTTTATCAGACAGCATTGCCGCCGAAATACCTCGGTAGCTCAGCAGGCCTGTCAATCTTTTGGTGGTGCGACCCGGTACCTGTGGGCCTTCTCGTCCTATAGATTATAAACTATATCTACATATTTCAATGTAAAGTCATTTAATTTTCATTCGATCCCCAACTATGGTATTACCCCAGTATAATAGACTTATGTGCAATGACAGTTCATTTCACAAGTGGTCTTGAAATTCGACCACTCGATTCATTTATTTATGAAGCTAGAATTCTAAGCTTTCTTGTTCATTTGTTATCAAATTCTCGGAGTGTAGTTCCTAACCTTAGCAGCTCCCTTTTCTATACGCATTACACCATGCATATAATTTCCCTACAACGACAATCGCAATCATAATTCCCATATATCACGAGTGTATATATCCTTCCTGTGATTTGAAACGTAAAATCATGCAATCAAAACTGTCATGACATTAATTAAGTATCTCGAAAGTGTAAATACATTAGAGACACTATTCCTTTTCAAAATCGATGTATATTTCAAGTCCTGCATTCATAAGCAATCTGAGACCATTTTATCAATATATTAAATCATATTTATCAACAAAAATTTTATTTTCGAAAAATTTCATTTTTTTTCACTTCAAAATTTTGTACATTTGTTTGATTTTATTTTATTTTTCAAAAAAATATTTCAGAAATTTTCTTTATTTCGCAGTAGTTCACATACTGTTCTAGGTCTTTGTTCACATATTCTTGTAGGCAGCTGAGATTGCAATCATGATAAATTGTATTGCAATACGATCCTCGACCCCGAGTCCCTTCATGGCACACAGCCACCCCATGTGTATTGCATTCAAAAAAAAAAAAAAAAAAAAAAAAAATAATACTTAAAATACTTAGTCATGATACAATACAAGTATTACCCAATACAATTGTTGTGTTTATGATACAATCCCTAACCAACTACACACACACATTTGCAATCTGATTCTAGCCTTTGCTCTTTGCAATACACTTTTATTATCATTTGCAATACAATCTAACCATTGCACACCATTTTACAATACAATCTATTGTGTTAAGTACAATTCTAACCCTTTGCACTCTCTTGCAGCACCACTTGAACCCCGGCAACTAAGGTTGCAATACAATTCAGTGATATATTTACTGCTCTAATTGAACCAGCTCTTGCTTTCCAATGAAGCTAGGTCTGTCTGATTCCGTTGTATTGTGACACGGAATGGCTTGATAGCCAACAAATTTACGCACCCTCTCTTTTTTTTTAGTTTTCACACTTTTCCTTTCTTCCAACTCTTTGGAAAATACCAAAAATATATACCTTTTTTTTAGGAATACTCAAATAAATTTATAAGAAAACTTATTGCTTTCTTACGATTTCTTCCAACTTTAACTAAGTAAAACCTTAGAAAATTATTTTCTTCAACTCATTTTTTTTCTCATTTTCCTTTTAAACTAAATAAATTTATTCAAATTTATTTTCTTTCTTCTTTTATTTCCAGCAATGGAAAACACTAAAAAAATACATACCTATTTTTTTCATCTATACTAACTACTAGAGACATAAAAAAAAAACGTGTCCAAAGGCCACTTTATTTTTATTTTTTTATTCTCAGGTACATCAAATAAACTTAGTAAAGTTTATTTCATTTTACAGATTTTTCCCAATTGCACCTATTTCTTTTGGAACCTCAAAACCTCTTATCAAAAATTTACTCCAACACCTCTTGGTCACATTTCAACCAAATAAAATTTATTAAAATTTTATTTCATTATTCAAAAACCCAAATAAATTTATTAAATTTATTTCTTCTTCGATTTTACTCATTTGTAACACTCCAAGATATTTTCTAACACATCAATGTGCTAACACTAAAAGCACACATAAACGTCTCAACACACCAACCCATATTCTGCGTATTTTCCACACAACCATGCATCAAGCACATAAAACACATACGGTGTCCTAGTTTGTTCACGTGCCTTCTAGGTAATCATACCTACTTGGAACATCGACAGTGGTGAGTGGTTTGCCGACTTTGGAGCTCACTAGGGCATTGTGTACTTTAGCTCTTATACCAAGCGTGACGCTGAATCTGGGGCCAGTTGACTGCAAATCACTGCCGTGAGGTCTCTTCGTGAATGTCGGGTAACGGGCATTTCACGAAAGAAAATCGGGCGGAGCCTCCTTTGTACGGGAGCTCTACCAATACCAACATTCACTCTCAACTATCCAATTATCAATATCCTTGAGTACAAACAGCCGCTTAATTTGATACAGCACTACTCATCAGCTATATATATCCAACTATATCAATGGTTTCCGGAGTTCCGGTGTTTTTACTCTTATACAACATATATTAAAATTAAAACAATTTTTATCTGCTGGAACCATCAAAGCCACATTAGGCTCTCTTAAAACTCAGTCTCTAGAATGATCGTCTCCTCGCCTTACTTTGTCTCTGTGCACAGTAAAATAGCATCCCACTCAGCCAGGGTGAGCTAATGCTCAGGTAATTGGAATCACCACCAAGTGAGCTCTTTCCTCACCCTAAGTGCATATGCAATGGCCGCTCCAAATAAACACACATTCGAAGCAAATGCATGATCCTACTTGAATGTCTAGCCTGACTCATCTCATACCACGGAGTCCTCACTTGAGCTCCCTCACACTCGCCTAAGCCTCGTATGAAATTGTGCATAAACTTTATTTGTAGGACAAACCCTCCGATGTATATATCGATTGGGCCATCTCAGACAATTGATATTTTTGAGTATGGACTACCCTCAGATCATTTTTTAGTTTTAGACAACCCTCGAAAACCATTCTCTCACAGACTCACCTGTATTTACTCCATACTATCATCCCTGAATTTTTAGAATTGCATATGGAATGCATGCCAATTCCATTACAGTCTATATCACATATCAATATATAAACATGCATATATTCCTCCATTTTAAATCACAAACATGTTATGTAATTTCATTTCCATACATCAAAAGGAATTAGCTCACATGACTGTGATCAAACACGAGCAATTCTACTTAATTTACTCGACCAAACACATTAATTCACAAAATTTATTTGTACAGACACTATTCTCGAGAATGGTAAGAGCCACTAGTTACCATATAGAAAAATCCTGCAATCGTCGGTTCACTTTAAAAGCGAACCCAGGCCTCATAAACCATTCTGGCCTTTTTCACATCAAAGCACACACATTAACACATGATTGCACAACTAGCGCAAATTCAGCCCACGTGGGCGATCGAGAGGGTATCCACATGGAGTTTCAAATCCAACACCTCGGTTCTAAGATTTGGGCAGATCAGCGGCCCCTCACGGTACCTCATTCGACTCAAACATTGCATAGCTCTTAAACAGCGTAAAGCAAATGGGGAGAAACCCCTACCTCCACGGAGTTGTTGAAACTCCTTAAATACGAGTGCCACCACGAGGCCCCTCTCTGCGTAGAGTGGCTTCCCTTCTTGTCAGACGACTCACAGACGGTCGGATCTCACGATCCTAGAGAAGGTAAGACATTCTCTCACTTCAAAACCCACCATTTCAGCACCCACTACATCCGTCCTCTTTAAATTAGTTTTTGGTTCCTTTTCATTTGGAAGACAACCACTATTAAACTATCTTGTCCTATTATCATTTAAACTTTTATTAATGACATTTATGTCATAACTTTCCCAGTTTTGACATTCGGCACTATCTCGGCGATCCATTTCATAGTTTCTACTCATACCACTTATGGCACATGAGTACAGTGATATATCTGACTTTTGTCGCATCGAAAATCATTCTGACACGACGACGTCGCCGAAAAGCGTGTAAATTCAATTGTCTCGAGTCGACGAATTAAACGTTACTAGCTAGATTTATTGAGACAATTCCCAGCGGTGAAATCCATTTCATCATCGAGGATCCATAGAATAAATTTCGGATTTTGACCAGAGCCACAGATTTCACCATTTTCGAAATTAGGATTTCTAGGAGTCTTCTGAAATTAGTTTCTTTCAAAGGCATTAGAAAATATCAAAGATCAGACAAGGCATGCCAATGTGTTCTTGTTAATGGCTACAAGGAAAAATACTATTAGAGTGGGATAAGTCCTAAGACACGAGCCATGCGATTTATGAGTGTTTATTGAGCGGGGAGCCCGGAACCTTACAGTTAATTAGGCATGATCTGGACCTAACACAGTTACAAGCATTCGAGCCCGAGTAGCGAATGATAGAAGGGCAGATGCCAGCTCGAGTATGAAGATAAGACCACCTTGGGAAAAGACAAGCGAGCTACCTCGGATAGCCAGCTCGGGTATGAAAATGAAGAGAATGATGTGAAACGAAGGACTTTACCGACGATTCACGTGCCTAGATGGGTTTGGAGATCGGCGAGAAGCGGGAATAGTTGATACAAAAAAACTATCTGGTCAGTAGTCATAATCTCCTGCGACCACACCATATGGAGCCAACTCCACTGTAGAATTCAAGTGCGACATGGGAGCTTGCCAACCACCTACCTATACTTAAGTGTTATGCCAGTTCGCACTAAGCGTCTCCCGACTCCTGCAGCCTGATAAACCATTGGCTGCACAGATGGCACATAAAGGGGGTACTCATCATCTATGAAAATGAGGAAGAATTTTTGGAGCTAGAGGAAAAAAGACTTTGAGAGCATTTGTCAAAGACTTGGTCCTTTCACCATTCCCCCATCATCGCGATTTAGCTACAATTCACTAGTTCAGGAAGTCAACCAAATCAATGGGAGATCTACCCTCTGATAGAGAAACCTCCATGAACTAAAGCCCCAATACGGTTGGAGCGGGTCGAGGGCAACATGACTCCCACGACCATGATTTAGCCTCTTTTGGGAAGCCAATGCCTCTCAACATGAAGGCATTTGCCTGTGGCACATGCCCAACTTTGCTGTCTTGGTAAGCACATGCTGTATGGAGCGCCCGTCGGTAGTCGGAGCCCCGTATGGTGAGTCCACGGAGCTCCTCCCCGCTTCGCGCGACCGCGAGCATGGGGGCTGCGTTAAGAGCGGGCACGCCGGCCGGGAGAACTGGACCAGTGTTGCGGGGTTGAGGCGACATCTTGGCCAGTAATCATTCGTTCGTTATCACTAACGGGAGACTCCAGCGGCACTCTGGCGCTAAAATTTGGATGTACCGTGGACTGGGGACCCCGCCCTGGCCGCGATGCCATTGTAGGTAGATCGCGACTCTCGGTTAGGAAACAATGCCCCATACATTGCAAAGGTATTCCCATTAAGCTTGGCGGGTCTTGCCTTATCATGGTTCCATCACCTGGCCACTAAGCTTCGGTGATGTCACTTTAGTCGGGATTCTGACAAAAATTCTTTTCCGAATGCTGTCATTCTTTCGATCCGTGGCAGTGTCACTAATGTTTCCACCGGATGGGAAGATTCGAGATCATCAGGGATTTCATGAAGTGGTTTGGGGTTGTTCTGCTGCAGTTGGATTTTGTTAGCTTAGACGCACTACGCCGGGCCATCCGTGAGGCCATTCGCCCCCCGGAGAACACACAGGTTCTTTGATTCCTCTTTCTCTGACCTGGAAACCGATCGTGAAATGTTCCCAGAGGTAGCGATCATATGCTCGAAGACGATGTTATAGTAGCAACCAAGTGCTCTGAATGTTAGAACGGAGCTACTCAAGGGGCAAAGGAAAGAGGAGTTGCAATGAAGAAGATGACAACGAATAGGATGAGATGTTCTCCATAATATGCTTTAGCCAGCTGGCCTTGGATGGTCCTCAGCCTCGAGTAGCGTAAGTCCTTACAAACCTCCCTTGAGATGTTCTCCATGAGATGAGCCCCATACTCGAATTGCTCCTTGGGATCCCTCTCAAAGCTGAGATGGGCCGGTACTGGGGGGCAGGCCCCACTGGATGTTCTCCGTAAGATGGGCAGGTACTCGAGGCGGCTCCTAAGATGTTCTCCATGAGATGGGCCCGGTGCTGGAACCTTCCTAAGATAGACCAAGTACTTGGGTGGCTCACGAGATATTCTCCATGAGATGGCCCGGTACTGGGGCAGTCCCTTGGGATATTCTCCATGAGATAGCCAGGTGCTCGGGACTCCCACTTAGGATTCTCATGAGATGAGCCTAGTACTCAGGCAGCTCCTTTGAGATAATCTCCATGGGATGAGCCTAGTACTCGGGCAGTTCCCTTGAATCATTCTCCACTTTCAAGCTATACCTCGGTATAACGCCCTCGAAATACCACAAAATTTATATAATAATTTTTTATTATATATTAAATTTACATGGTCGCCAAACTTGGGTTTTGGGAGAAGCGATAGAATTATGAAAAGTGAAATGAGGCTTGTAAACATATGATTAAATGTTATATACTAAAATGAGAAATTATGATTTGAACAGAAAATAAACCCAAGTAGAAGAATTTAAAATTGGGAATTTTGTAAAATGAGGACCCTAAGAAGAAGTTGGTGAAAATATTTATGTGTTTAAGTGCAAAGAGAAGTGATATATGAGGTATAAAGATAAATTATAGAGCAACCCAAATCCAAAATGGGTTTTTGATGTGCCAAACATGGCCTTGAGAAGGGTAAGTGATATTTGACCACATTTGGCCTTAGAATGCTCATTTAAGCAAAAAACGTTTTGGAGACAAAGAGAGAAAAAGCTAGGGCAAGGTGAGAGAAGATCAAGATTGTTGGTGATTTATTTTATTTCTTGCTTCTAAGTGATCAAGCATCTTGGGTGAAGAAGATTCAAAGGGATTTAAGGTAAGAACCTAAACCCTAAAAAGTTGTATTTGATGTTTGGGTTAGAAAAACCCTAATCCATCCATGGGTTTTTCTCATGGTTGGTTTAAGATGACTTTAAGATGTTATTGGGAGTGATTCCCATGTTTTGTTTTGGGATTTTAAGGATTTTTGGAGAAAAAAATCGCAAAAGAGCAAAAAAGAAATTATGGGCATTCAGGCTCCTACACCACAACGTAGGGAACCCATGCCGCGGCGTAGCCCTACGCCGTAGAGTGGGATGCCTCGTCGCGGCGAGGCCAAGGGTGCCAAAATGGCACCCCTCGGGTACGTCACGATGTGACGCCCCAAAACCGAGGTGTCCGTTGACAACCCGTCAACCCGCGGAATACTCGTGAATGTCGGGTAACCTACCTAACATTCACGAAAATCGGGCAGAGTCTCTTTTGTACGGGGAGCTCTACCCAAATACAAAACTTGTCCCAAACAGTTCACAATGACCACACAAGGTCTACATGCGAGTAATATAATGGCCACTTGGGCCCCTGCATCAATACTCACAAAATATATCCCAAATACATCGACTATACGCAATAGTTCAAGAGTTAATAAATTACTCTTTATCTGAACATATTAAAATTACCACATTTCTAATACATGTTATACAAAATCAAAGCCACAATTCGACTTTCTTTCTTATGTGCGGTCCGAATGCGGGTGTGCACTTTATGACTGTACTGAAAGGGGGTCCGCGATGGGAGTGAGCAAAACCCGATAGTGATAATCTCCACAAGGGCTACTCCCTTCAGTGCATATGCAATGGTCGCATAATCAAACACACATCCAAGTCTGACACACACATGTCTACGAATGTCTACATGCCATGAATGAGACTCGACTCACCATACCCCCATGTCACAGAGGCTCTCTTAAAGGCTCCATCACTCGATATGTCATTCAGGTAATATATCGAGTCACTCACCAGCCTAAGTCTCACGGCCCATGCGCTAAGCTGTGACAAGCATCCTTGAGTATTACCAATGACAGTATCGAGCCCTCACCAGCTCCATTGTTACGATGCAAGTGTCAATGGGCTGACAAATCCCGAGTCAATCCAGACTCTATCACCTGACCCAGAGTCATGTGATAAACATGGCCAGGTGTGTCTTCTTTGGAGCAACATAACTTTTGGGTGATCACAGTAGGTCTCTTACACCTATACAAAACTATGATGCTCCTTGGTCTCTTACACCCCAGTATGCCTCGGAGAGTTCTCACTTGACTCCTCGAACATGAATTATAATCATGAATGAAAACCATTTTCAAACAAAGGTATTTGTTTTAACTGCGTGGACAACCCTCCGATATAAATAATTGGACACACTCGATAATCTATTTGTGGACAACCTTCGATGTATATCAATTTGGCGAGACTCAGACGATTGATATTATATGGAATGACCCTCAGATGTATATAATTGGCGGCTTATTGATTGATATGTTATATGGACAACCCTCGATAAATAATATTGTTGGTCAACCCTCAGGAAACAATTCTCTCGAAAACCACCTCATGCACTCCCTCCACATTGTTCTAGGGTGCCCCGATTGCATATGGAATGCAATGAGCCATTTCCATTTCCTTAACGATGCGACTCATTTGGGCGTTGTCATATTAATCAGCCCACTAATCAACACCACACTCGGTGTTCATCCACAGTTGTGTACTCGACACACCATGTCGAACACCTAACACGATTAATCGATCTCAACTATGCACTCACACCTAATTTCTAGGTTGCCGGTGCATATGGAATGCATGATGCCAAATTCAACACATTCATGCTAATATATTCATATATATATTAACATAATTAAATCACATAAAACATGTTATGCAATTTTCCACAATCAATTACACGAGAGTGGCTCACATGGGCTAATTAACAAACACGAGCAATTCATTTCGAATCACTCAACCATACACATTTTCACACAAAATATTCATGTCATTCATTTTCTAGTAATAACACACAAAATGACCCAAATCTCGGACCATATAAAACAGGGCACCTCTTGGTCCCTTCACGGTTCATCACCGAATATTGTGATACCAAAACACACCACAAAACCCGAAGACACCAGTCTCGGGAGAAAAACCGAACCTCAACACAGTCGGAACTGCACGAAAAATAGTCGAAAGTGTCATGGTAATAAAAAGCAGTCTCGAAAATTCACGAAACGGCCATTGAAAACAATCTCAAAATTAAGCGGACGTAATCAGAAAACAATCCCGAAAATTTCTAAAAATTCATATACTCAGTCCAAAAATTTGAGAACTGAAATTTACGGTCTTTCACGGCCTCTAAGCCAATCCCAAGCCATTACATGGCCTTTAGGATAGAAATAACACAAGTAGGAAAATTCCTTACCTCGTGGAGTTTGACGAAACTCCAAGATTTTGATGTCCACGCGTAGCTCTCATCGCGTAAATCAACTTTGCCTTCAGTCCCGACGAAAACCTATGATCTGATTTTCGTAGATCTGAAAAAAAAAAAGCTAAAAGAGAAAAATAAAAAAAAATAAAATCTTCTCTCCTCACGCCTCTCCCACGTCCAAACTCAACCCCTCCTTTTGATGGTTTTCTTTTTCTTTTTATTATTATTGTAATATTATTATTATTATATTATTATTATTATTATCATCATTTGGATAAACGGTCTTTATTGCCCCATTCGGGTTCATTTCTGTCCCGAAAATTTGTATTTCTTTTCAGTTCACTTTATTGTAAATGAACTTAAATCAAGCCACTTCCTGACTTTTGAGATTTTCGTAAAAATCTCGCCCTTGAAGAATCATTAATGATTTATCGCAGAAGTCGTAAAATATTGATTGTCTCAGGAATTCAGCGAGAACTTTTAGGTCACTAGATTCGTGAGGGCGAATTTACTTGGCCTTGATCCATTTTTGTCATCAGAGATTTGAAATTTTCGGTTTTCAGCAGGAAATTACCATTTACCACCAGGAAAATTGAATTTTTCTCGGGTTTTATAACGGTGTAGCAAAGCTACGCCGTAGCGCTGATGCTCTCTGGCGACTCAAGCGTACGTCGCGGCGTAAGCGATGCTATGCCGCCAACGCGCTTTAATATTCACCACGAGAACATTTTGGATTGTTGTTCTGAAAACCTTGTATTCGTACACTAATAGTTAAAGAACCCTAATAAATGATTAATGGAGGTTCAAATAAGGATAAAACTAAATGAAAAACATACCGGTTCGCTTCACCTCGGCGAGTTTGTCTTTGGGCAGACTTAATATCTTAACCCAAAACCGTTAACGAAGATAAATTTGTCATTCACTAAAAATGTTTAATAATTGTTTATCCACTAAGAGTGGCGTAATTGTTATTGACTAGGGACGTGGGAGGATCACCTAACCTAGGACCGAGATAGAAGGGAAGGAAACGAGAGCCGACATCTTCGGTTTGTTCACTGACCCTCTATCCTTATTTCAAGTGTTTTGGTAGTATACCAAATAAATCTGAAATAATTATATGGAATGATTATATCTTTGAAATGATATTACGAAAGTGCATATGGATTTGAAAATATGATATTTGAAATGTCTGACAATTAATTGCATGTGAGTGATTAATTGAGTTACAAACGAATTGGTCAATTCTTGACATTTTGAATTGAATCGATATCTTTGAGCAGTGACATGGCGGGATTCTGGGCTGAATCGGTCATGAAGGTAGACCAAATTTGTCCAATGTCCCTCTTGGCGGGATGCACCAATTGGCATCTGTCATGATGGTGTATGGCATTTTAAATGACCACATGTTAGGGTGCACCAATCAACATCCGTCATGATGGGAGACCAAAATTGTTAAATGTGTAAGCCCTTTACCGAATGATAAAAAGGAAGGGATTCACCGAATGGAATCCATCATGAATGTGAATTGTATAGACAAAGTGAAATAACAAACATGATGAGCATAAATGGGATTTTTAAACTAAATACATCTTTGGGAGTATATGTTTGAATCTCATGACTTGAGTTAAGTGAATTGAAAGCATGTGAAAATGCATATTTTGATATGATCAATGATTTGTAAAGTGAAAGCATGTGAAAATGAATAAGCATGAGTACAGTTTGATATAAAAGGCATGGTTTTATGAAAGTGCATGTCATGTCAAACTGAAAATTGGAATATAACTGTATAGAACCACTAAGCATGAAAATTCTTAGCGTGTAGTTTTTATCTATGCGCATGTTTCGAGTAAACAGGAAAGAAGGCAAGATCAAGAAGCGCAGAGTCATAGAGAAGGTTGCGGTGTATAAGTATATACCCAGTCATATGCATATAATTTCTTTTGACTATGTGATATTTTGCGAACAAAAGAGTTAAACTCTAAACTATTGTTTTGTGTATCATTTTGTAAAGGCAAGATACGCCATTTTTTAAACGAATTGTATAAGAGTAAATGTTTATGGGCCTACCATTTGAAAATGGTTCCGCATAATTGAAAGCCCTAAAACAAAATGACATAAATAAAATGTTTTGATAAGATAAATGAAAACGGTTGGAGTAAAGTAGGCTCCGGTTCGGATTCGCCCTTCTGGTCGGCCCGGGGATTTGGATCGCGACACTATTACAAAAAAAAAAAAAAAACAAACAAACAAATGAGAAATAAACAAAAAGAATTAAACGAGCATCCGGAACCGATTCGAATCCGCCAATCGGGTCAGACCGGAAAGGGGTACTACACCTTGGGCAGCTGGCCCTGGACAGTCCTCAGCCTCGCGTAGCGTAAGTCCTTACAGGCCTCCCTTGAGATGTTCTCCATGAGATGAGCCCCATACTCGGGCAGCTCCCCTGAGATGTTCTCCATGAGATGAGCCTAGTACTCAAGCAACCACCTTGAGATATTCTCCATGAGACAAGCCCAATACTCAGGTAGCTCCCCTAAGATGTTCACCAAAGATAAGCCAGTGCTCAGGCGACTCCTTGAGATGTTCTCCATGAGATGATCCCAATACTCGGGCAGCTCCCTTGAGATGTTCTCCATGAGATGAGCTCAGTACTCGGGCAGCTCCCTTGAGATGTTCTCCATGAGATGAGCCCGGTACTCGTCGGCTCCTGAGATGAGCCTGGTACTCGGCGCGGCTCCCTTGAGATAATCTCCATGGGATGAGCCCGGCCTCGGGTAGTTCCAGCAGGTCTTCCATAATATTTCTTAGGCGTTTGGCCTGGGCGATCCTCCGGCCTCGAAGCGGCTTGAATCTTATAGGCCTCCTTGAGATGTTCTCCTTGAGATGGGCCCTATACTCAGGTAACCTCCTTGAGATGAACGCCATGAGACGAGGAGCCTTGTACTCGGGCAGCTCCATTGAGATGTTCTCCATGAGATGAGCCTAATACTCGAGCGACCTCCATGAGATGTTCTCCATGAGGAAGAGCCTTGTGCCGGGCGGATCCAGCAGGATGTTCTCCATGAGATGAGCCTTGTACTCGAGCAGATCCCTTGAGATGTTCTCCATGAGATGAGCCCAGTACTCGGGCAACTCCCTTGAGATGTTCTCCATGAGATAAGTCATGTACTCGGGCGGCCTCCTTGAGATGTTCTCCATGGGATGAGCCCAATACTCGGGTAGTGCCCTTGAGATGTTCTCCATGATATGAGGCCTCGGGCATCGTAAGTCCCTATAGGCCTCCTTGAGATGTTCGCTAGGAGATGTCGAGCACCTGGCCCTTTGGCCTCGGACGATCAAAGAGTTTAGCGTCATTCCAACTCTAATGGCTTGAAACGACGCTAGGAGGGCTAGTAGAGTGGGATAAGTCCCAGGACACGTGCCATGTAGTTAGCGTTTGAGGCCGGCAGGCCGATTAGTGTCGTGATCCGGCCCTAACCCAGTTCTGGCTTATTCGAATGGCGAGGATAGAAGAGGTGGATGCATTTCGGTATGAAGATGAGACCACCTCAGGAAAAGGCAAGCGAGATACCTCAGACAACCAGCTCGGGCATGAAGATGAAGAGAACAATGTGAAATGAAAGACTTCACCTAAAATGCTTCATGAGGACCTAGTTGGGTTTGGAGATTAGCCAGGGCGGAACAGTTGATACGACAACATACAGGAGTCCGTAGTCATAATCACTCATGAACACGCCATATGGAGCCAACTCCACTAAAGCACTCAAGTGCGACATGGGAGCCTACCAATCACCTACCTATACTTGAGTGTTGTACGAATCGCCACCTAACGATCTCCAGCTCCCTGCTCGGTGCAAATCGACATGTGGTGACTGGATGGCACATGTGGGGTACTCATCACCTGCCAAAGGGAGGGGGGAGAATTTGGGAACGGAGGGAAAGAGGCTCTGAGAGCATTTGTCAAAGATTTGGTCCTTTCAAATTTGAAGGAACTGAAGAATGGCCGGAAGGAGATCTCTTAGAAAATTAAAATGTAGAAAGAACAATGGGGCAATCATCAATCAGTATTTGTTGTTTTCGGGTTCTGATCAACTAGGTATTTGGGGTAAATTATTATTTTCCCATTGTAGGAAAAACTAAAGTTGGTTTTTAATTGCAATGGCTTCCTATTACTGGATTTAGCAGCCATTAATACCTTTGTATCCATACATCTCCCTGCATTTGAACATTTCTATTTATAGTAATCCTCATATTTTGAAAACTTATATTTTTAAATTATTTGTATGTATAAAAGAGTTTAAAATAAGTTTAGGAATTTGAAGAAGCATAATCTAAAATATTCGTTATTTAATTTCAAATTATTTGCTTTCACTTTTTCTTTCTTTTTAATTGTTTCTCTATATTTCCTTCCCACTGATTATACCCTATGGTGCATCATTTAGATGACATTTGAGACTTTCTCAAGCAGCAACAAGAAGCATGATGAATACTAATTCTATTACTATCATGCATAATGAATACAGTACAGACTGGCAAACATTTTTACTGATATTAGAAAAACCTTAAAACTCAACCTCTATTAAGAAGTTTGTAGACTGGTTAGTGGGTAGTCCTAAACAGTATTAAAAGAAATAAAAAAAGAGAAAAAAAAAAAAGGTGATTGCTGTTGCTGGAGTCCAATCCAAACTCTATACCTTTTGACTCAAATAAAGTGTTTCTGTATAAGTTCTAAGACTTAAAAGGATCTACCTGCTCTGTAGTTAAAGCTAGGAACACATTAGGTAGGTGTTCCTATTTCATTTTCAATACAGCATTGAAAACAAAAGGAAAAATATAGTAATTAGAGAATCGAGAATTGCCTTTCTCTCCCATATAACCGCGCTTCCTGTTGCCTTTCTTGGTGAATCTCCCAACACCGCATATAGACTCTCTGTTTTTAGATGAGAAACCCTTCTCGTTATTAAAAATCAGCAACGTCGCCAGAGCTCCGGTGTCTGTTATGTCCTGAGAAGTTATCTTCTGGATACTCGTTATCTTCTGAATTCTGTTACGTAAATTTCAAAACATTTGGTTCATAACTCATCGACACTTCGATTTTCCAAGAGAGAAAAAATATGGAACTGAAATTTAGAAAATAACTTTCAATCCAGATCATAATGATCATCGGAATCAAAATGGTAGAAAAGTAAACGATTCTTCAGAAAATAGGCTAACATCATTTCATTTGTTAGCATAATCTCCAAGAAACAAAAACCACAAATTAATCGAACGTCTCATGGCCTTCATTTTTCCTCCGATTTCTCAGCAGCAAAATGCATATAATAAAGCGCAGAGTGCCGACCAAATCTCAAAACAAACAAGACAAACGTATAAAACAGAAACCTGAATGAGCTCCATGAGGAAATGAACATCCTTAGCGTAAAGCTCAGCAGAGAGATTCTTCACCGCCTGGTGAAGATCCTCCATCAGCGGATTCAACTCTCCGCCGATGGAGAACTTCGTCCTCCTTATCTCATCTATATGCTCCTCGGCGTCGCCATTGCTGCTCCTCCCTGATTCTCACAAAGCACTCTTCAGAGTTCAGTCTGTGGAAGAAGCGACAGAATGAAGTCTGTATCAACGAATATCAATAAATACACATAAGAATTGAATTAGTGGACAAAGCAAAACTTATGAAGGAAGAAATCAATAAAGTCGATACGGGCGAGGAGGAGACTTGCTTTGGTGAATGAATTGGTTGTACGATGAAAAATGGTTCCCATGAAGTTGGAATTTGGAACGTCGTGGCATGTAGAGGAGTGAGAGGTTTTCAGTGTCCTCCAATAAAAAATGACCACGTGTAAATTTAAATTATTTTTTTTGGATTTATTATCTTATTAATCTGTTTCATTTTCTATTATCTTTGCCAACTTGGATTTATGTTATATACATATAAAATTATTACTTTTAATATATATATTAAAAGAGATGAATTTATTATTCAGATTAACAATATAATTGGTGCTAAAAACTTTAAAGGATGATACGGTATTGATCGACTCATAGTCTACACATTTAATAATCCAAAAATGCTTAGAATACTTAAGATTCTAGATATATAGCATACTGATGAACATGATTTGATCTTATGAATCTGTCGGATCGCAGTTGGCATCGAGCTACGAAATGAAAACCCGCAGAAGATAAGCGTCGCGACAAACACTTACACGTAATAGAGCGCGATAGCATGCATGTGGTCGGTAGCTTGTGAATAAAGGCAAACTCAGATCGATGTAGAAAAAACCATTTTATTGGAAAAGAAAACCCGAGAAAGAAAACGATAAAATTGGTGATTTCAGTTCAAGAATACAAAAAGTATTTTTGTGTTTTCATAGCTATTTCAATAGCATTTTATAGCAAAACAAACAGTTCTAAGTTTCCTTAGTTTTAGCTATTTTCAAAACAATTTTTTAGGTTATACGGGGGAACTATTTTACCTTTTTTTTGCTTTAAGGATAAAAATCAAAATATGTTTGATTATCCGTATTCCCAAAACAATTTTGAAGAATTATTATGGAAATATGATTTTTGTTTTAAAATCCTGAACTTTTAAAATTTTGAATTTAAATCATGAATTTTGTTTTTATATCAAAACTTTCATTTTAATTGTTGTTCTAACATCAAAACAACATGGTTTCGTTGTGTCACATTGGATAGGGTAGAAGTTCGAAGTTTTGTTGGGATATAAAAACAAAATTCATGAAAATTTATATATTTAAAAAATAAATTTTTTGTTCATAATTTAAATTAAAAAATTATGAAGATTTTAATACTAATTTTTCCTTATTTTAATATATTTTAATAGTTTTGAGTCTTTTGACTTGTTCTTTGAATTTTATGCTGGAACTTATCACACAAGTATTTCAAATTTTGTTTTTTGTGGAAACTATTTTCAAAAGACATTTGTTAACAAACCCTGCTTTTTATTTATAGTTAAGAACAACTTTATAACTTAAAAAAAATGATAGACTTTATACATTTAAAAGAAGTTTTTAAAAATATATATTTTGAAAACAACTTTATTTAAAATATTTTGTTTGAATGTTTTGAGTAATAATTAAAATATAAATAATAATTTTAAAAATTTTAAGTTCATAATACTTCCACGACAGATAAAGTTTTAAAAAACTATTTTTCAAATATCAAATTAATTCTAATTATAAAATAAATCCAGAAAGTTATTTTTTGGTTATCATTTCCCATGGCTATATATAAGAAGATATCATGGTTGTTAAGCAAATAAAACGTTAGTAGTTTTGATTTTGAGTAATAGAAAAATGAAATGGGATTGAATAAAAATAGTGATTTTAATTTATTATAATAATAAATAAATAACCACATGTTCTAAAATAAAAGAAAATATGAAATAAATAAATAAACAAGAAATAGAGTCATTAGAGAAATTTCAATGGTCATTTTCATTGGAGCTGGAAAAAAAAGAAGTCGATATCAATGACATTGTTGATTGAGGCTATCTACTTGTTTGATTTGAAAGCTATTTTGTCTAAAGTTATCAAAACACATTGAAATGCTATTTACTAAGATTAAAAGTTTTTTTTTTTAAATTTGAATAAATCAATTAAAATATATTTAATGTGTTTAGTAACTTAAATTAGGTGTTAGATAATATTGATTTTTGTATATAATTAAGGTAAGAGAAATTTCCTTTAAAATGTTAAATTTTGGTATTTAAAATACTTTTATATCATCAAATAAAATATTATAAATAAAGCATTGCAATTTTATTTTCGTAATTTGACATTATTCTATTTGACAGCAACTCTAAATATACTTTTATTTGAGATGATTGAGGTCTTTCCTAACTTAATCAATAGTCTCGAGTTCAAGTTCAAGTCCTCGGAATGTAGTTATGTTATGTGGTAGATCAACTTTATCGTCCTTGTAGTCTCTTCCGACTCATGAGGATTAGTTTAGGTATGGTATGAATTAAAGGTGTCTTCCGTATGTGCACGATCCCTCATGATATAAAAAGAAATATTTGATAATGTGTTAAAAACACTTTCAAAATGTTAGAAATTGTTTATTAAAAAAATACTTTAAAAAATTTCAAATATTTCTAAATACCTAAAATATTATTTTATCTGATCATCTAAACTTTGATGATTTATTTCAATTAAATTGTTAAAGAATAAGTTATTTTATATAGCTATAACCCTAGTGATTAACTTTAATCGGTGGGGAAACCCTGAGGAAGAAGAAAAGAAAGTAGAGAAGGAATCAATAAAGGGTGGGAAAAAAGCCAAGGAAAAAGTTTCAAATCCTTGTACTAGAAAGCGAGTTCAAGGCTTCATCTACCAGTCTTCGTAGGTCGTTGCGGCATATGTCCCCAGGTAGCAGGAACATCCCAAGGGTCTTTCCGGGAGAGCCTGCACCGAGGAAATAATACACCTTTGGAATGGGATAAGTCATATCCCACGTGGTTACCACATGAATGATCCAAGAGATTCGAAGACTCGAACCCAATTCACGTGAAAGATGACCAAATAACTATCAAACACACATTGGGCATCGTTATTTTGTTAACTCATATCTTCATGTACTTTATTAGTCTATCTTATCTTATGACATATACCTATACATTCCTATACTTGTACGTTTTACTTGTGCTTTATCAGACTGTTCTATCTCCCATAGAAGTGCAGAACATAGACTTCTTCTTTAATACCCTTAGGTACCCTTCATGTCCAAACTATTTACCTTTATATCTTTTCTTATTCAGACACACACGTATAAACATTCGCTTGCTTGGACCGGAGATAATGAATAGGCAGGACTCAATTTAATATATACTGAGAATTGAATTACTATCTGAACATAGACGATATGCGCCCAGTATAATAGGTGTCAAACACTAGCAGGAGTGCTGAAGCACTGGTCATGTATACGTGCCAAAGCAGAATCATATGTGCGATGCTGCCCACATGATAGAAGCGTATTAGCACTAGCGAAGTCTTGAAGCGCGTCATATATGTCTTAATCATTTAATATAGGTCTTAAGCGGTCATACAATTATACGTGTTCTCTGAGCTTATCATTTTATTATTTTCTTCTATATTCCTTTTCATATCAAATCTACTTACGTTGCTATTTCTTGTTCATATCTATCTCTTTTCTTATCATGTATTCCAATTGACTTGACCCATATCAAATCCACTTATGTTGCTATTTCTTGTCCATATCTATTTACTGTTTTTCCTTAGTTCTGGACCTAATATGATTTCCACTTTTATCATACTATGCATGGATGTATTCATGACTCAATGGGCTTTCCATAGAGTCTAAGAACACCCAAAACGGAGTTCGGACGAAGGAGTTATGACCTTCCGAAGTTGGAGGTCATACGTAGTCAAATCCTGAATTGGACGAGCTGACCTGACCTCGGTGAGCTAGGTCTAACACCTTGATCTGACACCTAATATCCTCCTCAGGAATATCAATGGATTCTTGACTCAATGGGCTTTCCATAGAGTCCAAGAACACCTGAATCGGAGTTCGGACGAAGGAGTGATGACCTTACGAAGTTGGAGGTCATACGTAGTCAAATCCACAGGCGGACAGGCTGACCTGACCTCAGTGATATCATTTTCTCATTCTGACACCTAATATTCTCTCATGCATATCAATGGATTCTTGACTCAATGGAGCTTTCCATAGAGTCAAAGAACACCGAATCGGGTTCGGACGAAGAGGAGTTATGACCTTAAAGTTGGAGGGTCATACGTGATCAACCTAGATTGAAGCTGACCTCTATAGGATGAGGTGTCTTGACCTCCTCTTGCGCATGAGGTGTGCGACCTCAAGCCCGAATGAAGTCTGTGACCTCAAATCAGATGATTATTTGGGCCTCGTCGAGAATAGGAATGCACTTTGACCTATAACTGCATGAGATTCTGGCCGACTCAGCGCATGAAGATACCATGGACCTCTATTGCCGGACGACCTCGCGGGCGCTCAGCCCGTTTTGACTACCCGTCAACCGCGGAATGCTCGTGAATGTCGGGTGACGGGCATTTCACGAAAATCGGAGGCGGGGGAGTCTCCTTTGTACGGGGCTCTGCCCAGAATCTGGAGAGACACATAAACCTGTCCCAAACAGTCCAATATAACAGTTTATGATTTAAAACGACCACTTGGGCCCATAAACAATACTCAATAGTTTCAAGAGTTCATATGTTTTTACTCTTATACAATACATACATTAAACTTAAAAAGTTCTAATACATGTATACATCAAAGCCACAACCCGGCTTTCTTCTAATCCTCGGTCTCTAGGGTGACGTCCCTCATGCCGCTCCTGTGCACCGTAAATAATATCCCTCGACGAGGTGAAATGCAATGCTCGAGTAGTGGAATGCATACTAGGTGGGCTACTCACCACCTAAGTGCGGTCTGATGTTCCAATGAAAACACATTCAAGCAAATCGCAGTCTTGCTTGAATGTCTGCATGACCAACTCGGATCTCGAGTCTCACCGACTCCATCACACTGCTAAGCCTCGTATAGAAAATTATTATTTTGTTTGTTTGTAGACTGACCCCTCCGTGTGTATATATATATCGATTTAGGTAAAGCTCGGCGATTGATATATTATTTGTTTGTGGACTACCCTCAGATGAATATCAATTGGGCCGCTCAGACGATTGATATTTTTAATTTGGACTACCCTCCGATGAAGTAATATTTTAGACAGTTCTAGACTCATCTCATGCACTCACTTCTATACTCCCAGGCTGTTTCCAGTCAAGATACTTAACGTATTACGCTAATCTAATACAATGACTTCATGTGTAAATATATACACAAGCATATATTTACAAAAATTTAATTCACACAATCATGTCATGTAAATTAATTAGTCTATACATCAAAATTAGCTCACTTGGGCTAATGATCAAACACGAAAGCAATTCTACTTGAATTACTCGACCAACATATATTTTCAAAAATATATTTTGAGAATCGTTTCGGAATAGTGAAACCCTACACATTCCCAAAAATCACAAATCATCGGTTCACTTAGTGAGCCCAGGTTTCACGGCCATTTCCGGCCTCAATCCAATCAATACATGATTAACACATGAATGCACACTTAAATCAACCCAAAACATCTGTGGAGCAGTCACGGGCTGCTCCATTTTGGTTCCAAAAATTATATCAATTCAGTCCCAAGTTTTGGGTCCGATCAGACGGCCCCTCACGGCCTCATTCAACTCAAACATTCGTAAAGCACTTAAAATGGGAATAAAACTCAAGTAGGGAGAAACCCCTACCTCTCGGAGTGCCTGGTCAAAACTCACAAACTGCGGTCCACGTGCCAGAAGCCCTCTCGCATAGACAGCCTTCATTCCGTAATATCCTCACTTCTATCTGATCGCCATATTTTTAGAGAGAAGTTCTCTCTCTCTCTAAATTTCTCTCAAAACGCAGCCCACTGGAAGTCCCCTCTATTCTGCCCGTTTTTGTTTTGGTCACTTAAATTTTGGGGAAGACGGCACTGTAGCTCATTTGATTAGTTTATCATTTAATCCATTTTATTTATTAATTCCCTTCTTTCACCAGTTTTGACATTCGGCACTATCTCAGCCATCCATTTTCGTCATTTCTCTACTCATACCACTAATGGTACATGAGTACTTGTTATATGTGACTTTCGTCGCATCGAAAATCGTTTCATGGCACCCGAAACGCGACAGATGCCCGAAAACGTGCCAACCCGACCGGCCCCTGAATATTACAAAATTTTACGTGCTAACTAGATTTTTCGAGACAATTCCAACGGTGAAATCCGTTTCATCATCTGAGATCTAGAGAATAAATTACGGATTTTTTAGCTGAAATTTCAATTTTGTAATTGAAATTACGATTTTGCCCTTATTCCATAATTTGGAATTTCTCGGGTCTTACATTCTCCCCTCCTTAAAAGGAATTTTGTCCCAAAATTATGGACAATTACAATCAATCACATGCGTATGCAACGTGCATTCTACCATGCATGTAAACAGTCATTTAAATCTTAAACGACTAAACCACGTACCTTCATCCCTAAACAAGAAGGGATAGGTGGCCCGCATCGCGGCCCTCGCGCCTCCCACGTGACCTCCACCCATAGTGCTCCACAGTACCCTCACTAGCCCTCACGGTCTTGCGCCGCAGAAACCCGATCACGGCATCACAATGCACACCGGTCCTCTCCGAAGGTCCTCATCCGTGGTCAACTCAATCTGGCCCCCAATCCACCACATGAGCCGGATCTCGGGAGTATATTTTCGAGCATGGAGACGTGAAACACCCCGTGACACCGACATACCGGACAAGAATGCTAACCGGCACGCAACGCCTACCCTCTCGAAAATATTCAAGGGTCCATCGAACTCGGCGATAAATTTCCCGTCACGAACCCGACTAATTCTCTCTTAGGCATCAATTTCAAGAAGACATGATCCTCAACCTCAAACCTCCCCATGGTCGACGCCGCGACATCCGCAGATAGCTCTTCCGTCGGATCCGAGTCGCGTGAGAAGACGCCGCCGCATCAAGCTCACCTTCCTCGGAGCCTAATCGATCGTGACCAGCGATTGAGCTCTCTCCCACTCCTCGCATCCAACATAAACCCAAGACATGCTCGCCCGGTAACCGCTTGTCAGAAGTAATTCCACTCAAGGGAAAATGCTCCTCCCAACTCCGCCTCTTATGATCCAGGACGCATGCTCGCAGCATGTCCTCTAATACCTGTATAGTCCTCTCGCATCGACCATCCGTCTCGAGGGTGGAACGTCAGATTTCATCGCCGTCGTTGCCCATGCTCGGAAACTCTTCCAAAGTGTGCCGTGAACCTCGGTCCCTATCCGACAATTATGGATACCGGTACTCCATGTAGCCGATCATTTAATGTATAACCGACAGAATCTCTCCAAGGCGAAGGTCATCCGCGATGGCTAGAAAAATGCTCGACTGAATACCCATACCGCGTCATGCTTCGCCAAGGCCCGCGCGCGGGGTCACAAAGTCCATCGCGTGACGTGCTCCCACCTCCCCCACTCGCCCACCTCCAACGGTCGGCAGCCCCATTGCTTCGTACTCAACCTAACTCCGTCGACACGTGAGACATCGTCGAACAAAGTCCCCTACGTGTCTCTTCTTCATCCCACTCCAATAGTAATCGTGACTAAGATCTGTACATCTTCGTGCCACCCGGATGCACGTGCAAATCAAGAGCGCAGCTCCCCGAGAATCTCCCTCTCAAATCGCCAATCGGGAACCACTACCCGCCCCCTATATCGAAGACTACCATCTACGTGAACGGTCTAGCCCTCGTCACCCGTACTCGATCGTATTTCGGTCCCCGACGGACACCATCTCTACGCCCCGCCATCGACTCGATCACTCGCCAATGCAGACTATGTACCACTAAACTCCCCAAGGTACCGTGAAGTCCGCTCGTTGTAATCAGAAATTTCAACCGTCCCACAGTCTCGAGCATCCGCCACTCCCGAGAAGCCATACTAGCCAACGCTCCTCGTGACTTCCGACTGAGTGCATCAGCCACGACCTTTGCCTTACCAGGGTGGTAATGCAAAGTGAAGTCATAATCCTCTGTGAACCCATCCATCTCGCTGGCCATTTCATATCGAGGTCCCGCGCGTGAAAATATACTGTGACTTCTTTATGGTCCGAGTACACCTCGAACTCCTTGTCGTATAAGTAATGGCGCCAAATCTTCAAGGCGAAGACTACGTCACTAACTCCATGTCGCGGTAATTCCGCCGGATTCTTCAACCGACGAACCATAGTTACTACCCTCCCGAATCCGCATCAAAACACATCCCATCCGCCTCAAGGCATCACAATACATCAGGTACTCCCCTCGTCTCTCGTCCGACTATCAAGAAGGAGCTGGAAGTAAGTCTCCTTCAACTCCCAAATGCCTCCTCGCATCGGGTCATCCCAATCAAATCCTCACCTCTTCCGGTCAACCTAATCATAAAAAGCCGCTATCCCGAGAAATCCTCAATGAATCTCCGTAATACCTACCAATCCCAAGAAACTACGTATTCTAAGATCGACTTCGCCTCTCCCCAACTCAACACCGCTTCAGATCTTCTCTCGGCCGACCGAGACTCTTCGATGTCGACACCACGTGTCCCAGAATTCACCTCAAGAAGCCGTAACTCGCAGACTTACCGAATCTCTGGGTATACACCGATGGTCTCTCAACAATCAGAAATCCTCAAGTGATACTCATGCTCCCACTTTGACTGGGAGTAGATCAAGATGTCATCCACGAAGACTACAACAAACTGATCTAAATAGGGTTGGAATATCCTATGCATGAGATCCATGAATGCCGCTGGCGCATTCGTCAATCCAAAAGGCATCACCGTAAACTCAAAGTGCCCATAACGCGTCCTAAACGTTGTCTTAGGGATATCTATATCCCTAACCCTCAGTTGATGGTAACTAGTGCGAAGGTCTATCTTGGAGTAGACTCGCCCTCTCAACTGATCAAACAAATCGGCCAATCCACGGGTACCCGCATTCTCGATCGTGAACCCTGCTCAACTCGTTTGTGACCACGTACGTCGAAGGGTCTTTCGCCCTTCTTCTTCGCAAATAGAACCGTGTTTTTCCCATGGTGAAGTGCTCTGCCTAATGAACCCTTGGTCTAATAGCTCATGTAATCGGGACTCGAGTTCCTGCAACTCAACCGGCACCATCCTATGTGGAGTCATAGAGATGGGTGAAGTACCAGGGTGTAACTCAATACCGAAGTCTACATCCCGATGTGGAGGTAGTCCAGGTAGCTCATCTGGAAAAACATCCACATACTCGCACACTACTCGAGGTAGATCTAAGTCCGGTCTCTCCTCGTCCTCTAGGGTAAGGCTCGCTAGCCAACCCGCTAACTCGGCCCCCCGACACCTGACTCATAATCGTCCGGGAAAATGCCATGCCTGCCTCTCGAAACACCACAGTACCGGGTCCCGCGTGTGCGGTAAACTTCTCCTACGCCACAATCGATAACAAACCCGTAAGTCAGTCACCCAATCCATCCCCCTGTGATGACATCAACTCGACATGTCCGTGGATCCCCGTGTCCACTATAAGTAGAGTCCCCGAGATCTCCAGCTTGCAACCTCAACATATCATCCCTATTCTCGCCCTAATCCCTAGGGGAGAACTCACATACAAAGGCTCCTCTAAGGTCTCAACCTCTAAGCCCAACTCGATCACAACTGATGCAGCAATGAATGAATGCGAAGCACCGGAATCAAATAACACTTCAGCCCATAGCGAGATAGCAAACACCCCGACACCGGGGCTGATCTCGTCGACTAAATTGCAGCAGGACTCACAGACACGCCCCGACCCTCGATGTCCCCGCCCTCAGGGCCCCGTCCTCCCCCCTCTCTCTACCAAGACTTCCGAGACTCCTGCCCGTCAGGAAATGTGGGTGCCCATGTAGCACCTCGAACCGAGACCGAATTCTCTCGCCTCGTACCGCGCTCGAGGAAATGCATCAGATTTTCCTCAAGCATCGACCGGATCGTGATGTCCCAAAACCCCGATCCCTGCCTCTCGGGGCAATCCTGCTTCATGTGTCTAGGCTGTTGACAATGGTAGCACACCATCTGCCTCACTGACCGGGCAATCCTCATTCCGTCTCGCCTCGACTGCACTCATCTGCCCTCGGCCCGGGACAGGCCGTGACTCGAGATCTCGCGAACTGGGAGGCTCGTTTCTTTCCCGAATCCCGAGAAGACTGGATCGTTTCCTTCTGCCACTCAACACTGCATCCCGAGTGTCTGCTGCAGATCCTCTATCTCTCTCTATAGTCGGGCCTGTCCCAACCATAGAATCCATATCCCCGTAGGCGAGTCCTACATCCCGCACGAACGGACAACCTCACCATTCTCGAACCTCCTAACCTCAAGATACACCAGGGCCACGAGTCACCAGCAAATCTGGCTAACTCCGTGAATCTAGCTACGTAGTCCATCACAGTCATCGCCCCCTGCTTTAGCTCTAGGAACTCCTGAGCTTTGGCATGTCTCAGCCTGAAAAATACTGGCCGCGAACAACTCCCAAACTCGCCCCATGTCATAACCTCTAAGTCTCTCTAGAGGCCCTCGCCATCTCCACCATACACCGGCCTCGCCTCTATCGAATGCAATTAACCCATCCGGTCATATCTGAGGTGATCTCCATAGCCTCCAAGATTTCTCAGATCCGCATAAACCAATGGTCTCACACTGTCTCCTCCCGTGAACGTCGTATGATGACGCGCCTAAATCTCTAGAGGTTACTAGGACTCCTCACCACTTCTATGTTAGCCCGTGCTATACAGCCGCCGGCGATACCCACAAATTTCAAGAAAGGCCCGCCGATCGAACATTAAAGCCGGTCAAATGCCTAGCAGCCCGACCAGCCGCGGGCGACCCCGCCCCTCTCGTCCCTACTAGCCATCTACAATCAACATGGCGCTTCACAAACACACAAAGATTCCAAGGCATAAAACACAAACAGACACTAATCATACACAAAATCAGTGCATATATATCAAGTCCCTGCATTTATGAAGCCATGCAGGACAATTTATCCACAAATCAAATAATTTTGATCACAAAAATTTTATTTTATTTTATTTTTTTGAAAATTTTTTGTCTAATTTTATTTAATTTAAAATTTTTTTTTCCAATTATTTCTAGAATACTCTAATAAATTTATAAAATTTATTTTCACTCATTTTCTTTAGTTTCAATAATCGTAAAACCTAAGAAAATAATTCTTTCTTCACCTCAATGATCTAATACTAACCCTAGTGTTCACCTCTAAAGTTTATTTAAATTTTATTTCATTATTTCTTAAACCAAATAAATTTAGTAAAATTCTATTTATTTTTTATTTCGTTCCGCCATAATAATCGTAAACTCCATAATTTTCCACATTTCATCCTCTATGCTATCAACCAAGCATATCAATCATATAATTTCAATCGATAACACCTAACAATTCATACATGACAACCAAGTATAAGCATCGAGACAAACCCAATCACACAAAACACACCAACACATGCATGCAAAGGTCCTAGTTTGTCCCGTGATTTCTAGGTAATCTCATACCTAAACTCAACATCGAACCACACCTAGTGGTGATGTGTTCTACACCACTATGGCCTAAGCCCAAATCTTCAATCTCTAGGTTTCATATACCCATGACTTACATCAAACCACCCAAATGGTGATGGATACCAACCTCGGAAATCCTTGTGATTCAGATACCTAGCTCTATACCGTCGTGACGCCCAAATCCCCGGGTCCGTTGACTAACCGCCAACCCGGAACACTCTGCGGAATGTCGGGTGACCCGACATTTTTCACGAAAATCGGGCAAAGTCTCCTTTGTACGGGGAGCTCTACCCAAATACAAAACCTGCATAAACCTGTCCCAAACAGTCCAATATAAAAGTTTATGATTTAAACTACTACTCGCCATAAACAATACTCACGCTGCTACTAAGAACTACGAATCCAACTATATACCCAATAGTTACAGCAGTTAATATGTTTTACTTTATACAATACATACATTAAACTTAAAAAGTTCTAATACATGTATACATCAAAGCCACAACCTCGCTTCTAACTCGGTCTCAAGATGAGCCGCCCTCGCACGCTCCTCGCACCCGTAAAATAATATCCCCGACAGGTGAGCTAATGCTCAAGAGTGGAATCGCCCTGCCGGCTACTTCACCACCTTAAGTGCAAAGGCAATGTTCCAATGAAAAACACACATTCACAAATGCATGATCCTACTTGAATGTCTATACTTAATTAACTCGATCCCGAGTCCTCATCGATTCATCACACTCTCGCCTAAGCCTCGTATGAAAATTATTATTTTGTTTGTTTGTGGACAAACTCTCCATGTGTGTATATTTATCAATCAAGCAGCCACGATTGATATATTATTTGTTTGTGGACTACCCTCCGATGAATATCAATCGGGCCGCCTGGAATGTATTGATATTTTAATTGACTACCCTCCGATAAGTAATATTTTTAGACAACCCGAACCGTTTCTAGATCTATCTCATGCACTCACCCTATAGTCCTAGGGTGTCTCCAAAGGCATATGGAATGCATGTATGTCAATTCCAATACAATTTATCTACGTGTAAATATATACACATGCATATATTTACAAAAATTTATTCACACAATCATGTCATGTAAATTAATTAATTCATACATCAAAATTAGCCTTACTGGAAGCACATCAAACACGAGCAATTCTACTGAATTACTCGACCAACATATATTTTCAAAATATATTTTTGAGAATCTGCTTCGGGAATAGTGGAAACCTCTTGCCATTATTCTGGCAAAAATCACAAATCATCTACTCACTTAGTGAACCCGTTACACGGTCATTCCGCCTCAATCCAATCAATACATGATTAACACATGTAATGCACACTTAAATCAACCCATCAGCCAGGAGGCCACTTCGGCCGCTCCATTTTGGTTCCAAAATTATATCAATTCAATCCCAAGTTTTGGACCGACGACGGCCCTCACGACTCATTCAACTCAAACATTCGTGAAACACTTAAATGAGAATAAAACTCAAGTAGGGAGAACCCCTACCTCTCAAGTTTGTCAAAACTCACAAACTGGTGTCCACGCCAGAAATTTTCCGACTGTAGGAGCAGCTCATTCCGAAGATCACGACACGGACGCTCGTATTTCAGAGAAGTTCTCTCTCTCTCTAAATTTCTCTCAAAACGCCCACCCGGAAGTCCCCTCCTGCTCTGCCCGCCAGCTTTTGTTTTTGGTCACTTAAATTTCGGGGAAGACGGCATCAGAGTTCATTTGATTAGTTTATCATTTAATCCATTTTATTTATTAATTCCTTCTTAACAGTTACATTCCATGACTATCTCATCACCATTTTCGTCATTTCTCTACTCATACCACTTATGGTATATGAGTACTTGTTATATGTGACTTTCGTTGCATCGAAAATCGTTTTACGGCACCCGAAACGCGATGCCTCTAAAACGTGCCAACTTCGACTGTCTTGGAATATTACAAAATTTTACGTGCTAACTAGATTTTCGAGACTTTATCTCCAAACGGTGAAATCAGGCTTTCTCACATCCGAGATCTAGAGAATAAATTACGGATTTAGCTGAAATTTCAATTTGTAATCAAATTACGATTTTGCTCCTTATTCCATAATTTGGAATTTCGGTCTTACACTGCCAGAGTAAAAGACCATAACTTCGGTCTGGCTAGGGTCCGACCGAGAAATTCAAAGCCTAACATCAAGTCTATCGATGTGGCTATAATTTCATAAAGACTTACTTTCAAATTCCTTTATTTCTTACCTGTACCCAACTCTAAGGTCCGCTAATATATGATAAAAATAGAAAAATTTCTCGGGTTCAACTCAAGAACTGCATCCCTTCCCAAAACACACCTATAGGAGCCTTGTAACTCTTCTCAACTCAACCCTACATGAAACGAGTTTAGAGTTCCCAAACCCAAACCATATACAAGATAGAGGGTTCTAAACCATGTATCTAAACGTTCTAGACCAAAACTAGACTTCCATACTCCCATAATTTCCATACAAAACTATACTCAAATTCCATACACCCATATTTCCATACAAATATTCTTAGTTCCATACTCAAATTTAGTAGTTCCATACTCAACTTTCATAGTTCCTTACTTTTCTATACAAAATCATAGTTCCATACCTGTGATCTTCTTTTTCCTTTCCTTCTTTCTTCTTTTCTTTTCTCTTCTTCTTCTTCTTCTTCCATTTTTGCTCTCTCTTTCTCCAAGACCAAAATTAGATATTTATTTTGGTCTTATCCTTATTTGATCTTATCCCCTTTTTATTTCACTTTCCAAGGAGGAAACTTCCTCCCTCTTTCCTTCAAGCCACTTGTCTCTTTCCTACAATTTTTTCTCCTTATTTTATTCTAATATCTTTCTTATTACCTTGGTCCTCACTTTCAGTTTTATTCTCTATTCTATTTATCAATATCCTACTTTGGCATATGAACTTATTAAATTATGACCCTTAGGTCATGAATTGGTAAAGTATTAATTTACCCTTAACTGTTGTATTAATTCAAAGTTCTTGCTTATTTATTTCCGAACAATTCCATTTAGCTTTTAATATACCCTAAACAAGTTTGAAACTGTTAGGGTATATTTCAGGGTGTTACAACTCTCCCCTCCTTATAAGAATTTCGTCCTCAAAATTCATACTCTGTCATTTGCATGTTCTATGTCAAATCCTTTCTTTTCATGTCTTTTATATTTTCTTTTCATTTCTAGTCTATATGTTGTGTCTATACTACTTCATTATCATCTATACATGCATCTCAATTATTAAATAGAGAATACATACCAGCAATCACATCGGGAGCATCCTGCTCCTCCAGAGCCTGCATAGCATAAGCTCGTGCTGGTGCTATAAAAAGCCGACATCCATCAAGTTTCCGACATTGACCTCCATGTTCGTCAGGCCGATTCGGACCACCTCGACCCCAAGTCGGCTGTGCAGCAACCGATCTTCTCTACCACTTCCTTACGGATGAGATAAATTTGTATCATATCTTCGACGCCAATAAGAAGGATTTATACTTCACATCTAAAGCACCCTCCATTCACACTTTACAAACAATCTCAATGCCGCTTCAGAAACAAAGCACTCGCATTCTTTCCTTGTCCTGTGGACATGTCTCTCCTAGAATTAGGTGTTACATTTTGTCTTATTCTTCAGAGGTCGAACCATGAGCCGGTCTCACTTTGTGACTCTCAGCTTCACCTCATTCTCCGAGACCTTCGTTACTTATTTTAGACGTCTTACTTTCATAGCATCTGTACCAATTCGACAAAAGTCACCCGCCGCAGTACCCCAAAAGAGATATTTCGATGTACACATGCAATCCATCCATCCGAGGCATGTTCGCGCTATTCTCAAGAAGACTTCATTTGGCTTAATGAGCATGACTCCCACTTCCGACAACTTCCTAAGGATCGTGCCGTAACCCCTTGTCTTCAGGCTAACACTTCCAACAATTTTCTTCCAACTAGATTCGAAGACAACTTGGCTCTATACAAAACACAAGGACATCCACATCAGAGGCCAACACTTTTCTATACGTATGTATTTCTATCTTTTATATCTTATACTCTATCTAGACTCGCATCTTATACTCTATCTAGATTTTCCTGAACATAGGCTCTTCCAGAAACGCCTAAACCTAAGCTCTGATACCACTAAACTTGTCACGCCCCATTCCCGATCAGACCTGAATGGCGGATCCGAACCGAGTCCGGGAGCGAGACTATATACTAGGACTCATTGACCTGTTCTTTCTCGAGCCAACCTCAGACCTGGTTATACAAACAATTTCGTAATAACAAAATCATTTTCTTATTTACAAAAAGAATCCACCACCGCAGTGGTGCTGTCCATCAAAATCTATACACATATACTCGAGTCTCATTTTACTTACATGTACATTTTTTTTTCTAATATAAAACATCGGGATGATCGCAAAGCAAAGTATGAGCACCCATCTCCCGAGCCGGGCCCGCTTTGTCGATGTGGGATGTCCCGTCCCATCAATGTTCCTCGTTCCTTAGTACCTACACTGGGATTGAAATCAATCTGCGCTAAGTTTTACGCTGTTGGAACATAAGATGGACAGTCCACCAATGGTGACCATCATGTTTTTACATATGCAGCTCATATATCTATACATATTCATATAACTTTTATGACTTATCATCTTTTACATTCCTACGCATGTCACATGTCTTTGTCTTCATATATCTCCTATCTATACTTTTTTATTGTATTCCTGCTTTGTCATCTTTTACTTATCTCTATCGCCCTTTAGCACTTATGCATTTCTATCATGTGTTCATAGCATGTTCCCTCTTATTCATTTAGGTATGTCTATCATATATTCATATTTATATATTTCTATTCTAGTACTTATCATTTGATCTATTATCTTTCTAATGGTTCATATTATATATCCTAATTCGTGCATGTCATATTCTTATACATATATTACTCTCATGGTTATATACTATATACCTCATTTTGTTATGTTCCTATTTGCATATAATTGTTATCATGTACCTGTCATCATGTACTAATTTCATATAATTCTGTATTCATGTAATTGCTTTCATGTACTATTTTCATATACTGTTTTCCTGTTAAACTTTTCATATTACTTTCTCTTTCATGTACTGTACTTTTTCATATACTTTTCGTGTCATTGACACTTTGTTTCTTGTACTTGTATACTTGTCATACTATCATTGCATAGCAGTGTTATGCTTCTCATATCGTGTTATATATTCTCTACATTTCATTTGTTTTATGTTTCATGTTTCATGCTGTACTCACCTCTACTGCATGAGGTGTGCTGACCTCAACTGAATGAGGTCTGCTGACCTCGTCAGGATGGGGTCTGCTGACCTCATCAAGATGAGGTATGCTGACCTCTACAGCATGAGGTCTCGCTGATCTTCGCAGCGATGAGGTTCGCTGACCTTCACGCATGATATCCGCTGACCTTCACTCGCATGAGGTCTGTGGACCTCTGCTGGACGACCTCTATGGCTCACCTCTCGCCCATTTGACTGCTCAGAGTAAAAAGACCCTAACTTAGTCTATAGGGGTCCGAATTGAGAAATTCAAAAGCCTAACATCAAGTTCATTGATGTGGCTACAATTTCCTAGAAGGACTTACTTCCAAATTCCCTTTATTTCTTACCCAAAAATCAACTCTAAGGTCCGCTACTGAGTATGATCAAAAATAGGGAAATTTCTTGGTTCAACTTGCAACTAGACCCTTCCCAAAACACACCTATAGGAGCCTTAGAACTCTTCTCAACTCAACCCTACATGAAATGAGTTTAGGAGTTCCCAAACCCAAACCATATACAAGATAGAGGGTTCTAAACCATGTATCTAAACGTTCTAGACCAAAACTAGACTTCCATACTCCCATAATTTCCATACAAAACTATACTCAAATTCCATACACCCATATTTCCATACAAATATTCTTAGTTCCATACTAAATTTAGTAGTTCCTAGCTACTCAACTTTCATAGTTCCTTACTTTTCTATACAAAATCATAGTTCCATACCTGTGATCTTCTTTTTCCTTTCCTTCTTTCTTCTTTTCTTTTCTCTTCTTCTTCTTCTTCTTCCGTTTTTGCTCTCTCTTTCTCTAAGACCAAAATGAGATATTTATTTTGGTCTTATCCTTATTTGATCTTATCCCCTTTTTATTTCCCTTTCCAAGGAGGAAACTTCCTCCCTCTTTCCTTCAAGCCACTTGTCTCTTCCACAAATTTTCTTCCTTATTTTATTCTAATATCTTTCTTTATTACCCTTTGGTCCTCACTTTCGTTTATTCTCTATTCAATTTATCAAAATCCTACTTTGGCATATGAACTTATTAAATTATGACCCTTAGGTCATGAATTGGTAGCACACTTACCCTAACTGTCAGATAATTCTAAGTTCTTTCTTATTTATTTTCGAACAATTCCATTTAGCTTTTAATATACCCTAAACAAGTCCGAAACTATTAGGGTATATTTCGGGGTGTTACATGTTCCCATTGAGACTTAAACCCTAGACCCCTCACCTTCATATGTCAGCTTGAGCTCTTAACCATTTTTTTTTTTTGAATAGAAAAATAATTTAATTACTTCAAACTAGCAATACATCCATATAAATATAGAATCAAATCGCTAAAAACCATAAAAAAAAATGAAACAACATCGAGGTTAATAGCATAATGAATCGATTTAAAGCTTATACATTTGATAATTGAAAAACTAGTGCATTATCATCAAAGTCATAGTTGGTGACTGCTGTTTTTTATTTTTTTAAAGTTAAATTCGTAGTTACAAACTACAGTTTTAAGAACTAATTTGGGTTTTTTTTTTCAAATATGTACTAGATTGATATTTTTTTTTTATTTTAAAAGTAATATTATGGACAAAACTTGAGTTTTGTCCCAAAATAATACTTTTAAAAAAAACATACCAATCTAGTGCAGATTTGAAAAAAAATGCCAAAATTAATTCTTAAAACCTGCCAACTACAGTTTTAACTTCAAGCTTAAGACCATAGTTACTAACTACAGTTTTAACTTAAAAAAATTTAAAACTATAGTCACCAACTACGGTTTTAACTTTAAAAAAAATTTAAAACGGTATTCAACAACTACGGTTTTGACGAGGACACACTAGTTTGGTCATTTTTTTTTCTCAAATCTGTACTAGATTGATTGTTTTTTTTTAAAGTATTATTTTGGGACAAAACGCTTAATTATATACCCAATATCTGATCTTTCATTTCTAACTCTACAAACTTTTTTTTTTTGTTTCCTTAGAGTTATTCATGTGGGGTCCAGCCGATAAATGTTACTACAGTTGCAGCAAATGGATGAGGAGAAGAATTCTCCACCTCGACGCTACATCGAGGATGCCATGTTTTGTGGATGAGAATTGGTCGTTGTTTCGTCCAATGAAATCGGTTTCCATTTCAACCAATGAAATTCATCAAAGGATAAAACCTTTGCCTATAATTGGCTAAGAGGAACATAATCAAATGGGAATTCCAGGAGATTAGAAAGAGTTCTAGAGATCATTCTTTCAATCATAGAGAGTTGAAAGGATAGGTGTGAAACAGTCGGGGTTATCACACCGGGGAGAGTGGCAAGAAACATAGTACTTCATAGAGAGAGTACTAAGAGATAAAACTGAGAGGATTGTGAGCATATTCTCTTTGTGTGACATCTTGTACTGGTTTCATCTCATAGTGGATTATTTTCTCATATTTGCCCCGTGAAGGTTTCCCTTATTCTGAGGGTTTTACCATGTTATATCGGGTGTCATTATTATCTTCCCTTCTTATTATCTTAATATTGGCTTAGCCATCCATCTACATTTTCATTTCCTGAAGGTTGGCATAGCCACCCATCTGTTGCTTTTATTATGTGGATTGGCTCAGCCTCCTAAACTGCTTATTTACATTTCCGTGGATTGGCACTATAACACCCCCAAATTATACCCTAGTAGTTTATTACAGTTCAGTGGTATAATAAAAGTCAAGATGATATTTTTCGGAAATTTATGTGCTAAGTGTGAAAAATGATATAACCGGAATTATTTAAGAAGTCAAAAGGTTGAAATGGTAATTTATAAAATGAGGACCTAAGGGACATTAAATAAGAAGATTATATGTTATTATAGAATTTGAATAAGTTGATTTGCAAATTGATGGGAGTTGGAGGACTAATTAACAAAAAGACAAAATTGAGCCATTTCTCACCTTAAGACCATAAATGGATAAGAATTATCCTTTTTTTTTGGTTTGATTCTCTCCTTTGTCTTGGGTTCTCCTTGTTCAAGTGAAAAGGATGGAAGAAGAGAAGATAAATGGGAAGCTTGGTTCAAGTCTTTCAAGATCAAGGTTAGGAAATTCTTCAACCTCTTTATCTATGTTTGTGTTAGGAAAACCCTAACTCGTTATAGCGTTTCTCGGCGACAAGCTAGTTTTGTGGTTTGTTTTTTAATGGATTTTGTTTTGGAAGGAAGTTTTCCGTCGAAAAAGGGCAAACATGCTTCATTTCGGTTTCTAGCCCGACGCTTCTTCGCCTAGGCGAAAAAGTACTCGCCTAGGAGAACCCGAAGCCACAAAATCCCCGGTTTCTGCCTCACCTCGGCTAGGGGTGCTTCGCCTTGGCGAAGACCTTCACCGCCGCTTCACTCAGAGAACCCGAAATCCGCTTTGTTTCCTTCATAGTTCAAAACCATCAATTAGATTAATATAGGATCCTAAAAAGTGAATGAAAGGGTCCGTACATGTACACATGTTATATAAAAAATGCTCTGAACTTCACCGCCAAGGCAAAGCTTTTTGGGCATACTTTGTTTTCTTGCCCTTTATTTGCATGTGTTATCCAAGTACAAGAATGTGAGTAAGAAAAATAAAATGCTATAAAACACATATAATTATATGCCTGTTTAAGACCAAATAGTGAATGAATATGCACCTCTGATTAGTGCAATGTCACTCTTTGTTTAGTGCTTCGGCACTCTCTGATTAGTGCAATGACACTCTTTATCAGTGTTACGGAATTCCTGCATTGTGCTACGACACCTCTGTTACATGGCAGCACGCGCACTGCTTCTCGACACCTTGTTTAGTACTCGCATTCATACCTTCGGTGTGTACCTATTGTGTTTGCGGTCTCATTCATTATTTCCTACTTCATACAGTAAACATTTATATGATAAGAATCTGAATAATTTGACATATGGAAATAATTATACGCAATCACAAGTAATCAGTTATGTTCTATAATGTACCTACGGTTACCCTCTGTACAAGATTTATGTTATGTACTTCTACGGGAGATGTGAAAACTCTTATATATGAATTATGTTATATGTATACTGTAATTGTGGACCACTGCATGTGGTTATATATGTTATCTGTTTTCCTACTAAGTTATAAGCTTAGCACGGGTGTTTCTTGTAGGTACCGAAGAGGTCGTCAGAGACATCCCGTATTCGCCAAGGCCAACATAGCATCAAGAGTCTTTCTAATGTAGGTTTTTTATCTTGTTTTTGAAACATAAATGTAAAATTTTGTAATAGTGGAATTTTGTAAGTACAAGTAAATGGGACTTAGGAATTTATGTACATGAACATTTAAACACCACTACGGTGGTAGATTTATAGCTTTATTGTTATTATGATTTGAAATAGGGCCACCAATGTCGAAAATCACTAATAGTCCCTTCAGGCAAGGTTCCTCTCCCGCCTGCTTAAGGGAAGGGTGCTGCAGCACAACCACCCAACAATTGTTTAATTTTTTGAAGGTTTGGGATTGCCACCCAATTTTTGTTTTATCCTATGGATTGGCCTTACCTCCCAATTGCTAACATTTACAGAGGATTGGTAAAGCCACCCAAATATTACTTGTTGTAATATTCCATAGGTCACTTATAATCCCAACAACTGGTATCAAAGTGTGGTTCAAGGGTGGAATCATTGCCGAAAGTTATTTGAGTCTCATGATTAAATTGACAGGAACAAATTATTCATTATGGAAGTCCATGATGGAGGAGCTCCTTAATTGTAAGGATTTATATGATCCTATTGAGGGAGATAATGCCACATCAAGTGACATGTCAGATGCTGATTGGAAGAAGTTGAAGAAGAAAACATTGGGTGCCATTCTTCAGTGGGTGGACATCAGTCTCTACAATGTTGCTAAAGAGACAGATCCCCACACTCTTTGGAAGAACTTGGAAAACATATACGAGACAAATAACGCAAAAGCAAATATTTTCTTGATGCAGAAGCTGATGAATTTAAAGCTCAAGGAAGGCCAATCAATTGTTGAGCATTTGAATGATTTCGAATGAATGATCGCACAATTATCAATTACAGATCTCTCACTTGATGATGAGACCCGAGCATGCTTGCTACTCTTCTCATTACCAGACAGTTGGAACACTTTGGTGGTGTCTCTGGGAAATTCAACCCCAGAAGGAAAAGTCACGTCGGCTATGGTCATAAATACCCTATTCAATGAAGAAATTCGAAGGAATGACTTTTTGGGCAATGATACACATGCCCTTGTCACGAAGAACAGGGGTTGAAGCAAAAGTAGAGGACCATTTGGGCATAACTAGTCAAGAGGCAGATCCAAGTCTTGAGGGAAAATAAAGAGTTATCATTGTGGAAAAATAGGCCACATGAAAATGAACTGTAAGATCCAGAAGTAAGGAGGAGACAAGAGCCAGAAGCAGGAAGACAACAAAAATACTACCGCTACAACCTGTACTCAAAGGACAATGAGGACCTTACTTGTAATAAAAAGATTGTCACATGCAGCGTAACAAGATGTCGAGTGGGTAGTGGACTCAAGACATACCTTGTGCTCCTAAATGGAACATTTCAACATGTCTGCAAAGCAGAGACTTTGGCACGGTGAAGACGGAAACAAAAGATTCCTCTACCATAATTGGTGACATCTCGCATACAACAAGTACGGCACATTAACGTTGAAAGATGTGGGTGATACATTCTAGACTCAAGGCCTAAACCTCGCATTTCTATGCATATGTCAGACATATGATGGATACAAACTAATTTATCAATAGTGGCAATTAGGAAGCTCACCAAGTGGATCATCAGGTGGCACAAGGCGTATTATGTTGCTTCGTCAGACAAGACACAAGCAAAGGTGTGTAGAGGACAACTAAATGCAATTGATGATGATACCTTTCTAGATTTATGGCACAAGCAGCTAGCACATATGAGTGAGAGGGAGTTACAACTTTTGGCCAAACAGTCCCTCATTCCTATGGCCAAAGAAAAACCATCAAACCCTCAGGACTATCGCTTATTCGGGAAAGCAACATTGCAGTATCATTCCAAAAGAACTCCACTCGAAAATTGGAGAAATTGGAATTAGTATATTCTAATGTTTGCTGACCCATGGAGGTAGATTCGCAAGGTGGTAACAAATACTTTGTTACTTTCATTGACGATGCTTCACAAAAGATATGGGTATACCTATTACATACAAAAAGTCATGTATTCCAGTATTTTCATAAATTCCATGCCATTATGGAGAGAGAGACGGGAAATCCTCTAAAGCGACTTCGAACCGATAATGGTGGAGAATACATCTCTAGGGAGTTCAAAGAATATTACTCCAAGAATTAAATCAAGCACAAGAAGAAGGTTCCTGGTAAACCACAACACAATGGTGTTGCAAAGAGGATGAATCAGACCATTATGGAAAAGGTCTAGTGCATGTTAAAATTTGCTAAACTTCCTAAGTCATTTTGGGTGAAGTTTTAACATCAGTAGCTTCACTCGATTAATATATCATCATCGGGCCTTTAGACTTGATGATCATCAAAGATTTTGGACATGAAAGATGTTCCATACTTACTTTGAAGGTGTTCGGATGTAAAGCATTCATGCACAAACAAAGGAGTTAAAGATCGTAAGTTTATGATAAAGCAACTCGTGCATCTTCATCGGATATGGAGATGAGGAGTTCGACTACAAGCTATGGGATTTAGAGAAGCAAAAGACAGTCAGAAGCAGAGACGTCGTATTTCATGAACACGAAACCATTGAAGATATGAAGAAAAATGTGAGGGGTGCAAAACTCACATATGAATGCGTTGCAGATCTAACACATTGACAAACTTCATCAGAAAGTGCCACTAATGAAGCAGAGATGTCTGAATCAGAACCAGGGATGGAACTCGAAGAACCAGTCATCGAGGAGGAAGAAAGTTGTGATGATAGTGATACGAGAGGTGTTGATAAAGGGGAGCAAATCCCTCCACTAGAAGAAGGACCTCAATTGAGACGGTCAACTAGAGAACGTCAACCATCTACAAGGTATCCAAGTTCAGAGCATATTCTAATTGTTGATGAGGGGGAGCCTGAAAGCTTTCAAGAAATACAGTCTCACAAAGACAAAGACTGTTGGATAAAAGCCATGCAAGAAGAGATGAATTCCTAATGGAAACAGATACCACGTAGTTGACAAACCGCTAAAAGGAGAGTTAATCAAGAATAAATGGGTGCTTTGCTTAAAGAATGACGCACGAGAAGTCATGAAGTAATAAGGCTTGTGATGAGCTTAAAAGTCATCTCTTTTAGTCCATTTTTCCACGATTTTCGTTAAAATTGAATATTTAATATACGCACTACATGAATCACCAATTGTCATTAGCGTGAAGGAAGCAAGAAAGAAGAAAAAGAGAAAACGCAAATAAGGGATAAATGCAACGAATGACGTAGCGTAAATGGAAGCAACTGACCGAGTCATTGATGCAGCTGGTGGTCTGCACGGGCCCACCAGGTCACAACATCGAAGATTAGTATGAATTTATGCAAATGAATAGTGATCACAGCCACAGAGGCAACAGGAAAGAGCGTAAATTAAAAGAGTGATGTCGCCACAGAAGTCTCAAGTCGCGACATCATAAACAACTCAAAGGCAACTTCCAAGAAGATTAAGTGATGTCGCTGACAAGAATACCGATGTCGCGACACCAAGTACAACCAATTGATACCGACAGAGAATTATGGATGAAGTCAAGACATCACAAAGAGAACATCCGGGCGTTTCAAACCAGAGCTGATGTCAAGCACCAAGAAGCAATCAGATTCACAAATGCCAGCTTAATTTACTTTGATGTCGCGACAAGAAGACTGATGTCGCGCGACACCACAACAAACAAGAGGAAGAGTACAGAGAATTTAGCTGATGTCACTACATCGTGTGGAACACTCATTCAAAGATGGCGATAAAGAGCAAAGTCGCGATAAAGAAACGAAGTCGCATCCGTAACGATCATCCAAATGTGCAAAGGCTCACTGTGCCGTGATGCATCAAGAACCCACCATTTCACAAGCCGCATCTTCGTGGTGATGTCATGATGATGAGTATAGATGTCGCGAGGAGACCTGCCGCGACAAAAGAATCGGTCGCGATACGAGCAAGGACTGGGCCCGGGTACTTGAAATCCACAAAGAAAGGCATTGGGTTTAGGGGCCCAACTGAGAAACCCTATAAATAGAAAGCTACCCGCATCGGGTAAACGCAAGTCGCAGCGCACGTAGGAGAGATCCTGCAATGAGGCCTACCTTTTATTTTCCTCTTTCTTTTCTTTTTCTTTCACATGTTAGAATGTATTGTTTCTAGTATTTTTTTTCTTTTCTTTTCGCTTTGTTTTGTTTGGATCAATGTTATCATGAGTCAAGCTTTAATGTCGAATCAACTTTTCGTTACTACCTCGAACGTATAGAATTTCGCACAAATTCTAAATTTACTTATTTCAGCTGTAATTGCAAATGCTCTATTGGATCGCTGGAATGTCAGAGTGCGTAATTCAAGAATCATGAACTCAACATTAAGAGAACGCTTTTAGTTAGAATTGATCTTTCCTCGTAGTATTTTCCATTCGTTCATTTCGCTTACGAATTCTATTTATTATTGGTTTATTGATTTGGATCCGAATATCGCTTCCTATACCCGTTAAGAATCGCACATGGTTCTACTGCTGGACGCCCTTCCGAGTGACACAGAAGACAACTCGGGGTAACGATAGTTCTCAGCTACACAACCTATTAGATTCACAAGGGCCTGCAAGTTCACTGATAAATCCTCTCTCACTTGGGTCAAGAACGAGTCAACGACTTATCTATTTAAAATGCTGTAGATTTCACCTCACCCGGATAGTGAGGCCAATCCCGTGTTAACGAGATTCAATCAAGGAAAGGCTGATCTATTCTAATTTCGAGGAAGAGTAATTTGAAGTCGCATATCCTCGCTTGACCGATAACTCGGGAGCTATGTATACCCATAAATGGGTATGAAGTATTGCAAAAGAAAAATACCCAGATTAAGGAAGTTCTTGTTAAAAGTAGTTATCTCAATCCCTGTAATTCGAGAGAATCAGGAAAAATGAGATAACGAAATGTGGAGTGTGGAGAGATCCAGCTGCACTACAATTGCCTTGGACAGATTTTGAAACTTGAGATAATCAAGAAATTCAATCAATATCTTACCACAGAATTGATCGCTCACTACAATTGCTTTCTTGGAGTGTGTCTCTTTATGATAATTGTTCAAGATTCATTTCTGTTATAGAACTTAGTTTTTACCTTCATTTATTTTATTTCGCCTTTATTCTAATTTTCATTTTCGATTAGTTTATTTCCACTTACTAACAACACCGTTCTCAACTCGATGGTCCAAATAGTATGAATTTTGAGTAATGTGGTAGTTGATTTAAAATTCGAGATCTCTCGTGGGATCATGATTCCGGACTTAATCCATTTATTATTTGTCGAATTGCGGCACTTGCGTAATGACCAAAACCAATAAATTAAATTGTTTTACTTAAGAGATTTTTGGTTATGATGATATGATATTATCAACAAGCTGATGGCAATCGTTGCTCGATTATTATCAAATTCCCGGGTAATCGTGTCATAAATTTGTATATGTATTTGGTCTTCACAACAAGTTTTGGCGGCGATTTTACCGTGGGATTAGACAATAGTCCTTTGGTGATAATGCCGGAAATTTCAGGCAAACACGTTGTCGCACTTTATGGGAAATGCCCGGGCAAAGAATCAATGCTAATGATTTCGAGCTCTAAATCCAAAGATCGATTACAATGGTCCAAAGAAAAGACGCTTTATCGCCATCCCAATCGGGAGATCCAACCAGCACCGGGAAGACTTTCTCAGATGGCTAATACTCGTTAAGTTGAATGGCGTGAGCCGTAGTTATCTACCAAGTAGCTGTTCCCATTCTCTTTACAAGATATGGTCGTGAACATGGTTTAACTCATTACCATATGAATCAAGAAGACATGGGAGGAGCTCGATGAGAGCTATTTCAGCAAATTTCTTACTCCACCCTTCCTTCTCGAACAATTTGCTGAAATTACTAATTCCAAACACGTGGGAAAGTGAGAACATGTATGCCGATGCTAGGAAAGATCTCAATAATACAACATTAGCTCATCTAAATTTTTCAGAGAGAATGACAAGGCCGGGAAGAGAGTAGAATGAATGTGATGGACAAAATCGTCACTATGAGGCCATGTACCGTAATCTCTGCATCGAATAATAACACAAGTTTTTAACAAGTTTGACCATGTCAAGTCGACCAAGCAATAAGAGGGTAGGGCCAAGTCGACTTTTTCAATGATGAATAATTTTGGGTTGACTAAGACACCATATTGTAGGCCTCTGGCCAATACGAAGTTCACGGTACGTGTAGAAAGTCAAATCCGACTTACTGATAAGAAGTTATAGTCCTAAGAAGTTCAAACAAATAGTGAGATTTTATCGCTTTCAAATCACCGGATTTTTATCCAAACAACCCTAGGCTCTATATAAGCCTAGTTTTGGGTGCCGTTAGATCCAACCCTGCAAACCGAGAGAGAAAATCCCCAAACCCGAAACTCGACCGTGGTTTTAACCCATTTTTGGGGGCCGATCGGTTTCAGCCTGGGAGGCCGACATTCCAAGCACTACTCACTGCACACGCGCCGACATGGAGGAGGAGGACGCACCAGACGACCACGCCGGTAAAATTCTTCCGGCCACCACGGACGCGCCCAGACGGCCGGCTACGCGCTGCACCGCGAACCGGGGTCGATTTTATGTTTTCCGCCATTTCAGGCCAACGATGTTCTTTTCCACCATTTTGGACCTCCGAACTCATTTATGTGGTCCTTTCCTCCAGATTCATCACCGCTTGAAAGATACGGCAAAACAAATTCACGACCGTTGATCGAAGCCCTACCACCACAAAGAACCTTTGATCAAGGTGAGGGTACTGATGTGCTCCCCCGTCTCTGGCTTTCAATTGATATGTGGCTTGTAAATTTTGGACGTCGCTTGCCAGCTTTTCCATTTTGGTTATTTCTGTACTAATGAGAAGTCGGACCGAAATAGGGTACCAATTGGTCAAATTTGGAAAAATCAAGTTGTATTAGTGAAATCAATGTTTTAGAATTATCTGGACTGCCTAATTTGGAGAAATTAGCTCCCCGGTGAAAGCCCCACTTCAGGTATCTACCTATAGGGCACACTGCGGTAATCGACTCGCTTGAAAGTTCAATTAGGATGATTTCATAAATTCTAAAAGTTATTCTAAGGCCTTAGGGGCATTCCAATGTCGCTGTCCAATTATCGGAGCTATGGTATTTTATTTATATTACACACCACGCCGTCAGACGATCCCATAGGAAACGTAACTCGAGCATCTATAGTCAGTGAGTGGTTTATATGCTTTTAAATGATTTGGGGTATTGTGCTGATATATCTATTGTGATTAAATACTTTACATATATATTGTTTTGATAAGATTTTATTGTGCATAAATGAAATGTCGCTTTATAGATGTTGTCATTTCATGTGAATTTTGTCAACATTTTCACTGTCAGTCAGACTGCTTCTTGAATGATTATGTGGTATTTAGATATTTGGGCATGTAGATTGGGTTTTAAACCCTTGAGAAATTATTGCTGTATGAAATGGATTTTGAAATATATATGTGTTTAGTAAATGGTTAAGGAATATGGTCATCTAGGGTATTGTTCAAATTTCGACATGAATTGAGAAACTAAAGATCTTCAATGTAGTCGATTGAGTTGTGAAAGTAAGTTCATAAGATCTTAACCTAAGATACGGTGACATTGGAAAAGGGCACGTGAGTAAGAACTTCTGAGTTAGAGGTTATAAGGTGATGTACCGTATTGTACCCCGAGATCAATTCGTAATTATATTGTAGTAATCGTTTACCACGTTGACGGAGGTCGGTTTGATCCCACTTGGCCGGGTATTCCGGGTTTACCACGTTGACATGAGAGGTCTGGGCTTTGACCTCGACGGTTGTTATTTTCGTCTACCACTATGGTCGCGAGGTCGGCCTGATCATCTCGACGGCCGGTATTTTCAGTTTTACCACGTGCCGTGAGGTCGGTTTGACCCGACTAGCTTGGTATTCTCGGGCTCGCTTTAATGGTAACGCGAGGTCGGTTTGACCCACTGGGCTTGGTATTCTGGTTTGCCACGGTAACGTTGAGGTCGGTTTGACCCGACGGTTTGGTATCGGGCTTGCCACTGTGTCGCGGAGGTTGGACTCCATCCAACGGTTATACATTATTTCACGACCGCGGAGGTTCGTTCAATTCGACGGCTTAGGTATACCGAGATTGCCACGTGTCGTAAGGTTAAGCTACATCCAACGGTTATATATTATTTCCACGGCCGTGAGGTCGGGTCACCGACGGTTCATCATTATTATTATTACCACGATACCTTTCGAGGTTGAGGGTCGTGAGGTGGGGTGTCCCACGGTTTATGAAGTGTATATGATACGGGTTATGATGAGTATACTGTATGGTATACGATGGGTATATAAGTACGATTTATGATGAGTATGTAAGTACCTAAGCTTATAAGGATATATGGTACGGTACATTGTGGGCACCCGGAGGTATAGTACGGTATATGATACGGGTTATGATGAGTATATGGTATGGTTTATGATAGGTATACATATGGTATGGTTTATGATGGGTATGTGGTATGGACGTTATTGATTTATCTTTCTGAATATGGTACAACTATTTGATACTCGTGGTTATGGTGCATTTCATGGTTATTGTATTACATGATGACTATACATGCTTTATGCTTGGCTTTATGTTGTGTATAGTTCATAGTATAGTTTTCGTAACTTTGTGTCGGCTAAATTGTTAAGCATGAATTGTATATGTTGGACTTTAAAGTTGTTTTGTGAAATGTTTCTAAAACGGGGAACTTTACAAAAGAAATGAGCCGAGGTCTGAGAGAAGAAAATTTTTTAAAACAAAAATATTATCTTCTCCTCGTATAAATTCGCTATGTCACTCACGAGATTTATTTCACGCTTATTGTTTGAAAACTGCTCCCTAGTCCCGCGCCTGTAGGCCTACCTCGCGCCTGCATTCAACACTATTCTTTCATGACAAACGCAATACTTTATCCCATCCATCTGTCTTTGAATTGTCGGACCTATTTATTTTATTTTGTAACCCTAATTTCGCAAATACTCTTAGAATGCTCTGACATTAGTATTAAACTCATATGAGTCCTTATTATTGTATAAGTCATGGGTTATGACCTACATTCGATAGGGTCGGTCGTGGATTTTTTTATATATATTCGAGATATTGTGTTGTCGCAGTATTTACTTGTCTTTGTGGGGCCCCTTAATGCTTTCCCCGTGATTTATTAACGGATATTGCAGGACCACTCGTACCCCGAAGTATCCGGGTCCGGTCCCGCTGTGCCAAGTCGAAGCATTGATACATTGGTCAATGAAAGAAAGTCCAACTAAAAGCTAAAAACGGCAGAGTTGCATTTAATGAAGATCGACGTAAAGAAGAATCTCTAAAATCACATTCAGGACAGCTGATGTAACATGACCGGAATAAAAAGGGGAGTCTCTCATTCCTTTCTCTATCTTTTAATCTAATTGCATTTGAATTGAAATACTTGTTAGGATTTTATATTTGAAGTAGCAGGATTGCAAGTTTGGGGGAATTTATTTTTATCCTGCATGAAATGCTTAACTTTTGCATATGAGAAATAATAGAAATTGTCAATTTCCTGCATGATAAAAATAAATTGAGTTGTAGTTGTTTTGAGTGACATTGAATAACTGTGATGTTGCTGAAATTTACTGCTGATTGTCGTTTGAGGCATAACACGGGTTCAAAAAAGGATAAATAAAATTTGAGAGTATGAAGAATAAGAAGTGGAAAATAAGGTCATCACATAACCATAAGGATAGGGGAACATTCCTTGTCGTGACTCAAGATTTCAGGTCACAATATGAAAATCTGAAGTCATGACATCCAGAAATTAATGTCTTGATTTAAGGGTCCAGTAACGAATATACTGTCTTTTAGGGATAATGTCCTTACATTGAACCCTGTGTCTAGTCTCAAGACCAGATCGACCCCAAGTCACCCAAATTTGTTAACTTAGAAAGAATAAATAGTAATAAATACATGAACCAAAATCCATCTTTTGATCTAATCAATCTGTGGAATATTCACAGTTTCAAAGAGCATAATCAGAGGAAATTAAGGCATTCAAGAAAAACGTTCCAAATTCTCCGCAGAAAGCCAAGTCCGATTGAAAATACAAAAGGGACATAACCTGATGAATCTCATTTAATTCGCCCATAGAAAATCGGGCGAAATCTTAAATGATTTGGTTCTTCCCAAGAGACACAAATTTCATTATAAAAGGGATGGAAGAACAAGGAATTAGAAACAAGCAAAGAATGAAGGGGAAGGAAGAATGAGAGCAAAGGAAGTGCCCGGTGGGTGAAAAAACACTATTTTTATGGAATAATGAGTCAAACAAACCAGCCTAATCGCTTGTTCCATAAAACGTGGTTTCATCCCGAGAACGATAAATGGAAGGGGAATATGGATTAGTTAGAATCCATTAATCAAGAAGCTCCAAAGAAAAAGGTAGAAGCAGCCCCCAATTTGTTGCACAACTTTGCATACTCACTCGAATCACTCATTAGAGCTCGAGGTCCGGAGAACCAAATTTGAAGCTGGGATGCAACATTCGAGGAAGAGATAGGATTTGCATGTGAAATAGAGTTTTTCTTGAACTTAGTGTAAAACAGTCGTAATTGAAACAACTTTGTAAAAATTGAAATCTTCCGATCTTTGAATAAATTTCTCGTTGAATTACAACTTGCTGATCAGAATCGTGGTTGTTTCGTGGATAGTTTATTTTCTCGTTAGAAATCAATAATATTTCTTCGTAGCTGCCCAATTAACTGCTCAATTACAACTGGAATTACGATGGTTGTGATATTCAATTGAGACATAATAGAAATTACATATCAAGTACACTCCCGAATGTACTAATGAAATTAGACAAAGGAATAAACACAAGTCTCAAGGAATTAATACACTCCTTGGCCAACACCTTTTGAAACTTTGTCTAAATTAGAAAATTCTTCTCGAATTCAGAATTATAATCCATAGTCCTAGAACTTGTTTGAATATTGATTAAGGCGAAACTTAGTTGAAAACAATCGACAAGAAATGATATTGTGCCATTCTTGGAACAAGCTTTGAGCCATTCTAGCTATCCCTATTCATATGCTGATGCATATACAGTAGTTCCAGCAATTGAGCCAACAAGCCTATTCTTCAATGAAAAATAAACCAATGGAAACCCCGACTCATCCTAAGACACCAATTCTTCAGTAAAGAACCTATGATTACCCAGGAATTCAAAGAGGAAGAAAGAAATGAAGTTTGGGGGAGTATATATTTTTGAGAAACTCAAAAGGGAATGAAAGAAAAAGGCAAAGATTTAAAAGGCAATGCAAGAAGGCTTCTAGGATAAGTTTTATCTTGTGGCCTAACTCTTGAACAATTAAGTTCTTAGGGGTGTTTCAACACCTAGTACCCTAATGACATTGGTATGAGCTACTAACCCAAAGTTCGCTAAGAAAGTGTTAGAAAGCCTAAAAGTTAAAACATCAGACTATCCTTAAATGGTGACAAACAAAAAAAAAAAAAAATTAATCCCCTGAAATTACAAGTGAAAATAAGGCATACAAGCTCAATTGAAGAAATCAAAGAGATGTCCCAAACATGAAGTCGAGGGAGATATTTAGAGAAACTAAAAGTGAAGAAAAGGCGTGTTAAGAGAGAAAGGATCAAGGTATCTTTATCCTTAAAATTCCTTCCATCCTACCCATTACCTGCTTCACATTACAAGCCCAAAAGACTCGATTGATTTTGAAGGTTGGAATACCTACATTAGTGGAGATCATGAAAAACCAAAGATATTGGACTTTAATAAACAGCTTGGAGAAAACCCTGTGAGATTGACTAAATCTAATACAAAATCGAGAAGGATTGCTGGACCCGCACACACACACAAACAAGACTTGAATAATGAACCGTTTTACATTAGTTTATCGTGTGATTTTGTAATAGAAGTATACCATGTTTATTCTCAGATTTTAAACTCGAATTTTGAAATAATAGTGATATTTTTAATTCCGCATTCGAAAATGTTCCTTTTAAGTTTAAATTGAATAAAAACTGCAAACAAAAACAGAAAATGTCCTTTGTTCGGGAGGACAAACAATTCTTTTCTTTTCTTTGCTCGAGGACAAGCAAAAATTTTAAGTTTGGGGAGTTTGATGAGCTTAAAAGTCATCTCTTTTAGTCCATTTTTCTCTGCTTGATTTTCGCCAAAATTGAATATTTACTACAATGCACTATGAAGAAATCCTCACCAATTTGTCACAGTAATAAGGAAGCAAGAAAGAAGAAAAAATGCGAGGAAAATGCAGAAATAAGTGGATAAAAATGCAGGCCGAATGACGTAAAGGTAATGGAAGCAAATCGACGAGTCATTGATGCGCAGGGGTCTACACAGCCCGCTCCGAAGTCACACATCAGGAAGATTAAAAGGAATTTGATGCAGGTCGCGACAGGGATCACAGCGTAGGCAGCTGAGGAAAGAGCAGAAATTAAAAGAGTGATGTCGCGACAGGAAGTCTGAAGTCGCGACATCATAAACAACCAGTGCAACTTCCAGCAGCATCAAGTGATGTCGCGACAAGATCACCGGAGGTCGCGACACCGGGCACAACCACCGATAATACCGGCAGAATTATGGATGAAGTCAAGACATCACAAAGAGAACAGATCCAAGGTTTCAAAACCGTGAGTTGATGTCGCTGACGCCAAGAAGCACCTATCTACAACAAAGAAGTAATTTACTTGATGTCGCGACAAGAAGACTGATGTCGCGACACCACAACAAACAGTAGAAGAGTACAGGAGAATTTAGCTGATGTCACGACATCAGGGAACACTCATTCAAAGATGCAGTATAAAGAGCTAAAGTCGCGACAAGAGAAACGAAGTCGCGACATCCAGAACGATCATCCAAATGTAAAGGCTCGCCCAATGTCGACATCAAGAACGACTCATTTCACAAGCCGCAGCGAATCTCGTGGTGATGTCGCCACGAAAGATGGATGTCGCGATACGAGACCTGCCGCGACAAAAGAACTGGTACACATGAGCAAAGGACCTCGGCCTCGGTACTTTGAAATCCACAAAGCAGTCATACTGGGTTTAGGGCCCAACTGAGAAACCCTATAAATAGAAAGCTACCCAGACTGAAAACGCAAGTCGCAGGCGCATCGTAGGAGAGATCTGCAATGGTACTTCACTTTATTTTCCTTTCTTTTTCTTTTTCTTTTCTTTTTCGTCATTTTAGAACAGATGTTTCGATTTCTTTTTCTTTTCTTTTCGTTTTGTTTTGTTTGGATTCGAATGTTACCGCTGGAGTCAAGCCGAATGTCGAAATCAATTTCTTTTCAAGTTACTACTGAGACCGCATGGAATTTCCTCGTACAAATTCCGAAATTCGATTGTTTCAGCTCCAATTGCAATGCTCGACATCGTTGGAATGTGAGTGCGTAACTTCCAAGAATCAAGGAACCACCATTAAGAGAACGCTTAGTTAGAATCTCGATCTTCCCGTAGTATTTTCCGTGATGGTCTATTTCAAGCTTACGAATTTACTTCGTATTATTATTTATTGATTTTGATCTCGAATATCGCTCTCTATACCCAAGAATCGCTACATGGCTTCCCGATTTCAAGGACGCCCTCCGAAAGTGGTCACGTGGAAGACATTAACTCGTAACGATAGTTCTTTGAAGGTATACTAACTCGCTATTAGGACTGCGCCGTGTTCATTACTTAGATAAATCCTCTTCCTACTTGGAAGTCAAGAACGAAATAACGACTTATCTATTTAAACAAGCAGAGATTTCACTCAATTCGATGAGGCCAATCCTGCGGTTAGCCGAGATCTAATCAAGGTGCCGATCTATTCTAATTTCGAGGAAGAGTAATTTGAAGTTGTATATCCTTGCTTCGACCGATAATCCTTCGAGTGCCAAGGTACAAATTCCATAAAATGGGTATGAAGTATCAGTAAAGAAAATACCCGTATTGCTGAAGTTCAGAAAGTAGTTATCTCAATCCTCGTAGAATTCGAGAATCAGAAAATGAGATAACGAAATGTGGAGGTGGAGAGATCCAACCAAGACTACAATTGCCTTGGACAGATTTTGAAACTTGAGATGATCAAGAAATTCAATCAATATTCACTACGTGGACTGATCTGTCAATACACCGCTTCTCGATGTGTCTCTTTTATGATAATTGTTCGCATTCATTTCTTGTTATAGAACTTAGTTTTACTCTTCATTTATTTTATTTCACTTATTCTAATTTTCATTTTCGCGATTAGTTTATATTTCCCCTCAAATTTTTACATTTAACACCGTTTCAACTGATGGTCCAAATAAGATGAATTTTGAGTAGTCGTGGTAGTTGATTTAAAATTCTCGAGATCTGTGGGATCGATATCCGACTTAAATCCATTTTATTACTTGTCGAATTGCACTTGCGTAGTTCTCACTCAAAACCAATAAATTAAATTGTTTTACTCTAAGAGATTTTTGGTTATGATGATATGATATCAACAAGTTGATGGCACTGCTTGCCTCGATTGGCTTATCAGTCCTCGCAATCGTGGTCATAAATTCAGAGCATGTATTTCGTCTTCACAACAAGTTTTACGGCGATTTTACCGGATTAGACAATAGTCCTTGCAGGATAATGCTGTGAAATTTCAGGCAAACACGCTTTCGTCAGACCTATCACCATTTCCAGCGGTGAAAGGTCTCGCTCAAATGTTAAAGGTATTGACTTTGATGAAATCTTTTCAACTGTTGTGAAAATGTGTTCAATTCAAGTTATACTAGGATTGGCAGCTAGTATGAATCTCGAATTTGAGCAACTTGATGTTAAGACTGCATTTCTGTATGGTGATCTTGATAAAGAGATCTTTATGGAGCAACCAAAAGGCTTCAAAGTGAAAGGGAAGGAGAACATGGTCAGCAAGTTAAAGAAAAGTCTAGATGGACTTAAACAGGTGCCACGATAATGGTATAAGAAATTTGACTCTTTCATGATGAGTCAAGAGTACATAAGGGCATTTGCAGATCCTTGTGTTTATGTTCGAAGATTTCTTAATGATAAATTCATCATTCCCTTGTTATATGTTGATGATATGCTGATTGTGGGTCAGGATGCCGATATGATCCAAAACCCAAAATAGACTGTCAAAGACGTCAGACATGAAGGATTTTGGCAAAGGCAAAGCGTATCTTGGGAAATGAAGATCTATGGAGATAAGAAGTAGGCAAATTGTGGTTGCGAGAAAGATATAATGAACCTGACATAGAAAGGTTCAATATGAAAAATCTAAAGCCAATTTCTCTATACCACTACGCCATTTCAAGCTAAGTAAGAGACTCTGTCCATCTACGGAGAAAGAAAAAGGCGAAATGTCAGTCATTCCATACTCATCCGCAATTGGAAATCTGATGTATGCTATGGTGTGTACACGTCCGGATATATCTCATGCAATTGGAGTTGTAAGCAGATTCTTAGCAAATCCTGGTAAAGCACACTGGGAGGCAGTGAAATGGATCTTTAGATATCTCAGAGGTACTTCAAAGGTATGTTTAAGCTTTGGGGAATCAAAACCATCTCTTAAAGGTTATACAGATTATGATATGGCTGGAGACTTAGATTGTAGAAAATCTACTTCTTGGTACTTATTTACATTTGCAAGGGGAGCTATATCATGGCAATCAAAGCTACAAAAGTGTGTTTCACTTTCTACTACAAGAGCAGAGTATATTGCAGCTACTGAAGATGGAAAAGAGATGCTATGAATGAAGCAGTTTCTTTAAGAATTGGATTTAAACCAAAAAGACTACATAGTACATTGCGATAGTCAAAGTGCGATAAACTTAAGCAAGAACACTATGTACCATGCAAGGACGAAGCACATAGATGTGAGATATCATTGGATCAAGAAGGCTATTGAAGAACAACTGTTCCAAATAAGAAAGATCCACACTTACGAGAATACTGCATTGATATGATGACAAAGGTCATTACAAAAGAAAAACTAGCACGATGTATCAAGAACACGGGCATGAGCTCCTACTAAGGAGTTAAGAAGACTCCCACCTCCATTTGTTTGTTGCATGGGTCTAGAGGGGGAGATTTGTGGGGTCTAGCCCATAAATGGATGATGAGAAGAATTCTCCACCTCGACACTCCGTCGAGGATGCCATGTTTTGTGGATGAGAATTGGTCATTGTTTCGGCCAATGAAATTGGTTTCCATTTCAACCAATGAAATCAATCCAAGGATCAAACCTTTGCCTATAAATAGGCTACGATAAACATAATCAAATGGGAATTCCAAGAGATTAGAAAGAGTTCCAAAGATCATTCTTTCAATCACAGAGAGCAGTCGGGGTTATCACACTGGGGAGAGTGGAAAGAAACATAGTACTTCACAGAGAGAGTACCGAGAGATAAACCGAGAGGGACGGTGGTTACTATCATGTGGTGTGACATCTTGTACTGCTTTATCTCATAGTGGATTATTTTCTGATTCGGGCCGATGGAGCTTTCCTCATTCTAAGGGTTTTACCACGTTATATCAAAAATATTATTATCTTCCTTCTTATTCTCTGAATATCACTGAATAATCCATCTATATTACTAATTTCCTCAAGGTCGGCATGTACCACCCATCTATTACTTTTATTACGTGGATCGATCACTTCTCAACCATTTATTTACATTTTGATCACAACACCTAATTGTTGTTTAATTTCTCAAGGTTTAGCATTGCCACCTAAATTGATGTTTAATCCCGTGAATTAGCCTTTGGCTTCCTAATCATAACATTTATGGATCGCAGCCACCAATATTACTTGTAATATTCCACAGGTCAATCACAATCCCAACACTTCAATCCAAATGAACGACTGGATTCTCTGTCGTGTGTTTCTGAAAAGAAGAACACAGGTTGATCATGATGCTACCGAGTCATGTAAGAAAAAAAAAACAATTTCTTCCAAAGTTAGGTGTAGATTAATAGTTGCTAAAAGGTTTATGTTTTTTCATCTTTTTCATTATCAGGTTGCAATGGAATCACAATGGTTTCATCAATAGAATCAGACCATGAAGAAAGCAAATATTCACGGCTACAATTTTTTCCCCTTGAGATGACAAATCCAAACTTACGAAAGCTCTTCTTCTACTTCGCATTAATCCCGCGATTTTTCTCCTAAACCAAGAATTTCTCAAGCCAAGAGCTCCATTTTATGTTATATTTCTCAAGCAGTAGATATATTTATGTTATATCTATAAAGAAGAGAGATATTGAAGCATTGGTGTGAGAATTGAGAACCTGCTTCGTTAACTGTAAAATTAATTTACAAGCTATGGTCGAGTCGTTTCTTCATCGAATTTAGATAAGTTTATCATGCATGCAACCTGTGGACTTATATATAGCAAAAAAAGCGTTAAAATCTTTAGCTTTTGATATTAAAAGGCAGTTTTTTTTTAAAAGAACATGACATGGAGACAGTGAAAATTAAAAAAGGAGAAGGAGAAGAAAGAAAGAGAAAAATGATGATTCAAACTTTGAATAAAGAAATCTAGGGTGGAGGAAGTGGTCCACAACAAGATCTTAAGAAAATCAACAAATTAAAGGAAGAATAATGAAGAAAGAAAATCTTAACAATAAAGTGAAGAAAGAATATAATATTCAATTATTTTACCACCTTATTTGATGATCATAAACAATGCATTTTATTATATTCAATCCTCATAATCACGTACTAAAAATGTTGTCCTATGTACCACAACAAAAAATGTAGGTGAGATGGTTAGGGTCTCTCATAACTTAACTAATAGTCTTGAGTTCGAGCCTTAGAAATGTAACTATATTCTGTGGTAGAGCTTTATCACCTTTGTGATCCCTCCCGACTCATATGGGAATTAGTCTGGATGTGTTATGGCTTAAAGACATCTTTTGTGTGTACATGGGTTACTAGAGACACCTCATTGTCTAACAAAAAAAAAAAAAAAGTACCACAGTTCAATTTTTTAATCCTAACCCACATCTTGATCATGATCTGGATGAAAATTTCCAACTTCATATGATGATCGAACATTATGGCACATTAGTCAATTGGAAATAGTTCCATGAGAGTGTTTTGATAAAGACAATTTCTAGTTATCTCTTAAGAAGATAATTCCATTATAGATTAATTAGAAATAAGTTACCAATTATCGGTCAATGAGGTCTAACTCAGTGGTTAAGGGCAAGATGAAGCATAGAGAAAATCTAAGTCTGAATTTCACAAAATAGAATAATACAATATTGTAATGCAAAGTGTATAGATGGAAAAAAAAAAAAGTTACCAACTATTAGAGGTGTAATTGAGTCGATACAAAGCCAAGCTCGAGCTCGACTTGATTAAAAAACTCGAAGCTCGAACTCGACTTGAACTCGATCGAGCTTTTTTCAGATGTTCAAAACTCGACTCAAAAAATAGTCGTGCTACTCGATAAAGCTTGAATTAAATGAAAATAATAATAAATAATTATACTTGTTCAAGTCTCGATTAATAAAATGGTAACGCTCGATTAAGCTCACGAGTAGCTCGAGACAGGTATTGTGATACTTGAACTCGACTCGATTAACTTCGAGTCGAATTCCAAACCCGAGTATCTCATGAGTAGCTTGACTTGTTTACACCCCTACCAACTATCAAATTTCAAATATATGTATATATATATATATATATATATATATAAAACTGAAAAAGGATGCATAATAATCGACAGCTAAGTGTGCTATATATAAAATAGTACGTCTATGTGCGCAAGTGCACATGTCACCTCAAGTAATATAATAAAGTATGAGTATCGTCTACGAAGATTTAGGGTTAATAGTTACCAAATTAGAATCACGTTTTAAAACTGGCTTTAAGAGTGAACCTAAAAGCACTGGGTTCACTTCGCTCACTAGGTCGAACTGGTCGAAACCCAGAGTCGAACCTGACGCCATAAATAATTAAATATATGATTTATATTTTTATTAAAATTTAAATAATTATAAAAATGGTAATTTTTATAAAATTTGACAAAGATCTCCTTTATTTGCTAAGCGCTTTTACCTATAAAACCAAGTTCATCTGCGCTTTACATCAGATTTCAATTTGTAAAAATTGTAAAATACGATATAGGTCTATCCTAAATCCTAATCTATACAAATCTTCAAACTACAAATGAGTCAATGACATTAAAGGGAAACTAAAATCATTGAATTAATGAAAGTTAATCATCTCTAAGAGGGAACGGTACCTAAATCACTTGAAATGCGCTACTTCCGGAGTTGGAGGAGGATCGCCTATCCGATTTTGACCTAGATATGTAGCCAGAGTTGAAGGAGAAGACTTCCTCGTTGCTATCAAGTGTCGCCGGCCATGTCGGCCGCTACGCGCCGCTCTCCGCTCGCGGAGAGCTGCCAAGCACGCTACCGCCATCGCGGATTCGCCGCTGCCGCGGAGCTACCGCCGCTAACTGCAGAGCAGCCGCCGCTCCCTCCGCACCGCCACGCCGCCCCGGCGTTGCCGCCGACCGCTACGGCTACCGAACCAGAGTAGAGCCGCCGCTTCCTCTACCGCTTACGCTCCTAGCACTGCCACGCAGCGCCGATGGAGGAATTTAAGGCTCAAGCCACTAGAGTCGTGAGAACAAAAGAAGAGAGTAGAGATTTGTGATTATAGAGACAAAAATCAAAATCAAACCCGAGAACCGTATGCAAGGGCGTGAGGAGATAAAAAGAAGATCAAAATGACGCCGTTTTAGGATAAAAATACCTAAACGACATTGTTTTGCTTTTAAAATTTTTCAAACAAAAATAATGATGAACCGCCTCGCCCATAAGAAATCCTCCGCCGTCATTGGTTTTCGATCCGACCACGGACGAGCGGTTCAACCCTAAAACGGTTTTTAATGGTGGACTGACTCGCATGGTCTCCTGGCCGACGATCAACTGATCACCGACCACCGGGTCCTGGCCCAAATTTTTAAACCATTGATTAGAATAGGCCTAACTTTATTTGGATTGACACAAAGATGAAGTTGAAATAGAAAACAAACTAAACTAAAGTCTCTAATATGCAAAGAGAAAATGTAATTTCAAGAAAGCCTATGGTTTTGATTTCATCTAACAAATTCTTATGATGAGACTCGATTTGTTCCCAATGATGCCTAAATCATATATTAATGGTGAAGCACATGCTATTCTTTCTCAAGCAATAACAATCTACCCTTGGAAAAAGTTATATTATATCTCTACCTCAAACTATCATTACCAATGATGCATTAAGTAATTGAAATCCAACAAGGCACATATAACCCACAAATATCTCTATTCTATGGTGAAACATGATATTCCATTCATGGTCTAACCTAATTCTTGTTTCTCAAATTCAAATTAGGTCACAAATCATGTTAATGTAGATCAATCATCAACAAGCATGAAGATTAGAATAAAACATTAATATAATGAGATTCAAGGTTTACAAATCTACAAATTAAAGCACAACACCATAATTCATTGTTAACCATCAAAACCCTAGAAATGAGATTAACTCACGGAGTAGGAGAAATACAACCATAGAAAAATGAGAAAACCAAGAGGCTTGGGAGAAAAGTGTAGATGAAACTCATTTCTTCTCTTCAAATCTTCCTCTTCTTCAAGGCTACGAATCGATTTCCCCAAAAGATATTTGCCTTTGGGTGTTTCCACCCAAAGGGTCTTCCCCTTTTGCAACCAAGAGAAACCTCTCTTTACCTCCATGAACTCCTCTAAAAGCCATAATGTCCTTCTCTTATAAAGCCAAAACCAAGAGAGGAGGATGGGCCTTTAAAACATGGGCCTGCATTAACCACGCCGTGGCGTGACAAATCGACGCTGGGCGGCGTGGCTGAAAAATGGAAAACACTAGAGTTGTCTAGCCAAATCATCGCCAGACGTGAGTGGACTCCACACTTAAGCCGCAGAATTTCACACCGCAACGCAGTTCCACTCTCGATGGTTTTCGAGCACCTGTTGACCGCTTGAGAAAACCTGGCCGACCGATTGAGAAACCGGTTGACCGATTGCTCTTTCTTTTGCTTCCCGATTTCTCGAGGCTGCAACTTCTTCATCTAGACTCCGAATTGCACAATCTTGGTGTCTATAGAAAGATCTTGAAGTCTAGAATGTGTCCATGCCAAAAAGGGAGCCATAGGAAGACATCATGCAGACGAAAAGATCACATGTTTGATGCAGCTGCATGATGACATTGATGAATTTTCTTGAATTTCACTCATTTCCGCTTAATGGTTGGCTGATGAGTATCTTAAATACTCATTTTATCTCCATGTTTGGCTTAGGTTTTGGTAGTTCTATGATATAAATAAGTGTCCTAATGCTATATTTTCCCAATTTTTTTATTAAATAACTATCAGCGAAATGTTTAAATCGAAGAAAAATCGGTAGAGTCATCATGCAATCGCGGAAAACATGTGATCATTTAGCCTGTGTGATGTTCTTCTATGGCTCCCTCATTGACATGGGCAGATTCTAGACTCTGAGGGCTTTCTTTAGATACTAAGATCGCATGATTTGGAGTCCGGATGAAGAAGTTATGAAGGAAGAATTGAAGGATGCCAAAGTTAGGAATTTCTAGACGAAGCGTGAGTGCTCTCACGCCACGGCGTGAGAACACGCTATAGAGTGAGGTGATCACACTTCAGCGTGATTTAGCCTCTTCTCCTCCAATGGCTTCTCATTTCACACACAGAAGTTAAATTCATCACGCTATAAATATGATGCCGAGGCCCATATTTTCGGGTCGGCCCATCTCTTATGTTCTCGCTTCTTTCGACGATAAAAGGGAAATTAAGGCACAAAGTTCAACGGGGAGCGAGGGAGACTCTAGTCTCGAAAAGAGAGCCTGTGTGGTGGAAACACCCTATAAAGACAAAGGCCGTGGGAAGCGAAGGCTTGACGAAGAAGGAGATGAAGGAGGAGAAGATGGGGCTTTCACTCAGATTTGTTTATCTTCTTTTTCCATCTTTGATTTCCTCTCTTTTAATGGTTGTATTTTCCCCCTCCATGAACTAATCTCATTTTCTAGGTTTTAGATGTAGTTTAGTTAGGATTTATATATTTGGGATTTGATTTACTCTCCATTTAATGTTTGGATTATAGTTCTATTAAATGTTCTAGCCTATTTCCTTTATACTTGTTGATGATTAATCACCATCGAGATATGAGTCAGGGTTCAATTTGAGACTAAGAAGTGAGAGAGTTGAATTAGACCATCATTAGAACATCACACCCGCTTATCGATAAGAGATTCTCATGGATTTTGTGTGGTAATTAAGGTTTACTGGGTTCATTGTGCTCTTAGGACTTTGGAGTTGAGCAAAGATGCAAAATACCTAAGCTCTAAGGGTAGATTGTGGATTCTCGAGAGAGATTCACATATGCAATAGTGAGACTTACCATTAATAGTGATTCAAATGTTAATTAGGGATAAATTGGACCTAATACATAATGATTAGCTAAATGAAATCTAAAACCTAGGTTTTTCCATTTTATTTCTTATCCTAGCATGTTAGCTTAGGATTTTAGTTTATTAGTTTTCCTTTTTATTCCCATATTTTCCACCATCTAAATACAACTAGGATCACCCAATTTCAGTACTTAGTAACCCAACCCTCGGGGGAGATACTTATACTTTCATTATATTACTTGAAGTGACGCGTGCATCATACATTACAGCGTATACATTTTAGAAAAGTACATTTTCGCCTATCATTGGATTAATTACAAAATTAAGAAAAAAGAGCATTAGGACACTTATTTATCTCATAAAACTACTAAAAGATAAGCAAACATAGAATAAAATGAGTATATAAGATATCTCATCAAGTACTGTGCCAAGAACCTCTCCAAAATAAACAACCATGAAACCCCTCATTTCAACTCAAAACTAACTTACAGATTCCACCTCCGTCCTCGACCCTCCTTTTCACTCCTCTTCTTTCCTGATCCAAGATCCACGGGTCGCCGGGCTTCGCTGGCAGCCATGGCTGCCGACGACGTCACTAGCCTGACTTCCGCCCATCGTCCGCTAATGCAGGAATTTAAAAGAAGAAGAAGCACATCTATGTTCAAATGTGGCACCAAGGAGCAGCTCGACAATGGAGATTTCCTAGTTAATGGTTCCAATGAGGATGGCCGAAGAAGCATGTCATCATCCTTGGTCCTGAGAGATCTGAGAGGGAGAGTTATTTGAAGCCCCATAAATTGGAACCAGAGCTGAAAAGTGCTAAGAAGGTGGGAGAGGAAATGGGAGATAGAGGTAGAGAGTGTTATATTTTGACTTAATGCAAATTCCACATATGTTAAAGAGTGGGTTTTTCCTGTGGCACGTACTTACAAAGGGGCTTTTCCTGCACCTCAGAGCATTCGCACCTCTTTCCATCTTCTTTAGTATTTGTAGTACACCCACCGCTTGCAATTACTTTTGGCCCGATTTAGGAAACATTCGTGGCCCTAAGTTTGTAATTCTCTTGATTAGTGGAAGTGTTCACTGGGCGCCTGGGCGATCGAGGGTATTTATAATCGAACCTCATTAAATTTGTGCTCTTTCTTTTCAATAGCTATTCTACTTTGTTGCATTATTCGTGCATTTTCACAACAAGTGGTATTAAAGCTGTCTTTTATAAGTATGCTCTGGTGTGGTCAGCAGAAGATAAATGATCTTCCATATCAAAATCTGCTCTTAACTATTGAAAGTTGAAATTTGTTCTGCTGAAGTTATAAGATGCCTGCGGTTGCAACAGAAATCGATCTTCCACATCATAAATGTGTTCTTGAATCATCAAGGCTGAAACTGCTCAAGAGAAGCCCATCAGTTCTGAATATTCAGGGAAGTTCCGTCCAGAAGCCTAATGTCCGAATGTCTATGGAAATCTTGTATAAGGAGATAGGTATTTTGACCTCATTTGGACCAATCCAGCCTTTCTTGGGAACTTTTGTTCTGTTTAAGGAGACTAGTCTAAGTGGGACTGTGGTAATCAATTCAATCTTTCCTAAGAATTGGCCCTAGTATTCATTACAACTGCGGGTGGAAAGATGACACTGGGGTTAAAAAACAATGATCACAAATGCAAAAGTAGATGTTGAAAATTGAAAGAGATTGGTATTTTGACCTCTTTTTGACCAATCCAACCTTTCCTGGGAACTTTTGTTCTGTCTAAGGAGACTGGTCTAAGTGGGATTGTGGTAATCAATTCAATCTTTCCTAGAAACTTCCTAGTATTCATAGACGCAGTTGTGTGGAACGATGACAGAATTCGGATAAAAAACAACGATCACAAATGCAAAAGTGGATGTTGAAAATTTTGATGGCCTAATAATTTCGCTACGGGCCGAGCTGATATGAATATGCACTCAGATATGATTTAGACCAGTTTTGAAAGAAACAAAACCAGATGACACTCCTGATAGTGAGCGTGAAAGGCTTAACATAAAACTTATGGGTCGATTCGTTTCGTCTCTGCGAAAAGAGCAAAGGTATACGCTTTGCCAAGAGACGCCATTTATATTTTTTTGAACGCGCTTAGAAAATAAATATATGAAGATGTACCAAATGAGGATTGGTCACTTGTCAAGAGGATTATTCTCATTCTAGTTAAAATCAGGTATGAGCCTTAATTCCCATATTGATGAGTTTAATAAATTAATTACAAATTTATTAAACTTAGATGAGATCTTCAAAGACAAACATAAGGCTATGTTATTGATCACATCTTCTCATGAGTCGACCATCTTCAGATAATTCCTTATTCATGGGAAGAAAACCTTCTTTTTAGAAGTTTGTTCGCCTCATCAATTATGAAATTCTAAGAAAGATCAAAGAGAACATCGGATGAGTCTCACAGGCTATCGACAAGGAAAGGTCGAGTCAAATAAGAAATGGGAAACAAGGGTAAAGGTGACATCAAATCAGACTGGTAAAGATGAGCGTGCCTTTGGCTGCTTATGAGGGGCATTAAAAGAAAAGATCATTCTAAGTTGAAAAAGAAAGATAAGGGCAAGTCTACGCTCGATGCTTCAGGCATTGGAGTGTGGTGGTGATTCTAAGTGATTCAGTTCTATTTAGTCAGGTCATCAAACTATTGTCGGTTTTGATGAATAGATTTTGATTCGGGTTTGCATATATCATGTGTGTCCACATATGAGTGGTTCTTCGCTTGAAGAAAGTGACGGGTGGAGTTGCTTAAAATGGGTAATGGTGATGTTACTTATATATCATCGATGGGTCCAATCCTGTTGAGGAATCATGATGGATCAATTGCTTTACAAATGTTCAGATGCATCGAGTTAAAAGTTAATCTCATATCTTTCAAATTCTGTAGTCTAAACGCCTTGTCTTCTAAATGTACTTCTACATTCTTCGTTATGAATGGCAATAAGAAGAAATAACTGTATTACTATAAATGTAGTAATAGTTGATCGAGTAGTGGCCATGGTTTCTAAGAGGGCGTAAGATTCAAGATTCAAAGATTACTAGTTTACTAAGATAGATAAGCTTGTGGGCCTACAAACTGCAGTAGTGTGCAGTGCATGTGCATGATCTTGGTAAAGGACATTAGCAAGCAGTGAAATGGGTTCTACGGTACTTATTGAAAACCATAGATGTTGGCTTAGTCTGAAATGATGATACATGTGATCGCATGCTATCAAGGCTTTGTCGATTCGGGGGATTGCGGCCGGGTGACTCGATAAAGGCGCTACCAACCGTTTATGGGTTTACTCTTTTAGGAGTACCAATAAGTTGGAAGTCTACGAAGCATATTAATATTCACTATCGCTATGCTAGAGATTATTAGTGAAGAACAAATCTTACTACAAAATATTGAGGCTATCGAGAATCCTGCATATTTGTTGACTAAGGTGGTAATAGTGATCAAGTTCAATCATTATTTAGACTTGATCAACATTGCGAAAGTTTGATTGCGTCGTTGAGCGCATTTGAAGGCATTGAAAGAAAAATTAAGGATGTATCCAATGTAACATGAACAAGAGATTAAGATGTGGCCAATTATATATATATATATGCAAGGGCAAAGGAGCACAAAGAGGTGAAGGACAGGACTTAAAAGGCAAATGGTAATTTTAATCGCAAACAAGTAGAGATTAAAAGGCAAGCACACATGATCCATACACGTACTAATTAATTGCTCTTACAGCACACAACAATACAGACTTCAAAAAGTGGGGAAAATAAAAAGGGAAAGGACATTTGCAAACCTACCCCATACTGAAAGCTGAAGAAAGAAACTCCTCGTCCTCCATGAAAACTTGGATATTCTTGGATCTCATCAAAAAATCCAGGAGCAGCTCAGGACTTTATTGTATTTTGGAAGTTCATAACATAAGCTGTATGGCCATAATGGTATTTTAATTGCAAACAAGTAGCTTAAAAAGGCAAGCACAGGGAGATATATAGTTATTACAATTGATGTCATTACATACAGGATTCATACACATACTAATTAATTACTCTTGCAGCACACAACAATACAGACTTCAAAAAGTAGGGAAAATAAAGAGTTTTGTCCCAAAATAATACATTTTTTAAAAAGAAATATCAATCTAATACATTTTTGAAAATAAAAGTATTATTTTGGGACAAAACTAGAAAATAAAAGGAAAAAGGACACTTTCAAACCTACCCCATACTGAAAGCTGAAGAAAGAAACTCCTCGTCCTCCATGAAAACTTCATACCTTTGGATCTCATCAAGTACCCAACCACTTCCTCGTCAAAATCCAGGAGGAATGCCAGTTTGATCAGCTCGGAGAGAGCATCGATATGTTCTTCTTTCTCCCTTAAGACACCCTCTGATATTAATTTAGCAAAGATTATTGCATATTCAATTTTGTTTTTTTGCCCACCAGATTTCTTCTTCTGCATAAAAAACTTGGAATCCTCCCAGTTTGGCATACCATTCGCTATTGACAGGTTCCACACCAAGGAAATTCAAGACATCGTCGTACTCCTCTGTATCAAATGAAGAATTCAGGATATACTTTCCATGGGATGATAGAGAATGAAAGCTACCCTTGCTTCCTTTCCCTTTTCAGGATATCCTGAAAGAAGGTGTTAACCTACCCACTTCACAATGTTTACGAAAGATCTTCTGGTCTGAATATGACTGACATGGTATGATATTCTCCTCACGCAGTTTTTCTTGATCGACTCTCACAGCATTGAGCTTTTGGATAAGAAGAGCGCTGCAGACAGGTAAGAACTCAAACATTGGGATGAGGTTTAAACTGGAACATCTTCTGATGTTGTACCAGTGAATTAAAGGCATTAAACAAAGCAGAAGGCACACAATCTAGAATGCCTTGGTTCCATTTGTTGTCCAGGAGGATTGTTTCCCTGGATGATGCAAGAACAAAATCTGCCTGAATGATGAAAGGGAAGTTTGTAACCATCTCAGTAGGAAGAAATGCATAGACTCCAGGAGAGCTCATCCCCCTATTCAGTCGCTGTCCAAGTGGAAATGCCAGTGTAATAACCCACTCCTCCACTTCAAGTCTTCTTTCTACTTGGTTTTCCTGCCTGACAGGGAACTTCTGCCTCCACATATAATAGCCGCATTCTTTTTCAGTCACATCACTAGCTTCATCCGTGGAAAGGTGGAGAGTATAGGAATCAGCATCAATATTCTTTTCTGGTAACAAAGTTAATTTCACTTGAAATAGATATAAGATTCCACAGTATTGAGGCTGGGATCCTCATTAACTTCCTTGACAGAAAACTGCTTAATCTTTGAAAGAAATAATAGAACTTCAGGTTGAATGCTTGAAAGCTGTTGCTTCACAGCCTTGATCTTGTCAGGCTTTAGAGGCAAGATTATAGTAGTGGTTGGAAGGGCAGCATGAGAACCATATATACGTTTTATATCAGCAAGAGTTGGATTCTCCTCAACCCAGTTCAGGATGAGTGTACCTAAGATTGGTGTGTGGGCAAGGCTCTTCATTGAATTGTATCTGATATCCATTGAATATATAAGGCTGTGCTGTGATTAGAAACACACTCTTAAACCCAATTCCTGCAGATTAGCAAGACAAGTTGTATAAGAAACCGTTCTGCTATGAAAATAAGTAAAATAAATAAATAAATAGCTGGTAAAAAAATCAAATTAGTCAACGTACAGCCTTGTTCCCGTGAGATTAATTGAAAATTACAATCACAAAACATACTTATCACATTGTTCAGCCATTTAGCTTGTTTCAGTGAGCTTCATAATTTCTTGATCATTAAACACTTATATAGATAGTGGTTATGAGGAAGTTCTAGAGAAGCTTCAACCTTGGAGGTGCGAAAATAAATGGTATGGAATGATTAGGCTTTTTCTGATGATCAGAATTTCTCCACATGCATAAAAGACATTTAGAGATCACACACATATTTGTTTTTGTTGATGGCTTTGGGGAAAAATAACAGAAAGGAAAACTCGGCCACTCTGGCCCAATTATCAATTAGAAGATTTAGCTTGTATGAATCGCTATTGGTTTATACCCATAATGATAGTTTTTTCAGTATGCTTGAGTATGCTAAGGATATTTTAGCTCCTTCATGCCTAATGTAACTAGCTTCAACTATAACCTCAGTCCTATTTATTGGTCTAATCATTGCTGCCATTGTTCTTCTTGTTTCCTTTCCTTTTTGGTATGTGGATGATTGGCTGGGTGTAGGGTTTGAGGAATCCTATGTGATCATTGTCAGCACACCTCACACTTCAATGTCAGCAGGATAATTATGATTTGACAGTTGTAGGAAGAATTATGTCAAATGATAGTTTTCTGTCATTGTAATTACAAGTAGTTTTCTATTATAAAAATTTGACGGTTTGAGAACATTATTGTCTTTAATGTTCTTCATGTTTCGAATCAATATTTTTTAAAATAAGTTCACATATCTGCATTCTGTGCTTCATTCCTGCATTTTAAAATCTACAAACTTCAATTAAAGGGATAAAATTCAAGATGAAGTTTTAAATATCATTTCTTGTTTATTTAATCCGGTCGATTCATTTTAATTAATGTTTGGACAATTAACCTAAACTAAATGTTAAACCATCACTAATGTTTCTATTTTTTTACAATATAACAAAGAAACTAGGTTTCTGTCTGTGTCAATCAAACCAACTCATGACTCGAATAAATTGTTTCAGCTCCACAAGTTCCATGACATGAAGGTCTAGTTGGTTCATGCTTAAAGCTTATGGAAAAGAGTAACTACTCGGTTTCCCTTTCAAAATGCTTAAAGGCACCAAGGAATGATGGCCAGAGTGGTTCTTTCACAGGCATAAAAAATATCAAAGATCAGACAGGGCATGCCAATGTGTTTTTAAGTAATGATACAAGGAAAAGAATATGAAGGATAAATTTGAAGGAACTGAAGAATATCCAGGAAGGACTTCTTAGAAAATTAAAATGTAGAAAGAACACTGGGGGCACCAATCAGTATTTGTTGTTTTCTGGTTGCACACTCTGATCAACTAGTTGTTTAGGAAAATTATTATTTGCTCCAATAGGAAAAACCAACCTTTCAACTGAAGTTGGTTTTAATGTAACGGCTTCCCTATTACTGGATTTGGAAGCCATTAATACCTTTGTATCCATCCATCTCCCTGCTTTTGAATATTTCCATTTATAGTAATCCTCATATTTTGAAAACTTAGATTTTTAAATTATTTAATATGTATAAAGAAGAGATAAAATAAGTTACATGAATTTGAAGAAGCATATAAAATATTTATTATTTAATTTAAAATTATTTTCTTTCACTTTAGATATTACTTGAGACTTTATCAAGAAGCAACAAGAAGCATGATGAATGCTAGTCCCATAACTATCATGCATGATGCAGAAATAAATGTTCATGCTCTAAATTTCTCTACTTTTTTTTTTTTGATAGGTAAAAGAGAATATATTAAACAAAACAGCCTGAGGGAAAATCCTACAAGCGAGCGCGCAGATACAAGACGATAACACGACAGTCAAAGGCCAAAAAAGAAAAAAGGACTCAATCAAAACCACCAGCACAACCAGCTGGGGCTAGAGACTGCAAAAAAGATATCTTACAAGATAGCAATCCACCTTAGGAATCAAGCTAGCCCAAGAACAAAGGGATCTAAGAAAAAGGGATTTTAGTCCATCAAAAGAGAAACACTCATCCTCAAAGGTTACTAAGTTCCTCTCCACATCTGCCCACAGCAGGTACAGGAGCCAGTCTCGCCATAATCTTGCTTCTTTTTTCCTTATGAGATGAATCCAGCCAAAAATCAAATGTTTTTACCAAAAGAGGGCAGACCCAGCCAAACACATAAACAGAAAACAGGACAGTCCATAAGAGCCTAGTACTGGGCACTGGATAAAAAAGATGTTTCATAACTTCTTAAATTTCTTAATAATTATTAAATACAGTACAGGGCAAACATTTTTCAGGATATTAGAAAACCTAAAACTCAACCTCCAGTAACAAGTTTGTAGACTGATTAATTAGATGGTCCTAAACAGAATTTAAAAAAAGGTGAATGCTCTAGCTGACTCAATCAAGCAGCTAACTTTTGACTCAAATAATGTGTTTCTACTGTATAAGTTCTAAGACTTAAAAGGATCTACCTGTTTCAGAAGAAGCTAGAACACATTAGGTAGGTGTTCCCCTGTTTCCATTTTCCAATATACAACATAGAAAACAAAAAGGAAAAATATATATGAGTGAAAGAATTAAGGAATTACTTTCTCCGATATAACCTCGCTTCCTGTTGCCTTTCTGGTGGACCTCCCAACTGCATATAGATTCTATGTTTTTAGATGAGAAACCCTTCTCGTTATTAAAAATCAGCAACGTCGTCGGAGCTCCGGTGCCTGTTATGTCCTCAGAAGTTATAATGAGCTCCAGAGATGGATTGACACCTTCCGGATACTCGTTATCTTCTGCATTCTGTTGCGTAAATTTCAAGACATTTGGTTCATAATTCATCGACCAAGAGAAAAAAAAAATATGAAACTGAAATTTAGAAAATAACTCTAACATCATTTCATTTGTTAGCATAATCTCCAAGAAACAAAAACCACAAATTAATCGAACGTCTCATGGCCTTCGTTTTCCTCCGTTTTCTCAACAACCAAAATGCATATAATAAAACGCAGAGTGCCGAACAAATCTCAAAAACGAATAGGAGAAACGAACGTATAAAACAGAAACCTGAATGAGCTCCATGAGGAATGAACATCCTTAGCGTAAAAAGTTCAGCAGAGAGATTCTGACCGCCTGGTAGCGATCCTCCATCAGAGGATCTACCTTCGCCGATGGAGAACTTCGTCCTCCCATCTCATCTATGCTCCTTCGGCGCCGCCATAGCTGCTCCTCCCTGGATTCTCACAAAGCACTCTTCAGAGTTCACAGGAAGAGACAGAATGAAGTCTATCAACAAATATCAATCCGTCGTCGTTTTGGCCTGGTGGAATAAGAATGTGAGAAAATTAGGACAATATAAAAACTTGTGAAGGAGAGAATCCATAAACTTAGAAAGCGGAAAAAAAAAAGGGAGATTCGCATTATATAGGAGACTTGCTTCGGGATGTTTCCTAAAAATTTAAATAAATATTCATTAGAAAAATATTGTTTGTGTTGAAAGATATGTAAGAGAAAATAGATAATGTAGATAATTTAGTTAAGAAACTATATTTTTATTTTTTCCACAAAACCCATATATATACAAGCATACTATTAATACCGTAATTATTCATCTACAAATGTAATGTCATTCACAAGAGTGAATTATTTATAACATTCCTCTCGAATGATTATTACTAGATTGCTAAGACTGCCTCATTAAAACCTCATAAGAAACCTGAGCTGGATAAAACCCCACGAAGGAAAATAAGACAAGATTTAAATATCTTTATTCATACTCCCGATAAAGGACATGACTATATTGTTTTCAACTTTTCAATTTGAAGATCTTTAAGTTGGCGCATGCCATACAAGTTTTTTGAATGTTGCAGAAGGCAGGGCTTTAGTAAATAAATCTACTAGATTATCATTGGATCTTATTTGTTGCACATCAATTTCACCATCTTTTTGAAGTTCATGAGTGTAGAAGAATTTTGGCGAAATGTGCTTAGTTTGATCACCTTTAATATATTCTTTCTTTCGATTTTAAGCAATACATAAAGATCGTTTTCAACAATACTCGCTGGATTATTCTTAATAGAAGATAATCTACATGATTCTTTCGATGTGGGTTGTATCATGGATCTCAACTAAACACATTCTCTACTAGCTTCATACATCGTGAAGTATTTATGAATGATTGGGAGGAGGTGGCCACCATCGTTTGTTTATCCGATTCAAGATATTGCAAGATTTCCATAAGAATATATACCTAAGCCAAGGACAACTTTGTGAGGGTCCGAAGATATCTTGCATCCGCATAGCCAAGTAATCAGGGTTTTACCGTTTGGAATAAAATAATCACATGTCACTGGTCTCACCTGAGATATCTCAATATATGTTTGATTCCATTCCAAGGCTCTTTAGTCGAAATGAGTCAGACTTCCTATTAGATTAACCGGTAAAGCAAATGTCCTGGTCGAGTATAATTTGCAAGATACATTAGTGCACCAATTGCACTAAGATATGGTACTTCATGACCAAGTAACTCTTCATTTTCTTCCTTAGGTCGAATGGATATTTAGTTACTCAAGACTTATCAACTACGGGGAACTAAGGGGGTGTGATTTATCCATATAAAAAGCGCTTTAGACTTTTTTCTCTCAGATATGATGATTGATGAATCAATACACTATTCAAACAATACTAATCACAGCCGAGACAATATCTTGTTTTCCCAAGATCTTTCATCTCAAATTCCTCTTAAATAGTCAGTCGTTGATGAGCTCTTCAAGAGTCCAAATCAAATTTAAATCATCTACATATACTACTATTATTGCCAATCCATTTTATGTTTTCTTAATGAAAACACATGGACAAATTGAATTATTCACATATCCTTCTTTGAGCAAATACTGACTTAAACGATTATACCACATTCAACTAAACTATTTTAACTATAAAGATCTTGCAACTCGATCAATACATGCTCCGTGGTTTTGAATTCATTACTTCAGGCATGTGGATCCTTCAGGGATTTTCATATATACATTAGCATCTAGAGATCCATATAAATATGCTGTGACTATATCCATCAAACGCATATCTAGTCCTTCTGAGACTGCTAAACTTATCGAATATCGAATGTGATCACAGCCCATTACGAGAATATGTCTTCACCAATTCCAGGTCTTCGCGGAGAAACCCTCAGCTTATGCGCGGGCTTTTTATATCGCACTATTTCATTATTCTCATTTCGCTTTCGTACAAAGACCCATCGATATCCAACAGTTGTATATTCAAGGGTGTTTGAACTATCGGGTCCAAATTCTCCTCTTAAATTCGTGATCTTAATTCGTTGACGCTTCTTCATTTTAACCAATCGCTTCGATGTCGACATTCATTCACATTTTGCGCTTCGATCTTCATCATTTCTTGCGATGTCCATAGCCACTTGAAAAGAAAACATCATTTATATGGGTAGTATTTCATCCCATATTCTTCCCTCACGTATATAATTGATAGTTCTTCATTGTTATGTACCTAAGACATCATTAAGAGATAATTCGACCGCGCCTCTACAGCTACTTGCTCATCGACTGGGCTTACCAGCTATATGCTCTTCAGAGTCATGATATAGCAATTTTTCTTTTTCTAGAATCATGCCTTTAGAGCCAATGTGTCTTCCATGTTTTAATCAGGGTTTAGGTTCATCATATACGCTTTTTAATTTTCCTATCGATTTCAACTTCCTCGTGATATTTGCAAATAGATATGTGATTTTGTAACTTTGTCGAATCAATAAAAACATCAAAAATTGATTCAAGACCTCAGAATGACCATTTTCTCGAACTTCTAGTTCGATTGCTTTCAGACGGATCAAGGTGAGATAAAGATGACTCATTCCATGTAATTTCTCGTCATTCTTTTGTAATTGGCTTATCTCCCCTTAATGGCGGGAAAAGATTTTCATCAAAGTGACAATTTGCAAATTGAGCATATTGAAAGCCAACATAATAGATGCAGATTGAAAGCCAACAGAAATGCAGATTGATATAATTTATAATAGATATATTTTATAATAGAAATGCGAAATATTAGGTTGATAACCTTTAGCAAGCTGTAATGGTGATAAATTGTTATCATTTCAGAGGACTAAGGCAATTAAATTTCATAGTGATGTATAATAGCATGACCCCATGCCGATAAAGACAATTCGTTTTCAAAAGTAATGGTATAATATCAATCGCGCATTTGATAAAAAGATCGCCTAACTCCATTCTTTAGAATGAACATGAGCAACCAGGATGCTGAACATTTATATCAATAGACATACAATAATCAAGGAAATACTAGAAATGGAATGTAGCTCAGTCAAATTATTTGAGTCAATAATCTAGCAAAGACAACATTTCTACTAGAAATAAGGCATACATGAGACCATCGAGCTGACGACCAATTAAAACCATAAAATAAATTAAAATGTCCACTAGGGCGAATAGCCCACAAATATCCCTTGAATACGCTCTAGAAAAGCGGGGGGATTCAAGGTAACCTTGTAAAATATGGTCTAATAATTAATTTAGCTGGAACAAGCAGCACACGTATAATCATCAATTACTAAAATTTGTCTGCTTGTTAATGGATGCCTAGTAGAATTTTGAACTATACGGCGCATCATGGAAAGTCCGGGATGCCTAAGTCGGTCATGCCAACGTAAAAATGCATTGAAGTCATTGAACTTCTGGTTAAGGACAGCATAAGATTCAATAGATCTAATAGTTGTCTGATATAACGCACAAGATAAAGAAGGCAATTGTTCCAAGATACATTTTTGCCCAGAATTAGTAGAAGTAATGAGTAAATACTCATTTTCATCATGATTCATAGTTTCAATATGATATCCATTTCGGCGAATATCATTGAAACTGAGTAAATTTCTACTAGATTTATTAGAATAAAGGGCATCTTCAATTTGCAATTTAGTGCCTTTCGGTAGAATAATGGTGGCTTTTCCGAAGCCTTTAATCAGGTCAACAGAACCTAAGATAGTATGAACATGAGATTGAGCTAACGTGAAGTTTGAAAAATATTTTATCGCAAGATTGCGGGGTGGGTCGTATATTTAGCCACAAGACATGCATCACCAACAGATGACATAAAATTGATCAATTTTGAGGAGGGATCCATTTTTCATAAAAAGTGATATTTTGTTTTAGTGAGATTTACTACTGGTTTCATGTCAAAAACCGATGCAAGGATAATCCCTGCATTCAACAAAATATTTTAACAAATTCGAACTTACCAAAGGCATATATCAAAGCGGTCAGCCATCATATCCTAGCCCAAGCAGGAACGAACTGGCTTTGCCTTCGCATGATGCTGATTAACATTTCTAATGGACAATGAAAGGTTCTGTTCACTGCTGAAGAAAAGTTTAAAACAAATAATTGAAATTCATCTAAAATGCAATTTAAACACAAATTTCACATAAATAATTGAAATCACATGATGAATTTAATTATATTTAAACAAAAAGCTAGAAAGATTTGGTGTACTTCAAAAACCAATTCAAAATAAAAGTTAAACGACATACAAGTGAAACTCAATCAATGGTTCCTTACTGAAGAAAATTCTGTTGCCCATGAGATCTGTTAATACACCAAAACTAAATCCAGAAGGTGTATCGGCCCATCGTATTCAACCACTGACACTATTTAGTTCTTGCAAACATCCATGTTCCAGGCCTCGCAGTTGAATATAATATGCTAGAATGCTTACCATACATGTCAAACATGAAGTTGATCCGAGATTAAAGCCGCATGCATCAAGCCAGATATTATAATTTATCTTAATTGAGATGATCAGGAATTCTATTCTTGACATATATACAAATACAAACAGAGGATCATTCTATCTTAACCATTAAAAACCTCACATCTACTTATTCCAATCCCAAAAGCCACAAATCCTCAGCTCAAAAGAAAGTTAAGTGATTCGTTTGGCTACTACGAAAGGTGATTCGAATGGATTAAAAACTAAAGCATCCTTTCAACGAATCGAAATAGGCCTACCCGACCTAGTTCATGCGCCTTTTCCAATATTCGGAAATCAAAACACCTTAAAAAATAAGATTCAAGGTTTCGTTCTCTTTTTTCATAGACTATTATCGGGAGTCTCACACCAAACCGAAAAAAAAATGATCAGATTCCGAACTCACCTGTGATTTAGTGCCAGCGAAAGAAGATAACGATGGCGAGACGAAGACTGAAATGGTGAATTAAACGTGGCGCGTATTAATCGTGGTACAAGTGTTTTTTTCTTCTTCGCTTCGTGTCAACATTCCGTGACGCAGTCGCACTGCTTTTAAAAGAAAATTTTTTCTTCTTCAAGCTTCAAGCTTGAACATTCTAGATGCAGGCTTAACGCTTGTTTTCAGAAAAGAAAATAATTCATCTTCATCTTCAAGCATCAGGCTTGAATATTTCAAATGTAGGCTTCGGGTTGGTTTTTACAACAGAGTTCAAGCTTCAGGCTTTTAACTCTGAAATTGGAAGTTTGAAAAAAAATTTCAGACTATGGAATTGAAATGTACTCTTCTTTGCTTTATGATTTGCACATCGTCTGGCGTCCGAGCCTTCCCTGATTCAGCCTTTCCGGCTTTGTGATCGCTCGGCCTCGTGGCCGATAACGTGTTGAAAGATAAAAAAGAGAGAAAAGAGATAATAGAGATAATTCAAGAAGAAAATTATATTTTCATTCTTCCAGAAGCCCATATATATAGTGTAGTTTTCTCCATATAAATTTGACAAGTAGGATAAAGCTTTAAAATATGAGTTTTAATAGTAAAAAATGTTTACAGAAAAACTATTTAGAAGATATCTATTCAAAAGACACTTTTAATATAAATTCAAAATTTTTAAAATTAAGAAAGTGTTTATTTAAAAGACACTTTTAATATAACATTTCAACAATTTGTAAAATACTAAAAGACCATTTTATTTAAATTCAAAATTTTTAAAATAATGGAAGATGTCTCTTTATAAAACACTTTCAATATAAATTCAAAATTTTTAAAATTACGAAGGTGTATCTTCAAAAGACACTTTCAACTTACATTCAAAAATTTTAAAATTAGAGAAAATATATTTTTAATGAAAGTGTCTATTCAAAAGACTTTTTTAGATCTATATAGCAAAAACTATATTAAATTTTGAAATATTTCTAAACCTTTTGGGGAATATTTTTTCTTTTTTACATTAGATGTCTTAAAAGCTCGCTGTGGCGACCAAATGTGGTGAAAATGGTCCCCTTGAAGTTCGACTGACCGTCATGGCATATGGGACAAAGGGAGTGGTTTTCTGTCCTCCAATAAAGCCACCACGTGTATTCCTTGAATTAGTTTTTAATTTTTCAAATTTCAGACTTTATCATTTATACCCTTAAACTAAAAAAAAAGTTTTCTTTAAATATATATGTACTTTCATTTTAATAACACTTAACTTTGAATATCTTGTATCCACAACACAAATCGATGAGAATTGAAAAAATAAATTGCGGTTATGAATAAAAATTAAATTAGAATTTTTAGGTTTTTAGAAAAAGAATTTGAATTTTAAAATTAAAATAATAATTAAGCAAGTTTTAAAAAAATAATTAAAATTGTATAAAATCTGAATTTATATTATAAATTTAAAATTTAATTACTTAATTAAATAAAAAATATAAATTTTAAGTTTAACAAATTGCATGGAATTGTTAGTTTTTGAAAGACAAATTTATTTTATGAATTAAAAATGTAGTGCAAAATAAATTAAGTAATATTAAAATTCATAATTTAAACACAATTTTAAAAATTGTAATTAAAAAACTAAATAATCATTTTTTTTAATATTCAAAATTGAAATTTTTGTTCTGAAAATTCTTGATTCAAGATTTTCATTTAAAAGTTCTTTTAATGCACTTTTAGTTATAAGGTAGTAAACACATTTAAAAAGTTATTTTAGTTAATAACTAAATTTTCTAAAAATCTAAATTCAATTCTTTCAAATAACAATTAAAATTTATTTGTTAATTCACAAAATCAAATTAATTCTTTAATTAAAATGAAATTTTGATTTTGATTTAAAATAATTAAATTTTGATTTTTAGAAAATGTGAGTTATTAATTTTGACAATTTTAGAAAAAAATGAATTTCAATTTTGAATATTAAAAAAATAGTCTTTAATTTTCTATTACAAATTTTATTAATGTGTTTAAATTATGAATTTTAAGATTATTGATATTTAAATTTAAAATTTTAATTTTAATTTATTTTTTAATTCATAAAATCAAATTTGTCTTTCAAAACTAATAATTCATTCAATTTTCTAAATAATTAATTTTTAATTTAGAATGTAAATTGAGATTTTATAAAATTTCAATTCAATTTTTTTTTAAAAACTTGACAATTATTATTTTTAATTTTAAAATTAAAATTTATTTTTTTCTAAAACCTAAAAAATTCAAAGTTATTTTCTATTCATAACACGAATCTCAATTCTAAAGGTTGATAATGTGGTTTGGAATATCTTAGGGTAGAGGTGCTATTAAAATAAAAGTACATATATTTAAATAAAAAATTTTAGTTTAAGATATAAATGACAAAGTCCTACGAACAAGATTTGATTTGATGAATATGTTGGATCGAACTTTGTCATCACGAGATATGTTTCTGAGCAATAAAGTAACCATGGAGCGACATAAGCATGCCCTGACAAGTCGATGACAAAACACCTTTGCAATAGAATTTGCGACAAAACTTGTCTGAGTTTGACAACAAAAACATGAAAACAACGGTAAACTCAGATCGATGGAAAAGAAACCATTTTATTGGAAAAGAAAACTAAGGGAGGGGCGATCTCAAGCAAAAAATGACCAAAAAATCATCATTCTTCTCGAACAAACAAAGGTATGAAAGAAGAGTTTCATAGTTATTAAAAACGTTCTGAAACACAAAAAAACATTAAATTTAAAAGATCAAGAAGAGTTTTTAGAGAACATAAAAAAAGCGTTCGCTATATTTTCAAAAACTATTCTCAAGAATATTTTTTAAAAACATGAACCAGAAAGGCGCTAAGTTTCCTTATTTTTAGCTATTTTCAAAACAATTTTTTAGGTTATTTGGGGGAACTATTTTACCCTTAAGGATAAAAATCAAAATATGTTTGATTATCGGTATTCCCAAAACAGATTTTGGAGAATTATTATGAAAATATGATTCACAAGGAAAATTAATGATTAAAAATCCTAAACTTTCAAGTCTTTTGAATTTAAATCATGAATAAGATTTATTTTTAATTATAGCAATTTTCATGAATTTGGTTTTATATCATAACTTTTCATTTTAATTGTAGTTCTAACATCAAAACGACGTTGCTTCTTTGTCAAGTTGGATAGGGTAAAGGATCGAGTCTTGTTGGGATATAAAGACAAAATTCATGAAAATTGATATATTTACAAAACAAATTTTTTAAAGTGTTAGTTGTTAGCAAATAAAGCGATAGTAGTTTTGATTTTAGCGATAGAAAAATGAAATGGGATTGAATAAAAATAGTGATTTTCTAATTTATTATAATAATAAATAAATAACCACATGTTATAAAATAAAAGGAGTAGGAAATAAATAAAGAAGAAATGGAGTCATTTATAGAAATTTGAATGATCATTTCATTGGAGCTGAAAAATGAAGTCAATATCAATGACATTGTTGATTGAAGCCAACTTGTTTGATTCACAGGCTGTTTTAATAAGATTAAAGGTTTTTTTTTTTTTTTTAAATTTGAATAAATCAATTAAAATATATTTAATGTGTTTAGTAACTTAAATTAGGTTTTAGATAATATTGATTTTTTCTTAATATAATTAAGGTAAGAGAGAAATTTCTTTAAAATGTTAAATTTTGAGTATTTAAAATACTTTTATATCATCAAACAAAATATTTTTTTTGAAAAGATCATCAAATAGAATACTATAAATAAAGCATTGCAATTTTATTTTTGTAATTTGACATTATTATTCTCTAATTAGGCTTTTATTTGAGATAGTTTGGGTGCTGGCTAACTAGTAATCTTTATTTTGAGGTCTTGAAAATGCAATTGTATTATATGATAGGCGTTATCGCCACTTTGTGGTCGCTCTGCTAAATATAAAGATTAGTTTAGGTGTGGTATGATTTAAAGACACACTCATATGTGCATCGTCCAGGTTCCAATCACTCATGATTTGATAAAAAAAATATACATTTAAATATTCGAAGATAAAAAATAATATTCTCTAAAAAAAATAAAATAAAGATTTGATGATAATGTTAAAACACTTTTAAAATGTTAGACATTTTTTATTAAAAAAAAATACTTAAAAAAATTTCAAATATTTCTAAATACCTAAAATATTATTTTATCTAATCATCTAAACTTTGATGATTTAGTTCAATGCAATTGTTAAAGAATATGTTATTTTATCTCATAGTTTTAAGTTCATAACCCTAGTGATTAACTTTAACAAGAGGGGAAACTTGAGGACGAAGAAAAGAAAGTGGAGAAGGAATCAATAAAGGGTTAGACAAAAAAATAAAAAAAATAAAAGAAATTAAATATTTAAAGACACCATCCTTGTTGCCATGGGTGACCATGTCGGTGTAGCATTTGCCGCATACTTTCTCTGTTGCCTGAGGTGCCCGGTGGCACGCATTTGCATCTCACGCAGCCCTTTCACACACGTTTGGCCTTGAATGTAGGCTGCATCTCTCCTTGCATAACCCTCCACAATCTGTCATAAGTTCATAACAAACACAATATTTTACTACCCATGCATCAAAATCAAATCAAATCTAGTCAAATATTTCAAAGAAAGAGCAACCTCCCACCCTCCCACCCACCTATGTCTTGCATCAGCCTTCTGTTTCCACTTCTCACCGTCACCTGAAACCCACAATACACAGTAAGTACTACATACTCAACATTAACAACAAAAACGAAAGTAAAAACACTAAAACAACAAAAAAACAAAATGAAATAAGATGCATGGATTTCATGTACTGGCTGGCTGGCTGGCTGAGGAGTGGCGCCTCCTCCTCCTCTTCGATGCTGAAATCAGATGAAACCTGCATGAAAATGCATCAAACCCAAAATGGTTAGCAAAACAAAAAAGGAAAAAAGGAAGTTGGGAGGGAGGGAAAAACAGAGCAGGACCCTTGCGCACCTGAGCAAGGAAGACCAGGAGAGCGAGTAGAACAAGAAGCATACGAAGCGTAGCCATGGCTGCTGTTGCTGGAAGCAAAGCTCGAGTATGACAACTACTATAAGCACTGCTGCAGGTGGCCCTCCTTTATAGCCGTTTTATTTCTTGCTATAATTACCAAGCTGCCCACCATTTTCAATTCTTATTACTTCTCCTACAACTTTGAAAATGTTTTTTTTCTAAGAGTGAGAGTGGGAGTGAAAACTGATTTTTTCTATCAGGGGAGGGTGAAAAGTGTATTTCTACGTTATTTTTTATTTTATTTTTCCTTTTATATATTATAAAAGGTTCTTACAATGATTGGCATTGGAACTTATAATGTTTCGAATCTGAATCTCTCCTCTTTTTTTTTTTCCAATTCTTTATCACTCAAGTCAGATCTCAAAGGCTATTACTATATAATAACATGTTCTTATAATGATTTGAATTTGGATTCCCATATCCACTTCCTAAGCTTTACAATTGGAAATTTAAAGTTTTGAAAAATTTAACATCAGCATTTCTATTCAAAAAATAAAAAGATTCAAGTCAATTAAGTTTTAGGTACCATCTTAATGAATTTGAAGTATCTATCTCCTTAATTAGTGCTATTATCATGAACGGTTTTAAAAATCATTTGACCGAAATTTATTTTGTTTTTTCACTCGAATTTTTGAAAAATTCAAAACTAAGATAGCATTAGTTCTTAAGTTCCATAATGGTCATTCAAGGGAAGTGTTATAAGGAAATATGTGAATGACAATCAATTTACAAAAGGAAGGTTGATCACATTTGTAAAGTAAATATTAATTACCTTAAACAATGAGATTACATGTAGATCTGGGTTCCCAAACATTTATAAATAGTGTTCTCTAATTTGTATTTAAAGTCCAAGTAAATAAGAGATCAAAGTAAAAGAGAATAAAATTCAATTCTCCTTATTCTCCTACCACGCGTATTTCTTTCACGAATACCTTTCTCTAAATTTCTTTTCGGTATTTTATTTGGTGTACAACACTTTTAATGTGTTTTTTAAGGTTTTAGAAAGTTCGATTACAGGCGCGGGGCAAGCGGGCCAGCGAGAACAAAGTGGATTCGAGATCTGGCCGGGGAGTCTTTGTGGCGCCCGAAACCGGGGTCCGTTGACTGCAGTCGGCCGCGGAATACAGAGTGGGTCGGGTTACCCGACGCCACTTTAGAAAATCGAGCAGAGTCTCCTTTTTATGCAGGGAGCTCTGCCCGATTACAAAACCTGCGTATCTGTCCCCAAGCAGTCCAATATATGCAATATATACAAATATGGATAAAACGACATCTTGGGCCCATGCGACAATATCATAAAACATACTCCTATTTATGAATCACGTATATACCAATAGTTACAAAGAGTTAATATTTTACTCTTCGCAATACATATATTAAACGTAAAGGGTTCTAATACATGTACAACCACCAAAGCCACATCGGCTTTCTTCACAATAAATCTACAGGGACGAGCCATCGCCATACGCTCACTTGTACTGTAAAATAAAGGGGGATCCCACGGCGGGAGTGAGCTAAAGCTCCATGGAATTCGCCACAAGTGAACCTTTCTTCATACAAGTGCGGTCTGATGTTAAATTAAACGCACATTCAAGCAAATGCATGATCATACTTGAATGTCTACATGACTGACTCGAGATCCAGGTCACCATGAGCTCTCACACACTGCTGGCGCTCCGTATGAAATTGTTGTTTTATTAGTGGGCGGCCTCCGATGTATATATATCGATTGAAGTGTTTCCGATGATTGATATATTCTTTGTTTGTGGACTACCCTCCGATGAATATATATCAGCGGGCCGCTCATTGATTTGATATATTATTTAGTTTGGACTACCCTCAGATAATTAACATTTTTAGACTACCCTCAGAACCATTTCTCTAGACTTATACCATGCCTTAACTCACACATAGTCACCAGGATGTCTTGTTAATATCATAAGGATGATAATGTATCTTACGATTAACACTGATCCCTAATCGCATTACAAATATATAACGTGAATATCTTCTGGCATAAAATTAATCACACAACACGTTATGTAATTATGACATCAAATTAGCTCGCTTGGGCTAATGATCAAACACGAAGCGTGAATTTAAATCCACTTTCACGACCAAACACTATTTTCATAAAAATATATCTTTTAGAACAACATCATAAGGAATAGTGAAACCCTCGTGATTTACTATTCCCGAAAAATCCTAAATCAACGGTTCTTGTGAACACATCTATGATCATTCTATTGTCATCTCAAACAAGCATCTAATACACAAAAATTAGACAAAATGCACTCAATAATGTATCGCGGTAGGTGGAGCGATCCACATTTATCCTTTACCCTCCTTCCAAAAAATTCTATCAATTCGGTCCAGTTTTGGGGGCAGATCCAACTTCTTGCGGCACTTATTGTAGAAACGTTAGTAAAACAACTTGCATTAGGGAGTAAAAGAGAAACAGTAGGGAGAAAATCCTACCTCAAGGAGTTTGAAGAAACTCGAATCCGAATCCACAGCATGCTTTGCCGTAAACGTTCTCCTTCTTGTCAGCTTCAAACCCGGTCGGGATCTCCCAGATTTTCTAGAGAAGCGCGCGCTCTCTCTAGAAAGCTCTCAAACCCAAAGCTACTAGTTCTCCAGATTTATACTCGCTTTGGTTTACAATGAAGAATTATTCTTCGCTTTATTTCGTCATACAGTGACAGGTAATTATAATCTTGTTATGTCCTCTTTTAAGATTTGATGTTGTATGCCGGCGGATCGTTTTCATACGTTTTACCACCTTTCATGCAGCACTTAGCACTGGTACATGTTATATGTGACTTTGTCGCATTGAAAATCGGTCTACGGCACCGGCGATACCTCGAAAAGCGTCTGAGCTCAGTCACCGAGGAAAATTCACGAATTTTTTCGTGCTAACTAGATTTAGGGACGATTCCAACGGTATAATTAGTTTCATCATCAGAGTCTACAAAATTAATTACGGATTTTTTAACCGAAATTATAATTTTGTAATCAAAATTACGGTTTTGCCCTTATTCCAGAAATTGGAATTTCTCGGGTCTTATAGTCTTAATCTAAAGTCTTCATGGAGTCGTTGCTTTGGCCTTTCATATGGAAAAAACAGCATGCAAGGAGAGAGAACGAGTGAACATCCCAAGGGGTTTTCGGGGAAACACATACCATATACACATTGGGGAAGCTGGGATACCACCATGAATGATCCAAGAGATCAGAAGACCAGGGCAATCACGGTAAATGCGTATCAAGCATCGGCCTAACAAGATCAAATTACATGGATCATGTAACACCCAATTCCACAGCACAAGGGCATTCTTTGTCATTTCACATATAAGGTCTTAAAATCTCATGTGAATGTCACCAAAAAAAAATCTTCATAGAATCACATTTAGCTAGTAAATCATCATAACTTTCAGGTGAATCCACATTTTGAAAACAAAAATTAAATAAAATTCGTACTAATTCTCTCAAAATCATCGATCAAAGTCTTTAAAACATAAACTTGCGATCACTTGATCAGAAAAAAAAAGATACGAATAGACTATCGAGTCTCATTGATGTATTTTAATTTTATTTATTTATTTGTTATTGTTTATTCCTTCAGTATACGCTCCATATCATTAACCATATTCCTTTCCTACCTAGCATCACTCTTCGCCAGATTCTATAGTACCTGAAAATATTTAATCCACAAGAGTGAGCTAAAAGCTCAATAAGAGGTTTTAATGCAGTTTTATGGATCGCATACATTAAATTCACAATTCGGAGATATAACATTTTTTTTCTTCACAAATCCCATAAAATTTATGAATGCAAAAAGCTAGTTTTATTTATATACCTACTTTCATAATATACCTTTACTTATCAAAAATATTCATTTCAAAACAACATTAACTACTATAACCAGTTTGAGACTTATATTATCAACTACTATCACCCCGTTGGCGGGGCTAAGCCAGCACATCTTTTTTTATTTTCAACAATTGACAAACACATACTTTTCTTCAAATCACGTATTTGCTCCATACATATGATTTACTTTAACAAATAAGAATTTCTAAAATCCATAGGTACATATATAATATCAAGATATATATATATTTTTTTGTACTAAAAGCTGCATTAATTTCTCTTACCTTGTATCTCCGAACACTAGTCCAAATCAAGAAACTCAGAGAAATCTCTATGCACCTAAATAATGTGATAAACACCTATTAGAAAAATATTGTTTCTATATATATTTTTTTGTACTCCTAGGTTTTAGTTATCCTAGTATTTTATTTTATTTTTTCTAAAACTTGAATATTTAAACCTAAAATTGCAGAAAATAATTTCTTTAACTTAAGAGTTTTCTAATAAGTTAGGCATTTCGAAAAGCCTCCATACCCCTAAATTCAATCTTTTTAAATCCCTTAAATCTCCAAAATTAAGTTTTTTATTTTTACTATTTTATTTTTTATTTTCTAAATTTATTGAAGAAAATCATTCAGTCAATAAATCTAATTTTTAGTAGTCCTTAGAATAGCCAAAACACGTCAAATATCAATTCATAATAATTTTTTTATTAATTCATAATAATTTTTTTCTCAATACATTGTATTCCCTATATTTGTAGGGTTTCATATTTGAAGTTTTAAAAAACCCAAGGCTTTTAGATTTAGAATCCGAGGAGCGTAAATGTTTGAGATCCCCAAGTTTTAAGGGTTGGGATCGCGATTTTTGTTTTCTATATGTCTGGAGATAATCCTAAGTTTCACATTTGAAATTTTGAAAGCCCTAGGCTTTGGATCTAAATTTTAAAAACCCCAAGTTTTCAAATTTGACTTTTAAGCTTTAACTGCAAAACCAAAGGAAGGAAAACACTTACTTGGGATTGGGGTGTTTGAACCTTGAATCCCCTCCTTGGATCCTTATACTTCTCTCTCCTAGGGAGGCAAAAATGTGATGTGAGGCTAAGGTGTGAGGAGAAAGAGGAAAAGATTCTTTTATATTATAAGTTTCCCAATATTTGCCTGTGCCCTCTTTCACTTTTAATATTTTATAAAATGACCCTTTTGTCTATTTTTTTTTCAATGCCGAATATTATATCCTCCCCTCCTTAAAAGAAGTTTAGTCTTCTAAACTTGACATATCTGGGTTACAAAAGAGGTGCAAGTACTTATCCTTTATCTTTCTAATGCTCATGTTGCTTCCCGTTCTTCATGGTTATTCCATTGGACTTTTACTAGTTTCCTGATTGCTGTAGAAAGAACCTTTTCCATACTATCAACAATTTGAATAGGATATTCCTTCATAAAGTCAAATTTGTATCCCACCTGAATGAGTTTCAATCTCTAACACATGAGAAGGATTATAAACATGTTTCCTTAGTGATGACGCACATAGGATACATCATGTTTTTTCGACCTTGAGCGTGCCACTTTGTATGCTAAGGCACCTATCTTCTTAAGCACTTCAAATTGTCCCACATATATGGGACTTAGCTTTCCTTTATTTCCAAATCTCATCACATTTTTCATTGGTGACACTTTTAGGAAAACATGGTCACCCACTTGGAATTCGAATTCTCGCTTCCTATTGTCTGCATAACTTTTATGTCGACTTTGGGCAGTCTTCAACCTTTCCCGTATTAATTGAATCTTTTCCATAGTCACGTAGCTTGACTTTGGATCAAAGTTTCCTTTCACCCATCGTCGACAGATTAGGGATCTACATTTACGCCATGAGGGCTTCATGTAGTGTAAAAATCTTTGTTTGAAAGTTATTATAGAAAAATTCAAATTTAGGGCATATGATCTTCCCAGCTACTATCAAAAATCAAGCTCACGTGCTTGCAACATATCCTCTAAAATCGGAGTACACATTTACATTTGACCATCAGTCCATGGGTGAAATGTAGTACTAAATTGGGTCCCAAGATCATTTTGCAAGGTCCTCCAAAATTTGGAAGTAAAACAAGTATCTCTATCTAAAACAATGGACACCAAAATTCCATGTAGCGACAGCATCTTTAACGAGCAAGGAGGCTAATTTATCAAAAGTGAATGTAGTTCATTGTTGGTACTAGAAAATGAAACGACTTCTAATCCTATCAATAATCACCACCACCTCCATCATTACCTCTTGAGGATTTAGGTAATCCTGAAACAAAGTCCATGGTAATATTTTCCCACTTCCATTCAGGAATGGAGAGGGGTTGTAACTTTCCCCCAAGCCGTTGGTGCTCAACTTTCACTTGTTGGCAAACCAAACACTGTGCTATGAACTATACAAGATCCTTTTAATCCATGCCACGATACAATTTAGCCGTATCATTATACATCTTTGTCCCCGGATGAAGTGCCAAATCTAGAGTTAATGAAATCCTTTAAGGAGCTCTTCCTTAGCCCTCGATGTGAGGTATACACAATCACATTCTCAAATTCCAGTGTCATCATCCATCGGTATAAAATCATATTTTTCCCCTTTCCTCACCTTATCCATAGGTGACTACTAACTTTAGATCATCCTTTTGTGAGGGACTTAATGTCACGCCCAGATCCGGCAGGCCGGGTTGGCGGATCAGAGGCAGAAGTCCGGCGCGATGCATCTATGCTATATCTATTACTTTCTTGTACTTTCTTTGGGACTCTCATTGACATGTTCTTACTTTCGAGGAGAATTTGTACACCCATGCCTGGTGCACAAACAATTTAAATTAATAACAAAATCATTTGTACATATACAAAGGAACTACCAGGAGTGGTGTCCATCTAATTATACACATATCTGAGTCCCATTTACCTATACATTTAAAAATCTACATTACAAAACACATCCAGAGATTGCGAGAGCGTATTTGAGTGAGCACATATCTCTAGTCGGCCTTCTTTGCTGATGTGGAATGTCACATCCTCTATCCTTGTCTTCTGTACGTACTGCGGATTGAACACGTGCTAAGCTTTACGCTTAGTGGGAACATAAGCATGGACAACCACGATAAGCGACATCCACGAGAAGCTTATACATATGCATATTATCTATCTATACACATTTATATAACTTTAATTACTTATCATCTCTACATTTCTATTGCATGTCAATCTTTTAATTTACATTCTATGACTTTGGCCTATCTCTTATCTCACTTTTACTATATTCTCTTTCTATTCTTTGCATATTCTATGCTAATCATGTGTTTTATCTTTCACGGCAGCCATTATGTCTTTCAATGTTCCTATTCTTTTTCATGTTACATATCATGTCTCTAGTCTATACCTTTTTCATCTTTCGGTTCTATGATTTATTGCATTCTTTATACTATTACGTATATCATATCATTCCTTATCTATCACAAATACTTTGCTTATTTCTTGTTACTTGCTTATATCGTATACTTTTCATACATACATATTCATAATTGTACTATCGCGTACATTCATATTCTATCTATCATCTACTTTGTGCTTTCATATACTTTCATTACTTTTCTTGTGTTCATATACTTATTTTCATATCCAGTTATAATGTACTTCTTGTTCTTGTAACTGTCTGTATTTTCATCGCATGGCAGTGTTATGCTCCTCATATCAGTTCTATACATATCATTTCCTTTTTTGGTTTCATGTCTGCAAATACCTTAGAAGCGGATACGGGAAACTATGTGTACCCGAAGGTACTATCCTTGTCTGAAAACGATGATCTCTGTCTGATATGCAGAAGGTATCGTCCTTTATGCGAGGCAGTGACCCTATGTCACTGTGTTATCGGTACGAGAAAGGTACTATCAGCATACGGCCGATGATCTGTCCTATTAATGGTGACCCTTGCGGGGCCACCTGATCAAACGGGATCTATCATCGACCCAGCGGGGCCTCGATATCTGTCCCCATGAGATATCTTTGCGGCATCACGTATCTTCCACATAAGGCGTACTATCTATCCCTCTACCCGGGTCCCAGCGGGGGCGATCGGCTTTATTACATTTTAAATGCATATCTCATAAGCATGAATAACTATTGTTATCATAATTGCTTATGCATATATACTATCATCACTTTATACTCTTGTATTAGTTCTCATATCGTAGTTTTCATATTCTGGTTCTCATATATCTATATAATACATATATTCATATCTTTTCTATCATTTAGTTTGTCTATCATATTTCATAGAATGTCCCCCTTCACTCTTGTATGCATATATTCATATATAGCTTTCTATATTCACTATCTCCTTATATCATTTATACATTTCTATCATGTTTTGGCTACTCATCATTTATGTACATGTTCTCCATTCCACATGCTGTCATCTTTGCCATACCCTATCGTTCTTAGCATTTGCATTTTACCTCATGTGTTCTAGCATGTTCCATTTATTCATTTCGGTATAACTATCATATTTTCCTATCATTTACGTATTACTGTCATGTCTTTATCTATTCATACTTTCTATATTTCTATCATGTTCCATCTATTTGTTTATGCATGACAATCATATGTTCACATTGTATACTCTTATATTCATATGTGCTATCATTTCGAATCTTGTAGGCTATCATATCTTATGACATATCCTATCATATCTTATCATATCTTATAACTTATACCTATCATTCTTATGACATATCCTATATTCATATCATATTCATGTTTATGAACCCATCTATACATATTGCATTCTATAATTTTCCTTGTTCATGGCTCAGCCACATAGCACTTCTTATGCTGTAGTATAGTGTCTATGAGATCATGCCTCATTCATATATCCTCATTTCCTTTATGAATCTAGTTTACTTAGGAATTGGAATCAATCCAATCGGATCATCAAACTAAAGTTATGGCATTTTCATACCAACTAATTCGATTTTACCGATTTACCCTCGGGACTAATGGTATTACTCAATTTTCAGGCCTTAACCCAATATTTGACACTGTGTCCTTATACTCATTTTAAAGCTAAGGTGCTAAGGGTTTCTATTCAGCACAGATCACCCAATTCGAACCCCTTGGAACTCCAAGTTACGTCAAAAATCGATCGAATTTCTATAGTCAAATGAGTCAGAAATGGCCTGCATGGCCTCACTTTGAGTGAATTTTGGGCAACCTAGGATCAGATTTTGGCAGATTTCTTCTCTTTAGTTTTGTTCTCCTTGAAGTCTATTTTAGTGGCCACTTGAATCACCCAAATGGATAAGAATTGAGCAAGTTGCAAGCCAATGCGAAAACTGGTCAGAAACTGGAAAACCAGAACAAGTCCTACCGGTAGGACTTAAGTTCTACCGGTAGGACTTGGCCAAAATCGACCAGTAACGAAGTTCTACCGGTAGGACTTAAGTTCTACCGGTAGAAGACACCCGAGAATGCCCAGAATGGGTGTTTTCTCACATTTTTCCATATTTTTGATCCCCATTTCAACTCTATACTTCATCTACACTTCAGGAACCACTCCAAAATTCATCTTATAATCACTTTTCTCCAATTCCTCTTTCACTTCTTGTCTTCTTTCAAAACCTTTCCATTAATCTTTCCCAATAGCATTCTAATATGGGTTACCACCCCTATACACACCAAGTATCAAGATTTGTTAGGGTTTGATCAAAACCCTAACTCAATTTCCTTTCATTGCTTATGTATCCAACCCAAAGGAGGATTCTATACCTACCTTGTTCCATATGGGGTTTTACCACCCAAAATTCAAGAGATCCAAGGTTAGATATGAATTCTAACAAAACCACAGCTTTGGAGACAAGCTGTGCTTAAACCAAACCGTTTATGATCATCTGAAAACTAAGTTTCATACAAAATCAAGTTCCCATACCTTAGTTTGAGCTGATCTTGCGCTCCTCCTTCTTCCTCTTCCTCTTCCTCTTCCTCTTTCCTCTTCTCTTCTTTTATTTTTCCCCTCACCTCTCTACGTTTCTCTCCCCAATTTGTTGAGACCAATTTGGTCTTAAATCAATTTGAGTTAAGGCCATAAGTATCTTCAACCAAAAATCCATTTTTGGTTTATTTTCTTTATTTGCCTTTTAACCCCATAACTCCTCTATTTACAGTTATCATTTTCTAAGGATTTTAAACATTAACCCCTAATCTTTCACTTTTATGACCAATAGGTCCTTTTTAACAAATTACAAGATTGCCCTTGTATCTTGTAAACTTTCCGGGTCTCTCGTTTTATTTTCCGAAATTTTCCATTTAGCTTTTAATATACCCTAAACAAGTCCGAAAACTGCTAGGGTATATTTCGGGATGTTACACTTAATCCTTCCGATTAGGTATGGTTGCACATTAAAATTAGCTAACAAAATTCTAGATTCCAAAGCTTGGAATTGAACTTGTAAAGCATTCAAGTCAGAAAACAATTCAACTTGCATTATTTTCAAAGTTGACATAGAACCATATGATTTTCTACTTAAGGCATCAACAACTACATTAGCCTTACCAGGATGATATAAAATGCTACAATCATAATCTTTAAGGAGTTTAATCCACCTTCGTTGTCTCATATTTAACTCCTTTTGGGAGAATAAATATTTCAAACTCTTGTGGTCTGTATAAATCTCACAGGTCTCACCGTACAAGTAATGTCTCCAAATTTTTAGTGCAAAAATCACAAATTTCACACCTTTGAATGTGAGCTGGCACTCGCTCATGGTTTCAATTGCCTGCAGGCATATGCTATCACTCTCCGTTGCATGAGCACAACCTAAACCTTGGTGTGATGCGTCACTATAAACAACAAATCCTCCCAGACAAGACTTAATCACAACACCGAGCTCGATACCAACTTCTTCTTTAGTTCCTCAAAACTACCTTGACACTCCTTACTCCACTCAAACTTGGTATTCTTTTGAGTGAGTCTAGTAAATGGTAGTGATATTTTGGAAAAACCTTCAATGAACCGTCTATAATAACCAACCATGCCTAAAAAGCTTCACTCTACCAACGTGAGCGGGTCTCTTCCAACTCAACACTGCCTCTACCTTTCCTGGATATATTGAAATTCCATCCTTAGAAACTACATGGCCGAAGCAAATTGATCCAACCGAAACTCACACTTCTTAAACTTAGCAAAAAGTTGGTGCTCCCTTAAGGTTTGCAGAAAAACCTGCAAGTGCTTCTCATGCTCTTCTTTATTCTTTGAGTACACTAGGATATCATCTATGAAAACCACAACAAATTTATCTAGATAAGGGTTGAAAACCCAATTCACTAAATCCATAAAGATTACTGGGGCATTAGTCAACCCAAATGGCATCACTAAAAACTCATAGTGTCCATATTTGGTGCGAAAAGCAATCTTTAATATGTCTTCACTCTTCACCCTAAGTTGATGACACCTAGACCTAAGGTCTATCTTAGAGAAAACACAAAACCCTTGCAGCTAATCAAATAAGTCATCAATCTTGGGTAGTGGGTATTTATTCTTAACTGTCACCTTATTAAACTCCTTGTAATCAATACATAATCTTAAAGTCCCATCATTCTTTTTAGCAAAGAGCACTGGAGCTCCCCAAGGTGATACACTAGGTCTAACAAAACCTTTATCAAGCATTTCCTGCAATTGTACTTTCAACTCCTTGAGTTCCAAAGGAGCTATTTGATAAGGTGATTTGGAGATAGGAGCTGTTCTTGGCATTAGTTCAATGGTGAAATCCACTTCCCTATTTAAGGGTAGTTTAGGAAATTCCTCGGGGGAATGCATCACGAGATAGTCCTGCAATGGAATATCCACCTAGTATCATTATCATTTCCCACAATACAAGCTGAATGGCCTTGGCAGCCTTTCTTGAGGAAAGGACTGGGCCTTCATAGTACTGACCAATTGGATAGAGTATCATCAAAGCTCCTTTAAAATAAATTCAGGTTCTCTAGGAATATGAATGTCACTTTCTTAACAAAAAAATCAACTAGGGCATGGTGGTCGCTAGCTTAATCCATTCCCCCAAAATAATATCAAAATCATGTAATTCCATCAATATCAAGTCCACATGCAATTTCTACCTTAATCACAATGCTATCATTTCTTAACTTTGAAGGTAGCTAAAAAGTTTTCCAATTGGCTTGAGACAACATATTATATTATAGTAAGCGGTAAAATTAAGCAACAATTTAACAAGAAGTAGAAATAAAAGAATGAGTAGCTCTTGGATCAATAAGCACTTTAATTGGATGGAAATGAAACTGGATGATACTTGTGATAACATTTGGTGAGATTTCAGCCTCCTTGTTGTCTGTAAAACTACTCTCCCTTAGGTCCTTAGCCCCGAGCTTTCAACCTCTAGCCCTTTTATTGAGAAATTTCTTTGGGTGTGGTGATCTCAAGCAAAATGACCATGTTCACCACAATTATAGCATACACCACTCTCTTTAGAGCACACACCACCATGATGCTTGCACCGTATTACACAAGGAGGAATATATTTTCCCTACTTTATGTGTTAATCCCAGCACCAACCTTAATGAAGTGCACGACTTTTTTTTGTGTTTAGACATCTTGAGAATTATCAGATCTACCTCTCTTGTGCTACTCTCTGTACTTCTGGAGCTCCCTGGCACTCTTCTCCGCTAAAAGAGCACTTTCTACCACTTCTAAGTAGGTTTCAAACCTATGAAGGGAGAGCTTATCCTTAAAAAATGGACTCAAACCCTCTTGAAAACGAAAAGCTTTGCGCTCCTTAGAAGAAATAAGCTCGAAAGCAAAATGAGACAATCGAGTAATTTTAGTTTCATACTCAGCAACTGTCATGGAGCCCTACCTTAACTATATGAACATAGATTCTTTTTGGCGACACACTCCTTGGAAAGTATTTCCTGAAGAAGACTTCCTTAAACTGATCCCATGCTATCAGTCATCGGTTCCCGAGTCTCTTCTCCATCCTCCACTAATGTTCTGCCTCACCGCCAAGCATAAAGGTAGCAAATACAACATTTTGTGTCTCAGAGCAATTCGAAATTTCAAAGAACTTCTCCAGATCAAGAACCCATGATTCCGCCACTATTGGATCTAACTCTCCTTTAAAAGCAGGAGGGTTGACCTCTTGGTGATCAAAATTACTCCACTAGTAATAGATGGTGACCTTGTGTTTGGCTTCTAGCGGCTGAACATTGGCACTGCGGCAGGCTTGAATTTCTACAGCACGGGTCTATATCCCAATCAATCTCTCCTAATTACTTAACATCTGATCCATTCCCTCCAATGTCGGAGGAGGTGCCTCTTCTTTTTCAATGACCTTAGGAGGGATATTCAAATTTTCAGTTGTCTGAATTGAAACATTACCCTAGATGCACCACTGCAAGAGAAAAGAAAATAGTTTGCCTTGGAGCCATAACAACCTAGTATCTCAAACATATCGAATACAATAAAGCATTATATAAGAAAAAAATAATTCTTAAATGAAATTGATTATGTCTATATAAAAAAAAAATAGATATATATATAAATAGTCCTCGTCACTCAATCTATTCTAACCCATCCACTCTAATAGTCTATCGAATCATAACCATGCTCTAATACCATTCTATAACACCCCAATTCTATTTTAAGGGGCATTAATGTCATTTCACACATGAGGTCTTAAAATCCCATATGTGAATGTTATTAAAAAAAAAAAAAAATCTTCTTCATAGAATGTTGTTTAGCACATATCATCATAGCGAAATTGAATCACATCCCGGAAGCAAAAAAAAAATTAAATAAAGTCGTATACTAATTCTCCCAATCTGTCGATAAAGTGGTCGAGCATGAGCTTTACGACCACTCGACCGAAAAAAAATCCAAATAGAGTGCAGTCTCGAGGTGGTTGTGTGTATATTAATATTTTTAATTTTATTTATTTGTTGTTTATTTATTGTTTATTCCTTCAATGCTAATGCTTCATATCATTAAGCGCATTCCCTTCCTACCTAACATCACTCTTACACTGAATTATAGTACTTGAAAATATTTAATCCCTGGCGTGAGTAAAAGCCCTAGAGGCTTTAATGCGATTTATGGATCGTATACCTTAAATTCTAATTGAATATAACAATTTTTTTTCTTCACAAATCCCATAAGAATTAGTGAATGGAAAAGGAGTTTTTATATACCGCGTACTTTCATATCGGCTTTACTTCTCTAAATATTCATTCAAACAAGAATTTGTCGCTACTATAACCGTTAACGAGACCTATGTCAACTACTATCACCCGTTGGCTTGGGGCCTATACTATCAACTAATATCACGGATTGGCGGGCCTATCTTTGTCAACTATTATCACTATTTGTTGATGAATTTTACATAAATCCACTTTGTTTTCTTTTTCAACAATTGACAAGCATACTTTTCATATAAATCATGTATTTGCTTCATATATATGATTTACTTGCTAAATAAAATTTCTAAAAATCCATAGACACATATAATAGTATCAAAGATATATATAAATTTTTGTACTAAAAGCTATATTAATTTCTCTTACATGGTATGTAGAACACTAGTCCAAATCAGAGACTTGAAATCTTTCTATACTGAATAATAGAAACACCTATTAGAAATATTATTTATACTCTATATATATTTATTTATTTTTTTTTTTTTTGTACTCCTAGGTTTACTTGTCCTAATTATTTTATTTTATTTTTCTAAAACCTGTTTCATTTCAAACTAAAATTTTAGAAAATAGTTTCTTTAGCAGAGTTTCAATAAGTTGAAATAATTTTTTCAAAAGCCTTCATACCCTAAATTCCAATCTTTTAAATCATAAAATCATAAAATTAGGGATTTTTTTTATTTTTAATTTTTCTAAATTTATTATTAAAGAAAAATCCTTCAGAGTATTAAATCTAATTTTTAGTAGTCCTTAGAATAATAACTGCGATCAAATATCAATTCCTTAATAATTTTTTTCTCCAATGTGCTGTTCCTATGTTGGAGGGTTTCATGTTTGAAGTTTAAACCAAGGCTTTCAGTTTAGGAGTAGGAAGCCTTGTATTCACTCTCTAAGTTTAAGGGTTAGAGAGATCACAATTTTTTGTTTTCTATATGTCTGGATAATCCCTAAGTTTAACATTTGAAATTTGAAAGCCACAGGTTTTAGATCTAGAATTTTGGAAACCCCAAGTTTTCAAATTTGACTTTTGAAAACTTTAACTACCAAAACCAAAGGAAGGAAAACACTTACTTGGGATTGGGGTGTTTTTGAACCTTGAAAATCCCCTTCCTTGGATCCTTGCTCTTCTCTCTCTTTTTGAGAGAAAAGCCGAAAAAGTGATGTGAGGCTATGGTGTGAGAAGAAAGAGGAAAAAATTATTTTATATTTTAAGTTTCCCAATAATTTCCCATAGCCCCCTTTCACATTTATAAAATGACCCCTTTTTTGTCTCTCCATTTTTTTCTTTATTTTAAATGTCGGTTGTTACAGATCAAGTCACCTCGATAGCTATAGAAACGGTCATACTTGAATGTGTTAGTGGGACACGTGGGTGATTGTGGAGCCCCTTTGTGATGGTTTGCGCCCCCGTATCCGACCAGATCCGGAGGTCGAACCAGATCCGGGATGCGGTCCTCTTTTCGAATCCAATTCCTTTTTCTTTTGTTAGTAGCTCTATTTCAATACTCATTTGCAAAGGATATTTATCTTTATGAAAATATATTTATATATCTATTCAACAAGAAGCCATCATTTGTTTCAATACATTTCCATTAAATGGCATTACATGCCATTTGGTCCATTACTACTTTTATATTCGACGTATAATGTTTTCAATAACAAAATATTTACAAAACAAAATCAGAGTTTGTGCAAAAAGTGTCAAATATATTTCATGAATGCATGGTTGGAGCTTTACTTTAACTCTGTGAGGCCTTGACGTTGACTCTGAATCGTTGCGGTTTTCAGCCGTGCTGTTCCTTTCCGGTACATGCGTGATGATAAAACAACGCGCTAAACGCTGTGCCCCAGTGGTTACGTGCAGTTCTCTCTTCATTGCAGTCGAAGTAAATCATGCATTTTTCTAAATCAATGCCTTTGTATAATTTTATCAATGACCAATGCAGTACAATACATATATGTATATTTTCATTTCGAATACATTCAAATTACAATTCATTGGTCATTTCAATCATGCAGTTTCATATGCAATATCCCCCTGTGGGTAGGGGGATATTCTAATGAGTGAGGGGGCCCACCTAAGGACCGGAAGCGATGACGGTGGGGTCCTCACATTGATATATTCTTGTGCGGCTAAGAGCGGAGGGTATCGTTTCTCTGAGGCCGGTTTGTATAGTTTTAGAGGCGCTAGAGAAAATAAACTCTATGAGATAAACAGTGAGGAATTAGTTATGCCCAGGGTTGGAAGACATTATTCTGTCTCCAATTAAAATTAGGTATGAGCCTTAATTCCCAAATTGATGAGTTTAATAAATTAATTACAAATTTATTAAACTTAGATGAGATCTTCAAAGACAAACATAAGGTTATGTTATTGATTGGTTCTCTTCCTGATTAGTTGGACCATCTTTGTATTACCCTTATTCATGGGAAGGAAAAACCTTCTTTTTTAGAAGTTTGTTATGTCTTGTTGAATTATGAAATTCGAAAGAAATATCAAAGAGAACATCGGGATGAGTCAGTAGAAGCATTGACAGTGAGAGGTCGTAGTCAAAATAAGAAATGGGAAACAAAGGGAAATGTGACACTTAAGAGTAGACTAGGAAAGATGAGTGTGCCTTTTGATAGGGAGGCATTAGAAGAAAGATAAGGACAAGTCTATGTTTGATGCTTGTGTTATTGAGCGTGGTGGTGATTCTGAGTTCTGTTTAGTTGGTCATCAAACTATTGTTGGTTTTGATGAATGGATTTTGGATTTGGGTTGTACATATCATGTGTGTCCACATAAGGAGTGGTTCTTCAAGTTTGAAGAAAGTGATGGTGGAGTTGTTTATATGGGTAGTGGTGATGTTAGCTATATCACTGGGATGGGTCCAATCTGGTTGAGGAATCATGATGGATCAATTAAGTTTTGACAAATGTTCGGTATTTACTGGAGTTAAAAAATAATCTCATTTCTTTAGGGGCTTTAGAGTCTAAAGGCCTTGTCGTGATTATTCGAGATGGAGTTCTAAATGTAATTTCAAACGTTTTCATGGTTATGAATGGCACAAGAAGAAATAACTTGTATTACTATAATGGTGGTACAATGATTGGAGTAGTGGCCATGGTTTTTAGTAGTGATGAAGGTCGAAGATTCAAAGATTACTAGTTTCGACATAGGTATTTGGATCCCAGCTAAATGAGTAATGAGTCTCAAACACGTAGTCTTAGTAAGGACATTAACAAGCGGTGAAATGGGTTCTCTGATTGCCATTGAAAACCTAGATGTTGGCTTAGTCTTTGGCGAGATGATACATGTGATCGGTATGCTATTAGCTATTGGTCAGTTGTCTTTGTTGACTTGGATAAAAGCGGAGTCCTGTTGTTTGTGTTTACTCTTTTAAGAGTACCAGTAAGTTGGAAGTCTACGAAGCATATTAATATTCACTATCAGTTTGTGTTGGAGATTATTAGTGAAGAACAAATCTTACTTCAGAAGATTGAGGCTATCAAGAATCCCACAAATTTGTTGACTAAGGTGGTAATAGCGATCAAGTTCAATCATTGTTTAGACTTGATCAACATTGCGAAAGTCTAATTGCGTTGTTGAGCGCATTTGGAGGCGTTGAAAGAGACATTAAGGATGTATCCAATGTAACATGAACAAGAGATTAAGATGTGGCCAATTATATATATATATATATATATATATATATATATATATATATATATATATATGTGTGTGTGTGTGTGTGTGCAAATGAAAGGAATTGAGAAGTCGAGTTCAAGTCCCATTAGGGACAATCTACTACAATGTACCTAAAAGTGTTGATTCCCAAGCCCATAAGTACTGGATTCGAGTGGTGAAACGTTGATACTTAAATAAGTAGCGTAAGGAGGGGCTGCTGGTTCAAGTCTTAGTAGAGACAATTTATTACAATGTAACTAATTGATTGTAAAAAAAAATTACATATATACATCCTCACTTGCATTTTCCTGGAAGCTATATATCATACATCAACTCTAAAACTGACTTAAGACAGGGTGATCTCTAGTCGGAAATTTTTGTCCATGCATGAAAATTTTCAAATCTTAAAATTGGAACATTAATGAATTTGTTGTTAAACTCTGGAGCACAAAGAAGGTGAAGGACAGGACTTAAAAGGCAAATGGTATTTTAATCACAAACAATGAGATTAAAGAGCAAGCACACATAATTCATACACATACTAATTAATTACTCTTACAGCACACGCTGGAGCTAAAAATTAGAGGAAATAAAAGGAAAGAACACTTGCAAACCTACCCCATACTGAAAGAAACTCCTCGTCCTCCATGAAAACTTGGATATTCTTGGATCTCATCAAAAATTCCAGGAGCAGCACAGGACTTTCTTGTATTTTGGAAGTTCATAACATAAGCTGTATGGCCATAATGGCATTTTAATTGCAAACAAGTAGCTTAAAAAGGCAAGCAGAGGGAGATATATAGTTATTACAATTGATGTCATTACATACCAAGTTCTTACATACTAGTGAAGAATTACTCTTTACCTTTATAATACAGACTTTAAAAGTAGGAAAATAAATGAGTTTTGTCCCAAATAATACATTTTTAAAAAGAAATATCAATCTAATACATTTTTGAAAATAAAAGTATTATTTTGGGACAAAACTAGAAAATAAAAGGAAAAAGGACACTCCGTCTACAGAACAAGAAGTTAGATGTGGCCAATTTTCAGTTTTTGTGGAAGGTGGAAGTGAATCTCTATTTAGAGTGTAATTACACATACAGCTATGTATATATATAGGCAAGCACAGGGAATTTATAGTTATTACAATTGATGTCATTAAATACATGATTCATGCATACTGGTGAGTACTCTTACAGCACACACCAATCAGACTTCCAAAAGAGTGGGGAGAATAAAAGGAAAAAGGACACTTTCGAAACCACCACCCCATACTAGCTGAAGAAGAAACTCTCGTCTCATGAAAACTTGAATGTTCTTGGAATCATCAAATACCAACTTCTTTACTAATAGAAATCGGGAGGAATGTAGTTTGATCAGCTCGGAGAAGGCATCGATATGTTCTTCTTTCTCCTTAAGACACCCTCTGATATTACTTTGGCAAAAAGATTGTTGCATATTCAATTTTGTTTTATACCCATAGATTTCTTCTTCTGCATAAAAAACTTGGAATCCTCCCAGTTCCAACGCATCCTCTGCTTGCGTTAACACTCTTATTTCCCTGAAGACATTGACAATTTTATATAACTTACACTCAATAGCTGATTCAGGTCTCAGACCTTAAGATCAAAGACCCCTTACAGCTTCTGTCTTTTGTCCTGCTTCAGTTCCATTGAAGGGTCAACAAGAAAGCCAAGAATGAGTTTCAGTAAGCCTTTTCGATTCACGGTTCCCTTCTCAGTACTTGCTTAGAAGCTCACTTTTTAGCCTCCAGCTTGGTGATATCTTCTTTATGCACAGATTCAAGAATTTTCCTAACACCAATTTTGCTGTAGATGTCAAGCAGCTTCGTCCTTAGCGGAAAGGATGCTTGGCTGGGGATACCAAACCGTCGAGTCAGAGCCGAAGATTCTTTGAAAGATGCTTCAACTGGAGATCATCTGCAATAAAAACATCATGTTTGCTAGACAACAATATTCCATCCGATCCTGATTCAACAGGCACTTTTGACAAGCGGTCAGACACGATTTCTCTATCTTTTAGTGTTTTGAAATATAGGTCCAGAAGGAAGAACACTCAGAATGCTTGACAATTGCTCTTTTGAATCTTCCCAGTCTTTCAAAGTTTGCAGTAGTCGTCGACGAAGGATGGGATTTAACCTCATGATTCCAGAGAAAAAGGCAAGAGTTCGGACTTATGATGTTCCTCCAAAACATTCGGCTCTGAACCGAGAGATCATCCTTGTCGTGAATAACACATTTTCAGAACCAATCCATGCTCCATTGTGACTATCGTGGGATCCAGATCCTTCTAGGAGTATCATCTGACGACACCATCCCTTTTATACGTAATTATAAACCGACGATGATCGAAAATTCGATAATCAAGGTAACTAGCGATAAAGAACAGCCATTTGAGACCTCAACTGTCACTCCAATTTCTTTAGGCTCGTTTTATAGGCTGTAATGCTGGGTCCATAAATTCTTCATCAATGAAAAGGTCATCAGGTCTCATAGAGAACCCCAGTCAGGCAAACAGCAGCTTTGGTCAGGAGACTGTATCGGCGACAGTTTCCTCAACTTTGAGAAACCTTTTTCTGGAAGCTTCGAGTCAAAAGTATTGCCATCTTTCCGTAAATCTGGATTACACTGAAGCAGAGAAACCGCCATTCGGGGAGCTATAGTGATGGGATCCTGAGGAAAACAGATACTTGTAGCCACAAACTTCACTCCATCTTTAAACTTGATGGTAACACCCAGGCTCTTCAGCTCTTTTCTGTATTCATGAATTCCCTGGCCGTAGTAATTGTTGCTATCATCAATGAAAGGAAGCAGAGTAATTGAACTTACAGGTTCCCACTCAGGACCGAAAGGATGCCTCTTTTGGTGATCCTCTGAACCCCAAGCCGTGTCTGCAGCCATTTTGACTCACAGACGTTGTGCCTAAAATCTGAAGGGAACTGGTTGTTTGTATTACTAATTGTCTATCAAGATGAGAGAAGGACAGAACATGTTCTCTTCCAAGGAGAGAGCGGGGGATGCCCGATTCTTGAAAACAGCGCTGAAAATCTCTATGTATACTAGTTCCAAATTCCACCACCACTCCACCTTGCTTCAACTTGTTTCTGTAAGACAAGATTTTCATTACCATAGAAGTGCTACATCAATAAGTGGCGAAATCACTGAAAACTTTCAGAAGGCAATCCCAATCAGTATTAGGAAGGAAACATTCGCTCGGAAACTTGTAGCCCTTGTTGGTCTTCAAGCATTTATCACCTTTAAGGGCCTGTAGAGTTTATTGTATGATCTTGAATTGTGCTCACAATGACGCATGCATTCAAATATCGAAAGAATAGCTTCGGCTGTTGGATACTGAGGCATGCTTGAGACTTCTAGTGATCAGTTACAAGCTGGTAATTTTTGTTGAATCCAACTACCACACCCGAACAATTACAGTTCAATTAAATAACGAAGGATTTCCTTACCATAGTGATTCTGGTCAATGAAGGGGATGTCACTGATTTGTGATGCAGCTCTCCATTCTTCGTTGAATAAAACGGATCCAACTGGAGACCCGTTACCACAGGAAGTCTTCAACCATATTCCATCTCTAATGCTGTGGATGAATTCATCTGCTGGAAGAACTTTAAGCCTCAGAAATCTGATGAAATTAAGTATTTGAAACACATTGGATTTGGTCAAGCGGAGGCTGCAGGGACATCACGTGCTTCCCCACAAACTGACACACTTCGCTGTATTCAAACATTACTCCGATTGTTTTGAGCTCCTCCTTGTAATTATTTATGCCATTGCCATAGAATTCTTGGTCAATCAATGGAATATCAACCATTACTGATTCATCCTGCAGAAGATCTCCAGCTAACGATGAACAACTGGAAGAAGACTGTGATGGAGATTTCCTCAGGACTGCCGCTGTGAGGAAATTTTAAGCCATCTTCCGTCTTAATGGACGTCAAGAACTTGGTAGATCTCGCGCTTATATCTCGAGCACGAATCAGTCCAACAATAAGAATGCATTTTCTTGGTGAGTGGGGCATATGCGGCAGACGGCTGAATGTTGCGGAAGGAGATATATCAGGTATATCGGCTGCAACATGAGTTTTGAGAAACGTCATTGCTTTACCTCTCTTTTGTCTTGTACACAAAAGTTGCCAGGCGCAGATAATCTTCTCCCAATAACATGGCCTAATTCCCACTCCATGGATTTGAACCCATTAATTCCACCCATTTGCTTCCATTAGCAGGAACAAGAACCCCATTTCTTCGAGTGATCACATGCCCCATGAATTATCTACAAAGTGGAATGCTGCCACACAAACTGTCAACATGCATATTTGATAGACGATGCTGGGAGAGGGAATGATATAGGAAGTGAACATAGGCAATAGCGAGGTTGTTGGTCACCCCATAGGACTTATAAAGAATGACAGCAAAGTCGTATGCACTTGCAACGCAAACCTTCACTTGATTTTTAAGCCATTCCAATAGAGTCCCTCTCTTAGAAAAACACCCAATAGCTTCTTGTGTGCTCTTGGGCATAAAATATCTATCTGTCACACGTCTAAATTCCCTGTTCCAATCTATCATCCATGAGATATGCTGAGATTCAGTGGACATACAAATCATACTTAAACCATTCCACATTGTGAGATTGCTTATAGGGCACAAAACAACATCTCCATCAGGACCAACATATTTGACAAGAGGAACATTCTTCATGTCAGTTCTGTGGAAAGAGGAAACCCAATTCTCAGCAATAAAGTGTAGAAGCTCCAAATAATCCTCTTCTGCCACTCCCAAAACTAGATTGTAACTCCTGATACACTTGGCATACCATTCGCTAGTGACAGGTTCCACACCAAGGAAATTCACGACATCGTCGTACTCCTCTGTATCAAATGAAGAATTCAGGATACACTTTCCATGGGATGATAGAGAATGCAAGCTTACCCCTTGCTTCCTTCCCTTTTTCAGTATATCCCAGAAAGAAGGCATTAACCTACCCACTTCACAATGTTTACGAAAGATCTTCTGGTCTGAATATGACTGACATGGTATGATATTCTCCCTACGCAGTTTTTCTTTGATTGACTCCCTCACAGCATTGAGCTTTGGATAAGAAGAGCTGCAAACAGGTAGGAACCTAAACATTGGGATGAGTGTCGAAACTGGAACATCTTCTGATGTTGTAATCAGTGAATTAAAGGCATTAACAAAAAGCAGAGGCACACAATCTAGAATGCCTTGGTTCCATTTGTTGTCAGGAGGATTGTTCCCTGGATGATGCAGAACAAATCTGCCTGAATGATGAAAGTTTGTAAACCATCTCAGTAGGAAGAAATGCATAGACTCAGGAGGCTCATCCCTATTCAGTCGCTGTCAAGTGGAAATGCCAGTGTAATAACCCACTCCTCCACTTCAAGTCTTCTTTCTACTTGGTTTTCCTGCCTGACAGGGAACTTCTGCCTCCACATATAATAGCCGCATTCTTTTTCAGTCACATCACTGCTTCATCCGTGGAAAGGTGGAAGTATAGGAATCAGCATCAATATTCTTTCTGGTAACAAAGTTAATTTCACTTGAAATAGATATAGCATTCACAGGAAGCCATTGAGGCTGGGATCCTCATTAACTGTGACAGAAAACTGCTTAATCTTTGAAAGGCAATAGAACTTTAGGTTGAATGCTTGAAAGCTGTTGCTTCACAGCCAATCTTGTCAGAACTTTAGAGGCAAGATTATAGTAGTGGTTGGAGGCAGCATGAGAACCATATATACGTTTTATATCAGCAAAGAGTTAGGATTCTCCTCAACCCATTCTTGGGATGATGTACCCAAGATTGGTGTGTGGTAGAGCTTCTTCATTGAATTATCTGATATCCATTACTGAATATATAAGGCTGTGCTGTGATTAGAAACACACTCTTAAACCCAATTCCTGCAGATTAGCAAGACAAGTTGTATAAGAAACCGTTCTGCTATGAAAATAAGTAAAATAAATAAATAAATAAATAGCTGGTAAAAAAATCAAATTAGTCAACGTACAGCCTTGTTTCCATGAGATTAATTGAAAATTACAATCACAAACATACTTTTCATCACATTGTTCAGCCATTTAGGTTGTCAGTGAGCTTCAGCACTTCTGATCATTAAACACTTATATAGATAGTGGTTATGAGGAAGTTCTAGAGAAGCTTCAACCTTGGAGGTGTGAATATAAATGGTATGGAATGATTAGGCTTTTTCTGATTATCAGAATTTCTCCACATGCATAAAAGACATTTAGTGATAACACACATATTTGTTTTTGTTGATGGCTTTGGGGAAAAATAACAGAAAGGAAAACTCGGCCAATCTGGCCCAATTATCAATTAGAAGATTTAGCTTGTATGAATCGCTATTGGTTTATACCAATAATGATAGTTTTTTTAGTATGCTTGAGTATGCTAAGGATATTTTAGCTCCTTCTATACCCTAATGCCAAACTTCAAGCTTCAGCTATAACCTCAGTCCTATTTATTGGTCTAATCATTGCTGCCATTGTTCTTTCTTGTTTCCTTTTTCCCTTTTGGTATGTGGATGGATTGGCTGGTGTAGGGTTTGAGGAATCCTATGTGATCATTGTCAGCGCACCTCACACTTCAATGTCTGCAGGATAATTATGATTTGACAGTTGTAGGAAGAATTATGTCAAATGATAGTTTTCTGTCATTGTAATTACAAGTAGTTTTCTATTATAAAAATCTGACGGTTTGAGAACATTATTGTCTTTAATGTTCTTCATGTTTCGAATCAATATTTTTTAAAATAAGTTCACATATCTGCATTCTGTGCTTCATTCCTGCATTTTAAAATCTACAAACTTCAATTAAAGGGATAAAATTCAATATTTAAGTTTTAAATATCATTTCTTGTTTATTTAATCCGGTCGATTCATTTTAATTAATGTTTGGACAATTAACCTAAACTAAATGTTAAACCATCACTAATGTTTCTATATTTTTACAATATAATAAAGAAACTAGGTTTTACATCTGTGTCAATCAAACCAACTCATGACTCGAATAAATTGTTTCAGCTCCACAAATTCTATGACATGAAGGTCTAGTTGCTTCATGCTTACAGCTTATGGAAAAGAGTAACTACTTTGTTTTCCTTTCAAAATTACCACAATTTGTAGTATATAATCTGCCACTAAGGAGAAATGTAAAAATGGCAAGGGAAGGAATCCAAGGCACCAAGGAATGATGGCCAGAGTGGTTCTTTCACAGGCATAAAAAATATCAAAGATCAGACAGGGCATGCCAATGTGTTTTTGCTAATGGCTACAAGGAAAAAGAATATGAAGGACAAATTTGAAGGAACTGAAATATATCCAGAAGGACATCTCTTAGAAAATTAAAATGTAGAAAGAACACTGGGGCAATCAATCAGTATTTCTTGTTTTCGGGTAGCACACTCCGATCAACTAGGTATTTGGGGTAAATTATTATTTGCCCATTGTAGGAAAACCAACCTTTTCAACTAAAGTTGGTTTTTAATTGCAACGGCTTCCTATTACTGGGTTTGGAAGCCATTAATACCTTTGTATCCATCCATATCCCTGCTTTTGAACATTTCCATTTATAGTAATCCTCATATTTTGAAAACTTATATTTTTAAATTATTTAATATGTATAAAGAAGAGTTAAAATAAGTTACATGAATTTGAAGAAGCATATAAAAATATTTATTATTTAATTTCACATTATTTTCTTTCTTTTTTATTGTTTCTCTATATTTCCTTCCCATTGATTATACCCTATGGTGCATCATTTAGATGACATCTGAGACTTTCTCAAGCAGCAACAGCAACTCTTTTGATAATTTTTTATAAAAAAAAAGGAATATTATGGGACAAAACTTTAAAGTAAATAAATAACTACGAGTCGGTATTCTGGCTTTATTAATTTTTTTAAGAAGTTAAAAGGCAGCATGAATACTAACTGAGACTACCTGCTTTAAGACTATTTTTTAAAAGGCTTAAATGATCTAAGCAGCGTAGTGAGAACCACTTTCTTTTAAAAGCTATGAGCTTTTTGATGATATGTATTAACGTGGCAGAGACCCATTAGTTTGGTTTTCAAAAGCTAATATAGTAATTTTTTTAAAAATGGAATATTTTTAACAAAACTCTAAAATCTACCTGCTCTGTAGTTAAAGCTCGGAACAGAGGTTAGTATTCCTCTGTTTCCATTTTTGTATAACATAGAAAACAAAAAGGAAAAATATATATGAGTGAAAGAATCAAGGAATTACCTTTCTCTCCGATATAACCTCGCTTCCTGTTGCCTTTCTTGGTGGACCTCCCAATGCTGCATATAGACTCTATGTTTTTAGATGAGAAACCTTTCTCGTTATTAAAAATCAACGTCGTCGGAGCTCCGGTGCCTGTTATGTCCTCAGAAGTTATAATGAGCTCAGAGATGGATTCACACACTTCGGATACTCGTTATCATTCTGCATTCTGTTGCGTAAATTTCAAAACATTTGGTTCATAATTCATCGACCAAGAGAAAAAAAAAATATGAAACTGAAATTTAGAAAGTAACTCTAAAATCATTTCATTTGTGCTATAATCTCAAAGAAACAAAAACACAAAATTAATCGAACGTCTCATGGCCTTCATTTTCCTCATTTTCTCAACCTTAAAATGCATAAAATAAAACGCAGATTGCCCAACAAATCAAAAACGAATAGGAGAAAACGAACGTATAAAACAGAAACCTGAATGACTCCATGAGAAATGAACATCCTTAGCGTAAAAAGCTCAGCAGGAGATTCTGACCTTACAGTGAAGATCCTCCATCAGCGGATTCACCTCTCTGCCGATGGAGAACTTCGTCCTCCTTATCTCATCTATATGCTCCTTCGGCGTCGCCATTGCTGGTTCTCACAAAGCAGTCTTCACTCTTCAGAGTTCAGTCAGTGGAAGAAGCGACAGAATGAAGCCTGTATCAAATATCAATACATACACATAAGAATTGAATTTCTAATCGGTCGTCGTTTTGGGTGGACTAAGACTCAGAAAATTAGTGGACAATGCAAAACTTGTGAAGGAAGGAATCAATAAACTTAGGAAAGAGGAAAAAAAGCGGGAGGAATTCATACCGGAAAGCGAGGAGACTTGCTTCGGGATGTTTCCTAAAAATAATAAAAAAAAATTTTAAAAAAAATTATTGTGTTGTTTGAAAACTAATCTTATAATTATAGTGTAGTTTTCTCCATATAAATTTGATAAGAAGGATAAAGTTTTAAAATATGGGTTTTAATAGTAAAAAAAGTTTAGAGAAAAACTATTTAGAAGATATTCTAAAGACATTTTCAGTTTTTTGAATTTTTTAAAATGTCATTTTTAATATAAATTTAAAATTTTTAAAATTATAAAGATTTTTATTCAAAAAACACTTCCAGTTTAATATTTCAATAATTTAGAAAATACTTCAAGAGATAATTTTAGTCTAAATTCAAAATTTTTTTAAATAATGAAGATGTCTCTTTAAAAAAACATTTTCAATGTAAATTCAAAAAATTTTAAATTATGAAGGTGTATCTTTTTAAACAATTTAAAAATTAGAGAAAATATATTTTTAATGAAAGTATCTCTTAAAAAGATATTTTTAGATCTATATAACAAAAAATATACTAAATTTAGAAATATATTTCTAAATTTAGAAAGAAAATCTCTTAAATATTTCTTAAAAAGATGTAGGATGAAAAATGGTTCCATGAAGTAATTTGGACCGTCGTCGCATGTAGAGGGGTGAGAGGTTTTCAGTGTCCTCCAATAAAAAGCTACCACGTGTAAATTTGAATTATTTTTAAATTTTTGAAATTTCAGGACTTTATCATTTATACTCTAAACTAAAAAAGGTTTTTTTTTAAATATATATATATATATATATATATATATATATATATATATATATATATATATATATATATATATATATATATATTTATTTATTATTTATTTTAATAACACTTCTAGCCTTGCATATTTCTATCCACAACACGAATAATGAGAATTAAGAAAATTAATTCGTGTTATGAATAAAAGTAAAAATTAGAATTTTTAGGTTTTAGAAAAATATTTTAATTTTAAAATTAAAAATAACCAATTGACAGTTTTAAAATCGGATCTAAAATTGTATAAAATCTAAATTTATATTCTAAATTTAAAAATTAATTACTTAATTAAATAAAAAATATAAATTTTAAGTTTAACAAATTGCATGGAATTATTAGTTTTTGAAAGACAAATATGATTTTATGAATTAAAAAATAAGTTAAGTAATATTAAAATTCATAATTTAAACACATTTTTAAAATTTGTAATTAAAAAACTAAATAATCATTTTTTTAATATTCAAAATCGAAAATTTTGTTCTGAAAATTCTTGATTCAAGATTTTCATTTAAAAGTTCTTTTAATACACTTTTAGTTATAAAATAGTAAACACATTTAAAATTATTTTAAAGTTAATAACTCAAATTTTCTAACAATCTAAATTCATTTCTTTGAAATAACAATTAAAATTTATTTGTTAATTCAAAAAATCAAATTAATTATTTAATTAAAATGAAATTTTGATTTTGATTTAAAATAATTAAATTTTGATTTATAGAAAATGTGAGTTATTAACTTTATTTGAGCCCCAAGAAAAAAATGAATTTCAATTTTGAATATTAAAAGCAGTCTTTAATTTTCTATAACAAAATTTTATTAATGTGTTTAAATTATGAATTTTAAGATTATTGATATTTAAATTTAAAATTTTAATTAAAATTTATTTTTTAATTCATAAAATCAAATTTGTCTTTCAAAACTAATAATTCGATTCAATTTGCTAAACTTAAATTTTACTTTTTTATTTAATTAAATAATTAATTTTTAATTTAGAATGTAAATTGAGATTTTATAAATTTTTAATTCAATTTAAAAAAAAAAACTTGACAATTATTATTTTTAATTTTAAAATTAAAATTTTTTTTCTAAAACCTAAAAAATTCAAATTTATTTTCTATTTATAACACGAATTTATTTCCTTAATTTTAAAGGTTGGTATTGTGGTTTAGGATATCTTAGGGTAGAGGTGCTATTAAAATGAAAGTACACATATTTAAATGAAAACTTTTTAGTTTAAGATATAAATGACAAAGTCCTAAAGTTCATGATTTAAATTGTTATTTTCTCATATATATATATATATTGAAAAATAATATATTTATTATTCAAATTAGCAATACAATCGGTGCTAAAAACTCTAAAGGATGATACAGAAAATGCCTAGAATACTTAAGATCTTAGATTTGTAATATATTGACGAACAAAATTTGATCTGATGACTATATCGGATTGAACTTTGTCATCTAAATTGCCAACACGAAAACCCACAAAGAAACTAACCATCGACGACACAATCATATCGCAACAAGTCGATGACAAAACACACTGCAATAGGGCGACGACAAAACATGTCGCAACAGGTTGGCGACAAAAACATGAAAACAACGATAAACTCAGATCGATGGGGAAGAAATCATTTTATTGGAAAAGAAAACTAAGGAATGGGTGATCTCAAGCAAAAAATGACCAAAAAAATCATCATTCTTCTCTAACAAACAAAGGTATGAAAGAAGAGTTTTATAGTTTTTAAAAACGTTCGAAAACACAAAAAAACATTAAATTTAAAAGATTAAGAAGAGTTTTCAGAAAACATAAAAAAAATGTTCTCTATGTTTTCAAAAACTGTTCTCAATAATATTGTTTAAAAACATGAACAAAAAGGACCCTAAGTTTCCTTAATTTTAGCTATTTTTCAAAACAATTTTTTAGGTTTTATGGGGGAACTATTTTACCCTTAAGGATAAAAATCAAAATATGTTTGATTATCGGTATTTAAAGCAGTTTTTGGAGGAGGTGGCCTGAAGAAATATGATTCTGAAACTTAAAATTAATATTAAAATCCTGAATTTTCAAGACTTTTGAATTTAAATCATGAATAAAAAGATTTATTTTTAAATATAGCAATTTTCATAAATTTTGTTTTTATATCATAACTTTTGTTTTAATTATAGTTCTAACATTAAAACGATGTTGCTTCGTTGTCACATTGGATAAGGTAAATGATCGAGTTTTGTTGGGATATAAAAACAAAATTCATGAAAGTCGATATATTTACAAAACAAATTTTTTAAAACGTTAGTTGTTAGCAAATAAAACGATGGTAGTTTTGATTTTGAGCAATAGAAAAATGAAATGGGATTGAATAAAAATAGTGATTTTTCTAATTTATTATAATAATAAATAAATAACCCACATGTTATAAAATAAAAAGAAATTAAGAAGTAATATAGAAGAAATAGAGTCATTATAGAAATTTGAATGATCATTTTCATTGGAGCTGAAAAAAAAAATAGAAGTCCATATCAGTAAACATTGATTTGAGGCCAACTTGTTTGATTCGAAAGCTGTTTTGTCACAAAGTTATCAAAACACATTGAAATGCTTTAATAAGATTAAAAAGTTTTTTTTTAAATTTGGACAAATCAATTAAAATATATTTAATGTGTTTAGTAACTTAAATTAGGTGTTAGATAATATTGATTTTTTCTTAATATAATTAAGGTAAGAGAGAAATTTCCTTTAAAATGTTAAATTTTGGTATTTAAAATACTTTTATATCATCAAACTTAATAAAGCATTGCAATTTTATTTTTGTAATTTGACATTATTATGCTCTAATTACGCTTTTATTTGAGATGGTTTGAGTCTTTTCTAGCTTTACCGGTAATCTCGATTTAGTCTTGAAAAATTGTATTACATGGTAGAGCGATTATATCGCTTTTTGTGATACTCTCTTGACTCGCTAAAATAATGAGATTAGTTTGAATGTGGCGTAATGATTTAAAGCGTGCCATTACATGTACAAGTCCATTCTAAAATAATATTCTCAAAAAAAATTAAAATAAAGATTTGATAATGTGTTAAAAAGACTTTTAAAATGTTAGACATTTTTTATTAAAAAAAAAATACTTTAAAAAATTTCAAATATTTCTAAATACCTAAAATATTATTTTATCTAATCATCTAAACATTGATGATTTAGTTCAATCTGATTGTTAAAGAATGTATTATTTTATCTCATATGGCTTTAGGATTTTATAACCTAGTGATTAGCTTTAACAAGAGGGGAAACTTGAGAGGACGAAGGAAGGAAAGAAAGTGGAGAAGAAGAGTCAATAAGGGATTGAAAAGAAAAGATTAATATTTATAAAAATTTATATCTCAAATGGAAAGAAGTTTTAATCATTTAAGACTAAGATCTTCAGCTCTCAGATATTATGGTTGTGCAGCATTCTTAGAAAAACATTGAAGAACAGTGAACATCCCAAGGGTCTTTCCAGGAAACCTAGCACCAATAATACACACTAGAATGGGATACCACATGAATTATCCAAGAGATCCGAAGACCCGAACCCAATCTGTTAAATGCATATCCGACATCGACCTAACAAGATCAAATTACATGGATCATGTAACACTCCAATTCCATTTTAAGGGGTATTACTGTCATTTCACATATAAGGTCTTAAAATCTCATATGTGAATGTCACAAAAAAAAAAAAAAAAAAAAATCTTCATAGAATCCTGTTTAGCCGGTAAATCATCATAACTCAAATTGAATCCACATTTGAAAACAAAAAAAATTAAATAAAATTCGTACACTAATTCTCCTAAAATTTGTCAATCAAAGTCTTCAAAACATAAACTTGCAATCACTTGATCCAAAAAAAAAAAATCCAAATAGACTATGGAGTCTGATGATATTATTATTTTAATTTTTATTTGTTATTTATTTGCAACTGTTTATTCTTAATGCTTCCACTATCATTAACCGTGATCGTTTTCTACCCGACATCACTGCTTAGCGGATCCTATAGTACTTGAAATATTTAATCCACAAGAGTGAAGCTAAAAGCTGATAAGAGGTTCTAATACGGAGTTTATAGATCGCATACGTTTAAATTCTGGTCGGAGATATAACATTTTTCTTCACAAATCCCATAAAATTTATGAATACAAAAGCTAGTTTTATATATATACGCACTTTCATAATATACCTTTACTTATCAAAATGTCGTTTGAAAAATATTTTGTTAGCTATATATAGTTAGCCAGACTTATATTATCGCTCTGTCAGTGTTGATGGGGCATGTTGTCAACTACTATCACCACGTTGTGAGGCCTATCTTTGTCCTTCTATCACACGTTGGCCGGGCCTAGAAACAAAGCACATCTTTTTTTTATTTTTCAACAATTGACAAACACATACTTTTCATACATATCATGTATTTGCTCCATGCATATGATTTACTTTAACAAATAAGAATTTCTAAAATCCATAGGTACATATATAATCTCAAGAGATATATATATATATATATATATATATATATATATATATATATATATATATATATATATATATATATTTTTTTTTTTTGTACTAAAAGCTACATTAATTTTTCTTACTTTGTATCTCCGAATACTAGTCCAAATCAAGAAACTCAGAGAAATCTCTATGCACCTAAATAATGTGATAAACACCTATTAGAAAAATCTTTTGTTTCTCATATTATTTTTGTACTTCTAGGTTTAGTTATCCTAGTATTTTGTTTTATTTTTTCTAAAAACTCGAATATTTAAACCTAGAATTTTCTGAAAAAAATTTCTTTTAACTTAAGAGTTTTCTAATAAGTTAGGCATTTTCGAAAAGCCTCCATACCCTATATTCCAATCTTTTTAAATCCCTTAAATCTCCAAAATTAGGGATTTTTTTATTTTTTATTTTATTTTTATTTTTATAAATTTATTATTGAAGAAAAATCATTTCGAGTATTAAATCTAATTTTTAGTAGTCCTTAGAATAGCCAAAACACGTCAAATATCAATTCATAATAATTTTTTTATCAATTCATAATAATTTTTCTCTCAATACATTGTATTCCCTATATTTGTAGGGTTTCATATATATTGAGTTTTAAGCAAAGGCTTTTTGATTTAGGGTCGGAAGCGGCCCAAATGTGGAGATATAAGTTTTAAGGGTTTGAGATCACAATTTTTTGTTTTCTATATGTCCTGGATAATCCTAAGTTTCACATTTGAAATTTTTGAAAGCCCTAGGCTTTAGATCACAGAATTTTAGGCTTGGTTTTCAAATTTGACTTTTGAAAGCTTTAACTACCAAAACCAAAGGAAGGAAAACACTTAGCTTGGGATTGGGGTGTTTTTGAACCTTGAAAATCCCCCTCCTTGGATCCTTACTCTTTTCTCTCTTCTAGGGAGAAAAGCCAAAAATGTGATGTGAGGCTAAGGTGTGAGGAGAAAGAGGAAAAGATTCTTTTATATTATAAGTTTCCCAATAATTGCCCATAGCCCTCTTTCACTTTTAATATTTATAAAATGACCTCCTTTTATTTGTTTTTTTTTTCAATGCTGGTTATTATATCCTCCCCTCCTTAAAAAAGGTTTAGTCTTCAAAATTGGACATATTCCAAGTTACACAAGAGGCAGCCATCTCTTATCTCGTCTAATTCTCATACAGCTCTCGTCTTCACAGAGATCTGAGCTTGACTTTATTAGTTTCATCAAAATCTACCTAAGAACCTTTTCCATACTATCAACAATTCGAATAGGATATTCTTCATAAGTCACATTTGTATCCACCTGAATGGGTTCAATCTCTAACACATGAGAAGGATTATAAACATATTTCCTTAGTGATGACATATGAAATACATCATGCATTTTTCCCAACCTTGGGGGCTGTAAGACCCGAGAAATTTCAATTTCTGGAATAAGGGAAAAATCGTAATTTCAATTACAAAATTTTGATTTCGGTTAAAAATCCAGAATTAATTCTCTAGATCTCGGATGACGAAACGGATGGTACCGTTGAACTGCCTTCATGTAAATCAGAGTTGTACCAAAATTTCGTAATTTTCGAGATAAATGAGTCGAAGCACGCTTTTATGATTAGCCGGTGCCAGAAACGGTTTTCACGCAGCAAGTCAAGATAACAAGTACCACACCATACATGAAGAGAGAATGACAAACTACCACAGATAAATGAAACATCAAATCCGATAAAGTGAGGACAAATAGGCTTCAAGGTCAGATGGTTACAAGAAGACAAAATACAGATACTTCATCCTCAAATTGAAAAGAGAGAAAAATGTGAATGCATGAGACAAGAGTGCAGAAGAAATTGGTGATTCTGGTAGAGAGAGTTCCACTTCAACATAATGAATCCGATCGTTTGATTGACTAGCAAGCATGAAAACGCCTTACGAGATGCCATGGACCTCAGATTTGTGAGGCTTATCAAAACCAAAAGTAGGGTTTCTCCCTACTCAAGGCTGTCTCATTTCTAGCCGTTTTAACGCTTGAGTGCTGAATGAGGCCGTGATGGGCCAACGATCCAACCCCAAACTCAAATCAATTGATAAAATTTTGGACCAATGAGCAACCACTCGCCCACGCTAATTTGGGTCTAAAGTGTGCTTTGTGTGTTAAATTATGCTTTGATTGAAATTAATAAGGTCAGAAATGGTCAAGAAGGAACTATGAATAGTTGTGAAGCTGGATCAGAAACCAGTGTTTCACTGTCTTGTGAATAGTGACCCGAAAATGTATTTTGGGAAAATATGTGCTGATTACAATTAATCGACCGCTTATGTCAGATATTGTGCCCAAGGGAGCCACTTTGATGTTGACTGGTGGGCAGATAACATGCGCGGATTTAATTTTATAATATAATTGTGGTTATGATTTGGCAATGCGACAGACTGATTTAACGAAAGATACATTCATAGCACCTGAAAGATCCTGCGACCATAAGGTGTTAACATACAAGATTGTGCCAGCAGAATGCTCTAAGATTATTTAAAATATTAAAAGATCTTGAGGCAGTCCATGATATAAAAATATCAACCGCTTTTAGATGTTCTGAATTGGACAGAGACTTGAGGTAAACCACGATAAAAACATCAATCGTCAGACGCCCAATCTTGATATATCCTATGTAAACCACCAAATATATCCCATGCCCATCACTGGATCTAGGCAGATCTGCAACATAAAAACAACAACTTTGTTTGAAACTATAATTCCCATAAGAGGCCTAGGCGAAAGTGAGAGTAGGAGACTCAGATCCGAGTCGGTCATGATATCAGGATCACATTTGCTTGAATGTGTTTACTGTCATGTAGACATTCGATAGGATCATACATTTGCTTGAATGTGTGTTTGCTGGAACATTGCTTGCACTTAGGTGGTGAGTAGCCCACTTAGGGCGATTCTCCTGCGAGCTTTAGCTCACCGTCGTCAGGATCCCCTTTTACGGTCACCGGGAGCGTGCGAGACGGCTTGTCTTAGAGTGACGCTAGAAGAAAGCTTGAATGTGAAACTGTTGATATTTACATGTCGTGAAGCTGCTTAGAAGTTTAATATATGTATTGTATAAGATGGTTATTAACTCTTGAAACTATTGGATATAGTTTGGATATGCATATTAGTCTTATTATGGGCCTAAGTGGCCATATTGGACATATATGTGCATATATTGAATTTGTTGGAGACAGGGTTTATGCGGGTGATGTATTTAGGTAGAAGCTCCCAGGTACAAAGGGACTGCCCAGATTTTGAAGTGGTGTGGGTAACGGGCCTCCACTTGTATTCCAGCGGGTTGACGGGTGATCAGCGGACCCCGGAGTTTTGGGGGGCGATCACGAGAGCGATGCCACTTTGTATGCTAAGGCACCTATCTTCTCAAGCACTTCAAATTGTCCCACATATCTAGGACTTAGCTTTCCTTTCTTTCCAAATCTCATCACATTTTTCATTGGTGACACTTTGAAACATGGTCACCCTTGGAATTCGAATTTGTGACGCCCAGCAGGGGTCGGCTCCCCTCAGCCCCGAATACTCGTGAATGTCGGGTAACCCGACACTATTCACGAAAATCGGGTAGAGTCTCCTTTGTGCGGGGAGCTCTACCCAAAGTATATAACCTGTCCCAAACAACATCATAAGACATATACATGAGTAAAAACGGCCACTTGGGCCCATACAACAATACTCATCAATATACATCAACTATATACCATAGCTCGAGAGTTAAATAATTCACTCTTACTTCAAGCATATATTAAAATTCTAGAGATTCTAATACATGTCATACATCATAAAACCATCAAAGCCACAGCCGACTTTCTTCAAAATCAGCCTCTAAGATGAATTAGATGTCTCGAAACACTCCACATGCCTGAAATAATATATTCCTCGACAGGGGGTGAGCTAATGCTGTGAGTGGAATCGCGCCCCGTGCGGTTACTCCCCACCTAAGTGCACTGTCTGGCTGTCAATGTAAACACATTCAAGCAAGTAAAATGATCCTACTTGAATGTCTAAATGACCAACCCATGTCCCGAGTCCTCACCGACTCCCTCACACTTGCCTAGGCCATGTATGAAAAAACATCATTTTCAAAACAAAACTTGTTTTCGAAAATACATTACCGAGTTTCGGTAAAAATTATGGGACTACCCTCTGAGGAGAATGTGTTGGAGAACCTTCCAAAACAATACATGGGCTCCTCCGACGTGTAATTGTAGGACCATCTCCCAACACCGATGTAAAAATCATCATGTGAAATTCCTTTACTAACCATGTTTATTTTTTTCAATTGTTCATGTCATACCTGACGCTAATTTAAAAATTTCTGCGGTGCGTATGAAATGCATTATGCCATTTCAACACAATATATACAACACATGCTAATATATAAAACATGTATATATATTAACATAATTAAAGCACATAAAACATGTTATGCACATTCACCATCAATTACACCAAAAATTAGCTCACATGGGTTAATTAACAAATACGAGAAATTCAATTTGAATTGCTTAACCAAACACATTATTTATTTCATGAATACTATTCACATGAACAGTGAAACCCTTGGGTTACTGTTCACAACCAATCACCCAACCTCAGTTCCACTTTGTGAACCCGAAATCCATGGCCATTTCCGGCCTCATATACACCACAATACAATTTAATGCATAATTCATACACTGCGACCCGAAGCGGTCAGGTGGGCTATCCTGAGCCTTAATCCAAATGAGCTCCATAATTTTCTGCCCGGTCCCAGGATTTTGGGACACGATCAAGCTGTTTCGTTCAAGGCCTCAAACCAACCGAATCATCAACAAAGTACTTAAACAAGAGGTATAGCAAGTAGGATAAAACCCCTACCTCACGGGTTTACAGCCGAGAAACTCTAAGCTTAGGTACCTACGTGTTGCCCTACTTAGCGTGGAAACGACTTTCCTTCTTGCTCCGAAATAATTCGACGGTCCGATTGCCCAGGATCTTAGAGAGAAGGTGCTCTCTCTTTAAAAAATCACAAATCTCCTAAGCCACTGCATCTCTCCCGTCTGCTACTGCCCCAATTTTGGTTCTTTTAATTTGTTTGGAGAAGACAACTATTCACATTTGTCTTTTTCCATTAAACTTTCAAATAATGCCCATTATATCCTTTCTCTTGGATTTTTGACACTTGGCACTATTTCGGCCGTCCATTTCCATCATTTCTCTACTCATGCAACATGTGTCATATGAGTACATGTTATAGGTGACTTTTGTCACATCACATTTCATTTTACGACACCCGATACTCGATGCCTCGAAAAATGTGTAAGTGGAATTGTATCGAGGTCGGCCAAAGTGACGTGGTAGCTAGATTTCGCGAGACGATTCCAATGGTGAAATCCATTTAGTCATCCGAGATTTAGAAAAATTTCAGATTTTTTTTACCGAAATTACTATTTTGCCATTTTTCCAGAAATTGGAATTTTCTCGGGTCTTACAGAAGTCTCGCTTCTTGTTGTCTGCATAACTTTTATGTCGACTTTGGGAAGTCTTCAACCTTTCCCGTATTAATCAAATCTTTTCCATAGTCACTTGAACCAACTCCGAATCCAAAAGTTTCCTTTCACCCACATTGTCCCAACAAATTAAGGATCTGCATTTTATGCCATAGAGGGCTTCATATGGTGCCATCCCAATACTTGTTTGAAAGTTATTATTATAAGAAAATTCAACTAAGGGCATATGATCTTCCCAACTACCTCCAAAATCCAAAACACATAACACAACATATCCTCAAAATCTGATTCTTATTTTTTGGTGACCATCGGAGTCTATGGGTGAAATGAAGTACTAAAATTTTGTTAGGTCCCAAGATCATTTTGCAAGCTCCTCCAAAATTTGGAAGTAAAACGAGTATCCCTATCTAAAACAATGGACACCAGAATTCCATGTAGCCTGACAACATCTTTAACAAACAAGGAGGCTAATTTATCCAAAGTGAATGTAGTTCGTATTGGTAGAAAATGAGCTGACTTTGTCAATCTATCAATAATCACCCATACCTCATCATTACCTCTTGAGGATTCAGGTAATCCTGAAACAAAGTCCATGGTAATATTTTCCCACTTCCATTCAGGGAATGGAGGTTGCAACTTTCCCCCAAGGTGTTGGTGCTCAACTTTCACTTGTTGGCAAACCAAACCTTTGTCTTTATGAACTTTCTCTGATATCACATTTTAATCATGCCACCTGTCTGATTGCTTCATATCATTATACATCTTTGTCCCCCCAGGATGAAGCATAAATCTAGAGTTGTGAAATCCCTTTAGGAGTTCTTCCCTTAGCCCTCCAACGTGAGGTAAACACAATCTATTCTCAAATTTCAGAGTGTCATCATCCATCAGTATAAAATCATATTTTACCTTTCCTCGCCTTATCCATGACTACTAACGGGTCATCCTTCTCTGTGAGGACTTAATCCTCCCAGGTCTAGGTATGGTTGCACATTAAATTAGCTAACAAAATTCTAGATTCCCAAAGCTTGGAATTGAACTTGTAAAGCATTCAGAGTCGAGGAAAACCATTCAACTGCATTATTTTCAGTTAACATAGAACAAAAAGCATGATTTTCTACTTAAAAGCGTCGGCAAGCTACGTAGCCTTAGGGATGATATAAAATGTTGTAATCATAATCTTTAGAGTTTAATCCACCTTCGTTTGTCTCATATTTAACTCCTTTTGGGAGGGAATAAATATTTCAAACTCTTGTGGTATGTATAAAATCTCACCAGGTCTCACTTGGAAATGCTGAGTAATGTCTCCAAATTTTTTAGTGCAAAAGCTCCTGTTTGCCGGCTTTTAGGTAAGTGAGTAAATTAATTACATTCATATGGTTTCAATTTCCTAGAGGCATATGCTATCAATTTCCCCTGCTGCATGAGCACACAACCTAAACCTTGGTGTGATGCGTCACTATAAACAACAAATCCTCCTGTACAAGACAAAATTGTCAACACTGGAGTTGATACCAACTTCTTCTTTAGTTCCTCAAAACTACTTTGACACTGCTTACTCCACTCAAACTTGGTATTCTTTTGAGTGAGTCTAGTAAGTGGTAGTGATATTTTGGAAAAACCTTCAATGAACCATCTATAATAACCATCCATGCCTAAAAGCTTCCTAACCCCGATCCAACGTGGTGGGTCTCTTCCAACTCGACACTTTGCTACCGCTCTTTGGATCTACTAAAATTCCATCCTTAGAAACTACATGGTCGAGGAAGGAAATTTGATCCAACCAAAACTCACACTTCTTAAACTTAGCAAAAAGTTGGTGCTCCCTTAAGGTTTGCAGAAAAACCTGCAAGTGCTTCTCATGCTCTTCTTTATTCTTTGAGTACACTAGGATATCATCTATGAAAACCACATCAAATTATCTAGATAAGGGTTGAAAACCCAATTCACTAAATCCATAAAGATTGCTGGGGCATTAGTCAACCTAAATGGCATCACAAAAAACTCATAATGTCCATATTTGGTGCAAAAAGCAGTCTTAAATATGTCTTCACTCTTCACCCTAAGTTGATCATGATGCCTAGACCTAAGGTCTATTTTAGAGAAAACCCAAAACCCTTGCAGCTAATCAAATAAGTCATCAATCCTGGGTAGTGGGTATTTATCCTTAACTGTCACCTTATTCAACTCCTTGTAATCAATACATAATCTTAAAGTCCCATCCTTCTTTTTAACAAAGAGCACTGGAGCTCTCCAAGGTGATACACTAGTCTAACAAAACCTTTATCAAGCATTTCCTGCAATTGTACTTTCAACTCCTTGAGTTCCAAAGGAGCCATTCGATAAGGTGCTTTGGAGATAGGAGCTGTTCTTGGCATTAGTTCAATGGTGAAATCCACTTCCCTATTTAAGGGTAGTCTAGGCAATTCCTCAGGGAATACATCCGAATAGTCCCTTACAATGGGAATATCACCTAATTTCGCATCATTATCATTTCCCACAATACAAGCTAGATAGCCTTGGCAACCTTTCTTGAGGAAGGATCGGGCCTTCATAGTTGCAACCAATTGGATAGGAGTATCATCAAAGCTCCCTTTAAAATAGAATTCAGGTTCTCTAGGAATACGAAATGTCACTTTCTTAACAAAAAATCAACTAGGGCATGGTGAGTCGCTAACTTGATCCATTCCCAATAATATCAAAATCATGTAATTCCATCAATATCAAGTCCACATGCAATTTCCTACCCTTAATCACAATACTATCATTCTTGCTTCTTTAGCGACTAAAAAAGGATTTTACAATTGGCTTAGAGACAAGCATATTAAATTGTAGTAAGCCAGTAGGTAAATGACAATTTAGCAAAGAGTAGAAATAAAAGAATGAGTAGCTCTTGGTTCAATAAGCACTTTAATTGGATGGCAATGAAACTAGATGATACTTGTGATAACATTTGGGGAGATTTCAGCCTCCTTGTTTGTCATAGCAAACACTCTCCCTTGGGTCCTTGGCCTAGGCTTTCCTTCATCTAGCCCTTTCGCGGGAAATTTCTTTGGGTGTGAACAGTCTCGAGCAAAATGACCATGTTCACCACAATTATAGCATACACCACTCTCTCTATAGCACACACCACCATGATGCTTGCCACATGTGTTACAAGGAGGGAATATGTTTTTCCCTACTTTATGTGTTAGTCTGGCACCCTGACCTTGTGAAGTGCACGACTTTTTTTGTGTTTGGACATCTTGAGAATTATCAGATCTACCTACTCTTGTCTTTGCTCTCAGCCCATACGGAGCTCCCTGGCACTCTTCTCCGCTAAAAGAGCACTTTCTACCACTTCCGAGTAGGTTTCAAACCTATGAAGGGAGAGCTTATCCTTAAAAAATGGACTCAAATCCTCTTGAAAATGAAAATCTTTGCGCTCCTTAGAAGAAATAAGCTCGAAAGCAAAACAAGACAATTGAGTAATTTTAGTTTCATACTCAGCAACTGTCATGGAGCCCTACCTTAACTGTATGAACTCAGATTCTTTTTGGCGACGCACACTCCTTGGAAAGTATTTCTTGAAGAAGACTTCCTTAAACTGATCCCATGCTAATGGTTCATCAGTTCCCAAAAGTCTCTTCTCCATCCTCCACCAATGTTCTGCCTCACCACCAAGCATAAAGGTAGCAAATACAACCTTTTGTGTCTCAGAGCAATTCAAAACTTCAAAGTACTTCTCTAGATCAAGAACCCATGATTCTGCCACTATTGGATCTAACTCTCCTTTAAAAGCAGGAGGGTTCAACCTCTTGAGCTGATCAAAGGTACTCCCACTAGTAATAGATGACTGACCTTGTGTTTGGCTTCTAGCAGCCTGAACTTGTGCTTTCGCAGCTTGAGCTTGAATTTCTACAGCACGGTTTGTATCCCAATCAATCTCTCTTAATTACTTAACATCTGATCCATTCTCTCCAATGTTGGAGGAGGTGCCTCTTCTTTTTCAATGACCTTAGGAGGGATATTCAAATTTTCAGCTATCCTAGATGGCGCATTACCCCTGGATGCACCACTACCAAGAGAAGAAATGGTTTGCCTTGGAGCCATAACAACCTAGTATCTCAAACATATTAGAATACATGATAGAAAAGTATATAAGAAAAAAAATAATTCTTAAATGAAATTGATTATGTCTATATATATTAAAAAAAAATAGATATATATATATATAAATAGTCCTCGTCACTCAATCTATCCTAACCCATCCACTCTAATAGTCTATCGAATCATAACCATGCTCTAATACCATTCTATAACACCCCAATTCCATTTCAAAGGGCATTAATGTCATTTCACACATGAGGTCTTAAAATTCCATATGTGAATGTCACAAAAAAAAAAAAAAAAAAAAAAAAAAAAACTTCTTCATAGAATGTTATTTAGACTGTATATCATCATAACTCAAATTGAATCCACATCTGGAAACAAAATAAATTAAATAAAATTCGTATCTAATTCTCCTAAAATATGTCAATAAAAGTCTTCCAAACATAAACTTGCAACCACTCGACCCGAAAAAAAAATCCAAATAGAGTAACAATCTCAGTGGTATTATTATTAATATTAATATTTTTAATTTTATTTATTTATTTATTTATTTTTTGTTTATTCCTTCAATGCTACCTACCTAGCATTAACTGCATTTCCTTCCTACCTAGCATCACTCTTTGCTAGATTCTATAGTACTTGAAAATATTTAATCCACAAGCGTGAGCTAAAAGCCCAATAAGAGGCTTTAATGCAGTTTTATGGATCGCATACCTTAAATTCACAATTCGGAGATATAACAATTTTTTTCTTCACAAATCCCATAAAATTCATGAATGCAAAAGCTAGTTTTATATATACACGTACTTTCATAATAGAGCTTTACTTCTCTAAAATATTCACTCCAAACAAAATTTTGTCAACTGCTATAATCCGATGACGAGACCTATATTGTCAACTACTATCACTCGTTGACGGGGCCTATGTTGTCAACTATTATCACCCATTGACTGGGCCTATGCTGTCAACTATTATCACTGGTTGATGGGGCCTACATAAACCAACGCACATTTTCTTTTTCAACAATTGACAAACACATACTTTTCATATAAATCATGTATTTGCTTCATACATATGATTTACTTTAATAAATAAGAATTTCTAAAATCCATAGGTACATATAATAATATCAAGAGATATATATAAATTTTTTTTGTACTAAAAGCTATATTAATTTCTCTTACATGGTATATGAGAACACTAGTCCAAATCAAGAGACTCAGAGAAATCTCTATGCACCTGAATAATGCGAGAAACACCTATTAGAAAAATATTATATATATATATATATATATATATATATATATATATATATATATATTTTTTTATTTGTACTCCCTAGGTTTACTATCTAGTATTTTTTATTTTTATTTTTCTAAGAAACACAGGAACATTTAAACCTAAAATTTTCTGAAAGTAATTTCTTTAACTTAAGAGTTTTATAATAAGTTAGACATTTTCGAAAAGCCTTCATACCCTAAATTCCAATCTTTTTAAATCCTTTAAATCTCCAAAATTAGGGATTTTTTTATTTTAAATTTTTCTAAATTTATTATTGAAGAAAAATCCTTCCGAATAAATCTAATTTTAGTAGTCCTTAGAATAGCCAAACCGTCAAATATCAATTCATAATAATTTTTTTCTCGATACTTTGTATTCCCACTATGTTGTAGGGTTTCATATTTGAAGATTTTAAAAAACCCAAGGCTTTGGTTAGAATTCGAGAAGCCTTAAATGTTCAGATATAAGTTTTAAGGGTTACAGATCACAATTTTTTGTTTTCTATATGTCCTGGATAATCCTAAGTTTCACATTGAAATTTTTGAAAGCCCTAGGCTTTAGATCTAGAATGTTGGAAACCCCAAGTTTTCAAATTTGACTTTTGAAAGCTTTAACTACCAAAACCAAAGGAAGGAAAACACTTACTTGGGATTGGGGTGTTTTTGAACCTTGAAAATCCCCTTCCTTGGATCCTTGCTCTTCTCTCTCTTTTAGAGAGAAAAGTTGAAAAAGTGATGTGAGGCTACGGTGTGAGAAGAAAGAGGAAAAAATTATTTTATATTTTAAGTTTCCCAATAATGTCCCATAGCCCCATTTCACTTTTAATATTTATAAAATGACCCCTTTTTTGTCTCTCCATTTTTTTCTTTATTTTAAATGCCGGTTGTTACAGATCAAGTCACCTCAATAGCTATAGAAACGGTCATACCTGAATGTGTTAGTGGGACACGTGGGGCGGTGTGGAGCCCCTTTGTGATAACTGCGCCCACGACCAAATTTAGAGGTCGAACCAGATCCGGGATGCGGTCCTCTTTTCGAATCCAATTCCTTTTTCTTTTGTTAGTAAAACACATTTCCAATGCTCATTTTGCAAAGGATATTTATCTTTATGAAAAAGTATTTGTATATACTAATTCAACTTAAAGGGGGGCCCATCATTTTGTTTTCAATACACATTTTCCATTAAATATGGCATTACATGCCCATTTGGTCCATTTACTACCTTTATACATTACGACATTATAAGCCATTTTCAATAACAAAATATTTACAAAACAAAATCAGAGTTTGTGCAAAAAGTGTCAAATATATTTCATGAATGCATGGTTGGAGCTTTACTTTAACTCTGTGAGGCCTTGACGTTGACTCTGAATCGTTGCGGTCTCTTCCTTCGTACCTGTTCACTCGGTACATGCGTGATGATAAAACAACGTGCTAAACATTTTCATGCCTAGTGGTTCTGTACAGTTCTCTCTTCATTTTAGTCGAAGTAAATCATGCATTTTTCTAAATCAATGCCTTTGTATAATTTTTTCAATGACTAATGCAGTACAATACATATATGTATATTTTCATTTCGAATACATTCATTGGTCATTTCAATCATGCAGTTTCATATGCAATAAATCATTAAAACACAAATTATGCATTTCACAATTTTCTTTTCATTTTTCCCTTAAGCAAATTGAACATCTTTGGTGCGCGGGATAACGAATAACATACGGTTCAAGACCGCATCACCGTATAAAATTTTTATAACCTGATGCGGTCCATTTGGGGTACAGCGACTAGCTATTAAAAATCAATTTCATGAACCTTGTCGATCTTTGTCACCAAGCTGAGCTCTACGGATCAGAGTGACACTTCATTACATTCAACGCAGTACTGCTAATTTGACACTTATTGGTATACCAATCTATCCTTAACTCAAATTTAACGGTTAAAATTCTTTTAAGGGCCTTCAAATCATTCAATACAATTTAGCATAGTGTATATACATTTGGATACAATAATTTATATTTCAACACTCATGCAAATTTTCATATGCAATTTATTCCGCAATTCGTTGTCTCAAATCAATTTAAAACAAATCAATATGCAATTTATCATAAATCATTTCTTCAATATTTCTGATTTTTCTGTCATTTATTAAACAGAAGAGTGTAGAAGTCAGCACTCAGATGCTGAAACAAGAGATGAACAAACTCAAAACGGTTGTCGCTCTTCGATTCCTATCCTCAGAATCCCATTCTTGAGTCAAGCTTCCTCGTCGCCAACCCCTAATCCATCACAAATATGCTCACGAATTAAGCCAACAACCCGAAGAAAAATCAGTTGTGCATTCTAGGATTTTTGGTTAGGGTTGATGTCTACCCAATACTCCTTTCACTTGCAAAATTTTTTGGGGATACATGAGCCATATTTTTCTCATGATTCCCTCAGGAAAAGGATAGCTCTATGAGTCTATTTTTAGTAGGAATTGAAATCATCTCATTTGGATCACCCAAACTCAAGTAATGACATTTTAATGCCAAACTAGTCGATATGCCCAGCTCACTGGATCACCTACTGTTATTTTTCATTTCTGAGGTCTTAACTTCATAAATTGGTAATGGTTCATTCACTAATTTGAATCTATGGTTCTAAGGTTTCTTCTCCAATTGGAATCATCCAATTGGGATCACCAAAACTCAAGTTATTGCATTTTACATCTAGACTACTCTAATTTGCAAAACAAAATCTGCACACAGCTCCACTTTGACAGATTTATGGGCACTTTGGGGTCACAAATTACATACACTTCCTTCAATTAAATTATTCCCCTAGAATTATAGTACCCAGAATTTTGAATCACTCAATTTGGATGAGTGAAACCCAACTTATGGCCAAAACACCACAACTACACCCAAAACAAAGCATACTTGAGAGCTACCCGAAACTCACCTTTAAACCCATATTCGGGAGCCTTAGAGCTACAATTTGCTCTTGGTTCCTTCCATACATTTGTAGCTCTAGCTCTTATAATTTTTTACCAATTGGAATTAATCAATTTGGATGATTATAACTTAACCTATAGCAAAAAAAAGAACAGGGTTTTTGAAAAAAATATTATAGCAACTCCTTTGAAACCTCACCATTTCCTTTATACAAAAATTTCTCAAAACCAATCCAAACCAATAAAAACAACCAAACACAACTTAAAGCAACCCCCAAAACTTTTTTACAACCAATACAAATACTTTTATCCAAAAATTTTGGGGTTTTCATCAACCCAACACAAGAAAAGAAAAGTTAGGGTTTGGTTTCATACTAACTTTAATCTTTTGATTCTTCAATACCAAACATCGCCTTCATAGCGATCTGCTTAAACTCTTGGTTACTTGGAGAAAAATCACCAATCTCCTTTGCTCTACAAGCCCCTAGCTCTCTTTCTCTCTCAAAGCGGAATGCCCCGAATGTGAAAATGGCTCTAAGACGAAAGTGGTCTTTAATCCCATTACATGGCTAAGGCCACGTTTGGCTACTCCATTAATTCCCCTTTCTCATTTTTGCCATTTTAACACTTCATTTTACTTTCATTTCATTTTATTCACATTTTTAACATTACACTCCTCATTTAGGACGCTTGGGTCCCTAGTTTGACATTTTTACTAAATTTATTTGGCTCCTGTAATATTTATGGATTTTTATCATTTTTCGTTTTTAGTCATTTAAACCCTGGAAAATTATAATTTAATTTATTTTACACCTTGAACATGTTATAAAATTATTAGGGTATTTTCAAGGCGTTACACCCTTGACACGATCGCCCACTATGCAATATCCCACCATGATGAATGTCACATTTGGCACTACGAACCAATTGTAATTAGCCACGTGGCATTCCTAAATTAGTACAAATGGATAGGCCTGTAACGAGTTTAGCAAGAGATTTTTTTTTTTTTTTTTTTTTTGGTGAAACCAGAGAAGGAAATATAAATTCTTTGGGAAGTTTCGGGATTTTTTATTTAGCTGTCTTTTCCACACACGATTTTTTTTTTTTGGCAATTAATACACACGATTTCTTAAATTTCATGTAGTTGTAAATTATAAATAGGAGCTAATAAGCTAAAATGACCTTGCCGTGATTTTAAACCATTAGGTTGTCATAGGAAGGGGAGGGGTTCGAGTCCAAGCAACGACAAAATTATGAAGAACTAGATACTATACTAACATTACAAACTTAAAAAAAAAGGAGAATTATGTAAAGATACTAGGAAGGTACCAAAAGAAGGAAAATAAATGACAACTTTTTGAAATTATTAAAACATGTGATGACTCCATCAAATAAATTAAAATATACAATGGAAATAATGCTCTCTTCATTAAAATAAAATGCTCTTCATGCTAAACTCATTACTTATTGGTAAAGCAGCTCAACGTTTCAAAAGGCAAGGGTATAAGGAAGAGGGAAGTTGTCACGCGGAGGTTCGAGTTCTATCAGAGACAGTTTATTACTATTGTACACATGCTTACTATGTTAATGTAACAAACTTTTGTTTAATGTAACACTCGTTAGTCTAATGTAATAGACTTTTGCCTTATGTAATAGATTTTTGTAAGCATGTTACATTAGGCAAAAATATGTTACATTAAGTAAAATCTTGTTATATTAGGCAAAAATCTATTACATTAGACAAAAGTTTGTTACATTATAAAAAGCTTGTTACATTAATTAACATAGTGAGCATGTTATATTATTATTGTAAGTATGTAAATTCAACACATGAGAGACATAAGGGGAGTTACTATTCCAATTGCATGTTTTAATTAATTTGATGGAGTCATCACATGCTTTAATGGTTTCAAAAAGTTACCTTCTATTTTCATTCATTTGGGTCCTTCATATCATGTTTACATAATTTCCCATTAAAAGCGATGACGCGACAACTAGAATTGATTGATGGTGGGTACCAAGATTATTCACATTTCCATTCTTAATAGATTTAAATCAACCAGGCCAATGAAGCCTAACTTAGTGGAGGTAGTGGTTAAGGGTTTGGGCGGAGCATAGGGAAGGGACCAAATTCGAGTTTCCAGAAGAATAGAATACTACAATGTTATAATGCAAAGTGAATAGATGTCAAAAAAAAAAGAAAAAAAAAAGAAAGAATGGTGGATGGGAATAAGTAGGAGGATTCTCCATGCTTACTTTTCATACCTTGTTTAATTTTTTATTTTTTTATTTTAATAATGTCATCCTTTGAAACTTGATTCAAGTGGTAAGGTGGGATGGGGAAGGAGAGATCACATGCTTGAATCCAAATGACAAAGTACTTTAATGTAATATTAAAATTGAATAGAAGTAAATATATATATATATATATATATATATATATATATATATATATATATATATATATATATATATATAAATTAAAAAAATGTAATTTATAAATGATGATGCCTTTTTTCATGAGCTGGGTTGGAGCGTGTGAGCCGTTAAGAGGCTAGGATCAAGTCTTGGTGAAATTTGAGCAATGGGATCTTTGGATCGCTGCAGGTGAAGTAGGATCGCTACGTGCTGGTTCAGCAGTTTGAGGTATCTCTCCTTTGCAACAAAGAATGAAGGGTCGGCGGGGCTTGGGTGGCCCGCTCCGATACTAAATCAGTTTAACACGAGAAAAGAAATTTGCTTAGACTGCTTAGTATTGGCGTATGCTTTTGTGTATGAGTATGCGTACCTTTCACCGATGGGGCGACCTTGTATTTATAGTAGATGTTCAACTAGTTGGATGGTGATTAGGATTTGTTCCCATTAGATGGGGTATTTCTTGTTATTATCGATATCGGATTTGGTAATGGATATAGAAAGAGCAGTTTATTTGTGATGATCTTCCTTCCTTATTGGGGGATCCGATTTGATGCTGATCTTGCGGAATAATATATTATTAGGGACTATTCTATTTCTTGTACTTGTGGGAGACTTCCCATAATTGGTCTTTGGGCCAATCGGGTTGGAGCCCTTGTGCAGGGTAGCACAGAAGCAAGTAATGTAGGCGCGAAAGGCCTAAATGCTCCAGTGGGCATGTCTCTTACTTAGGTTGTGGACGGGCCTCAATGTTTTTGTTGAAATTTTGGCCTCTTTCTTGAACTTTGCTTGAGTGTTAGACTTGTGTGCCTTATTTTTTGAACCCTATCAGTTGCCCCCCAGCCCTTGTGTACGGCGTATGTGGGTAAGGGCTGTAACGTGTCTCGCTTCGGGTGCAACTTCCACGTGTTTACTCGGGGCTGGATTAGTTAGGGCTTGGTCGCCGTCATTTGTCTTGTGATAATGATGACTCTTGGATTTTCGCTTATTTCTTCCATTCCTTTCAGTTTCCTTTTGTTTCTTTCGCGGACATCCTCTGTCTTGTGTGCCATTGCTCTGGGACCTTTTATTTGCCTTTAGCGAGTTCGGACTTCCTTCTCTCTTAGTCTTCTGTCTGAGCCTTTTTGTGCAGAGTCTTTCTCTATTGTCTTTCTTGGGATAATCTTTTTTGTCGTATTTCTGGGTCCACTGCGCCTTTGTTTTCTTGATTTCTTTTCGGGTCGTTCTTATTCTCTGCGTATCGATGGTGATTCTTCGGTATTCTTTGGTTTTGGATGGGCGTGGTGTCTCCAGGCGTTTGGTCGGAGTTGGACGACCCGGGGTGCCCCCAGGGTGCCTCATCTTCCACGCAGACGAGACGAGGGGAAAGTGAACCTGATTAAATACCACTGAGGGGTTGGAATGTCGAGTCTAGTTTAAGCATGCTTTAAGCGTGGGACCTGAATCGGTCCTTCATGGCAGGGCCATCTTTGCCGGGGCGATTCTCTGACCTCCCTTTGGCGTTAGTGTGGTCCCACGGCGTTTTGACCCTCTATGTGGTCTGCATTGCCCTAAGATGGTGTGTTTCTTGAAGTGGCCCAGCCGATGCGGTCTTCGCTTCCCTTTGCATCCCTTCCCATAAAGGGGGTTTTGCAACATTTCAATGTGTGTCCTTCTCAACTCACGCCCAATGGTCGGGGTATTTTGGTTAGTCTGCTGGTTTTCTTTAGGGACAGGGGGCTCGGTGTCCCCAGCATAGCCTTGCTTCTTTACCTTTTTAGCCCGAAGGAGACATCCGAGGGCTTTCTTTATTTTTCTAGGCGTTCCGGCGCTCCTTTGGTGATTTCCGATCTTCCCTCCTCCCATAGGTTGTGGAAGGGACGCTACTTCTTCGTTAGCGGCCGTGGGAGTATGATCCTCTCGACAAGGACGACACTCTGGGCGTTCCGGTAGCTTGGACTATCCCCGAGAATCTTCGTGAGTGTTCGTTCTATTTTTGGTTATAACTTGTGTGTGGTTGCTAGGCATCTCTGATTTTGTACTGTCTACATGCTTCTCAGGTGCTCGAATTGATCTCAGCGTTGAAGATAACGCCATAGCGTTGGCGTTGGCTGAGTGTCCTCCTCGTCCTTACGTGGAGTTGATCAAGTCGGATGTTCCCAACCCATCGAGTTCGAGAATCCGCTCGTCTACTACCACAGGAATGCCGCCTCGGCTTCCACCATAAAAGTTCCTCCCGTTGGGCCCTCTGCTGCTAAACCCACTAGGGGGGAACTGTTGGCCCAGTTGGAGATGGTGTCTCGGAAGCCCCGGAGTAGGAAACGAAAAACCTCGCACTCTGTTGAGAAAGATAGGCCGACTTTGGTCAAAGTTCCGAAGTTGGGGGCATCGTCTTCTCGAATCCTCTCATATCCATATAAATCGGGGTTGTAGGCTCCTATAATTTTGAGCTCGCGGTCCCGTGCAGGTGGCATGAGATGAGAGGGTCCTTGGGTGGGGCCGTTGAGCAGCCGTTGAGCGTCACCCCATTCTTAGTCTGGAACCCACCAACCGAAGGGTTAAGTCACTTCTCGAAGGGAGAAGGCGAGGGAGGAAAGATCTGGGAACCTAAAGTTGGCGAAGACGGGGATTCTTTACTCCACACAATGCGGGAGCTACGTGGCGTGGTCTGGAATCTATTCTTAAGGATTCTAATCTTAAGAAGTTGGTTGCGCTGCCTGTTGACGAGGCTTTGGCCCTGTCTCTCCAAGGGGTCGCCTCCGTAAGTTCCCGTATCTTGTCATATTTGACTCCATTTTGAGATGAGTTTTGAGCTTGCGTTGGATGTTGATTCTATGCTGGATGTGCAGGTGGCTACTCATTTGAAGGGTTTGGCCAGAAAGGCCAAAATAAACGAAGGTCATGCTAAAGCGGCCCGGGCTTATAAGGCGAGGGTGGCTTCTCTCTCTGACTGAAGCGGTGGCTGCAAGGCCGGGTGCAACGTTTGACCGAGGAAGCCGTGAAGCTCAAGTGCGATCGGCTTATACCGCCCGGTTCGTGCGGTCGGGTGGGAAGAGCGAGGCCGGAATAAGCAGAAAGGCGACCCGGCGACGGAGGTTCGGGGATGACTTGAGAATTTGCGTAGAGCGAGATGGAAATGCAAGACGAGCTGCGGATTTCGCCAGTATGAACTTGGATGGTTGGAGCTTCTCCGTCCCAAGAGCTTGAGTCTAAGGAAGAGGCTAGCGTCGTCCAAGAAAGCGATCTTCGTGATAAGGCAATGATTTGTTGGCGAGGCTCATGGCGAGTTAGCAGTCGGCTGGAGGTGGGCCTTTGAATAAGGAGTGTCGTGGGTTATGTGGGGATCTTCATCAACAAATAACTTTAGTGGCTCAGCGAGACGAAGTTATTGGAAGACTAAGAGTTGAGGCTTCTAATCAATGGGTTTACGGGTGGCTACTTTTCGAGGAAGAAGGTACATTCTTGCCTATTACGGCACGGACTTTTAACTTTGACCTTCTAGTGAGGGAGGGGATGAGAGGTCCTTCTCTCTTTGATTATCTGGAGGCGGGCACCCCCGTGAGGCCCACTCCCCTTCTTCCTTTGTCTGCTTCTCCTTCGTGCTGACTCTCTTGCTTGTCTTTTGCCGATGTCGACTTTTATGCTTTTTTCTTTTTTTTTTTTGTGTTGTGGGGCCTGGGCCCCAAAATATATGTAGCCTTGTCCTCGATTAATACTCATTTTTGGACCTCATTTCTGTCGCCTCTACTTGTGCTCTTTTTAACGTTCTTCTTAATTTGGATCGACTTCTTGTCTGCGTAGATACGAATTGGGCTTTTTGAGTTGAGATGTTAATTTCTTGCGGGTTGTATTGGCTGGTTGCACGAGTTGAAATGACTCCTAGGGTACGCCAGCTGTGTGATCGTGGGAAACTCGTCGATCTGGCCCGGGCGTGCTCTCCGTTGGCGGATTTGTCACGAGTTGAAATAGCGGCTCATAAATTTGCACGGCACGTGTAGAATCGTTGAGCTTCGTCAATGCGGCTGGCGTAACTCCGTCGGCCAGTTTGGCGAGTTGAAATGGCTCCTAGGGTACAGCTAGGCACGTAGAATCGTTGAGCTCGTCAATGCCAACTGCTGTGCTCCGTCGGCGGATTTGCCTGAGTTGAAATGACTCCTAGGCTGTATGGCATGTGTAGAGTCGTTGAGCTCGTCAATGCGAGCCTCACGTGCTCAGTGGATGGTTGCATGAGTTGAAATGACTCCTAGGCTGCATGGCCTGTGTAGAATCGTTGAGCTCGTCAATGCTAGCTACTGTGCTCCGTCGGATGATTTGCATGAGTTGAAATGACTCCTAGGCTGCATGACCTGTGTAGAATCGTTGAGCTCGTCAATCGGCTGGCACATTAACTCCGTCGACCAGTTTATGCAGTTGAAATGACTCCTAGAAATTGCATGGCACGTGTAGAATCGTTGAGCTCGTGGTGTATTTGTTGGGCTCCGTCCCGGTGATTTGCTTGAGTCAAGCGATTCCTCAAGTAGCGTGACTGTCAGTAAGGCTAACTCGTCGAGAGTGAAATTTCTTAGGCTGCGGAGGCCTTGTAGGCGGGAAGTGGCGATGTGCTGGCCCGATGCGATCTCGGTGGTGTGACTGTGCGAGTAGACGAGACAAATCAGAGTGAAATTTCTTTGGGCTCGAGGCGTTGTGGTAGAGTGGTGATGTAACTGGTGATCGACTCCTCGAGGTAGGCGTGACTTGTGAGTAAACGAACTTCGTCAAAGTGTTTGCTATGCTCAGGCGTGGTCGGTAGCGATGTACTTTGAGGCTAATCGACTCCTCAAGTAGCGTGACACGTGCGAGGTAGGCGAACTCAGTCGAAGTGTTCTTGGGCTCGGTCTTTGTGGGCAGTGGCGATGGCGGCGATCGACTCCTCGGGTAGCGTGACTGTCGAGTAGGCGAACTTCGTCAAAGTGAATCTGCGGGCTCGGTATTTGTGGCCAGTGAGCGATGTAACTGAGTTGATCTGACTCCTCTGGTAGCGTGATCTGTGCAGAGTAGACAAACTCGTCAAAATAATCTTTTGCGTGCGGCCATTCGAATTCTGATTTTCTTGGAAAGGTGCGAACGTCTTTAATGCTGATTTATGGAGAATTTGGAACGTTTGGGTGACTTTTTGAGTGCTTTGGCCTTCTTATAAATGGCGACTTCATTGCTGTGGAGTTTATACTTTGTATATTCTGCTTCTTCTGGTGCGTAACCGAAATCTGGGCGAGATGAAGTGTCAAAGTCTAGTTGTCTTTATTGGGGATCCACCTGAAGATTCTGGTTCAGTTCTGTTGGACTTATGCCTATGGGAGTTGTGTTTTTCCCTAGTCTCCCCTTTATGGGAGTCATGTTATTCCTTAGCTCCGTGCTAGGGAATGTGCCCGGAGAGGGCAATGCGTTTCTTGCGTCGCCTTCTCCATTTTCTGTTCTTCTTTCTCTTCATTTCTCCTTTCTCCTTCTCCTTCTTTTTCATCTTTTCCTCCACATCTCATTCTCCCCTTTTTTGTTTCTTCTGCATAAACTCCTTCCATCCCTTTTTCTTGTTTTTCCTCTTCTCCCACATCTGTTTCTTCCACTTTCGTACAAACTCCTTCCATCCCTTTCTTCTTCTTCTCCTCTTGTCCACCTTTTTTTTTTTTCGAGGAAACTGCCAGATCGAGCCCAAGACAATAATATACTTACTGGGATTGTAGCTAAATGTAATCTGATTGGAATAAAGAGAGAATTTTCCTTTTCTGTCTATGAGCTTTCTCATTCTATTGCATGTAATTTTTCCGAGCATTATATGTCTGGAAGCACAGACGCCTTAACTAAAGAACGGGCAAACGGCCGAATCAAGACCGAAAATTGCACCTATTTAAGATTACAAACCAAGTTCTACTGATAAAAACGTTTAAGATGCTCCGCATTCCAAGCATGCTGTAAAAATTTTCCCTCCCTCCGCTTGGAGCTCATAATCGCCTCAGTCCGACCACTCCGAGATATGATGTGTGGCCTTCCCAAATAGCCCAATTTTCCATGGGTCGGATTCTTCCTTTACAAGTGTAGTTTTAAGACCGCATCACCCGGAAGATAGCTCCCGGGTTTGGACTCTTTGGTCAGAGTACCTGTCGGCCTCTTTGGTATTCTCCCCAGACGCTTTAGAATCCTGTCACGCTTTTCATCTATGATCCAAATTTGTACTGAGCCTCGCTATCAGGCTTCACTCACCGCTAATTCGACCAGATTTTAGTCCGATCTCTATTGTGGGCTATCGTCGTGTCAAGGCCAAAAAGGGTTTCTCTGGGTGGTCGACTTCGTGTTGTCCCCAGAAGCCCATGCAACCCTGGGGAGGTATTTTTCCCACTTTCCTTTGAGATCTTCCAATTTGGTCTTCAAAGCGGCCTTAAGGGTCTTGATGGTGACCTTGGCCTGACCGTTAGACTGCGGATGTGCTGGGGACGAGTATTGATTCTTAATTCCGAGCTCGGCACGTAATTCAATTTGGTGTCAATAATGTTCATTGCTCACACCTGTAGTGGCTCTGGGATACCAAATCGCATATGATAGCTCGCCACACAAAATTGCGTATCTTTTGTTCCGCAGGATTGTGGCTAAAGGCCCCGGGCCCCTCTCCCCATTTCCAGAAGTAATTCCATCGCGACGATGATGAACTTACATTGACCCTTCCCAAGGGGCAGAGGTCCCAGTATGTCCAAACCCCACTGTTGGAAGGGCCAGGGGCTTGTGATTGATGTCAAGGGTTCTGATGGGAGGCGTGAGATCTTGGCGTGCTCCGATCTTGCATTTCTTGACTAGATCGCTGTATCTTTGATTAGAAGGCAAGAAGTATCCCGTCTTCAAGATCTTTCCCCGCTAAGGCTCGAGTCTTCGATGTGATTTTCGTGATATACCCTCGTGAACTCCTCAGCACGTATTCAATGTTTTTTTCCCGCGATACACTTGAGGATTGGAGAAGAAACCTCGCTTGTACAAAGCTCCTATGATTAGTGAACCCAAGTGCACTTTCGTCCTTATTTTAGTCGTTTCTTCGGTCGTTCGTCGTCTATTATATAGTCCCAAATGGGTCTATCCAACTCTGGCCGACTGACCAAGCACTCCACATCGCTGCAGATCGATAGAGGGCTCATGTATTCACCAGGTCAACTAGCCGAGGTCTTCTGCAAGGCCGTCGCTGTTTGCCAAGGCTTGACTCTGGAGGCCTCCTAGTGGACACATGCTGTCTCGACCCGAACCTATACGAATTTTTTTAATAAATCTCACCTTTTGGAGATATAGGATCATCCTTCCACTTTTAGCTTCGTAGGTGTCTTCTATTTGTCTCTACTACTCAGTTAGAGTCGCCGCACTCCTCTAGCCGGTCAACTCTGTTTAACGAGCCGCAGGTCAGGCCTCGTTATGACGGCTTCCATATTCAACTCAGCTGTTAGAGGCTTGGAATCTGAATCTAAGTGCGTACTCTATGTCTATTCCTTTCGGAGAGGTCAAGATTAGACCTGCTCCGCTTCCTTGTGCGTTCGAAGCTCCATCTACAGAGAGTTTCCTGCATTCGGAGGTCATTCGCTTGCTGCTCAGCATGTTCACCATAGGTGAACTCCATGATGAATTCGGCTAAGACCTGTCCTTTTATTGCGGTTTTTGGTTTGTATGATGTCGAACCCACTCAAATATACCTAATTTACTAACCTTCCGGAGACTTCGGTTTATGTAACACTTGCTTCACTCCGTATTCGTCGACTTCTATGGTGTGAGCCCAAGTAAGGGCGTAGTTTCCGGCTGCGGTTACCATGCTTAGAATTAGTTTCTCCATCCTCGGGTATTCTCCCGCCTCCTCTCAAAGCTCGCCGCAATAGTAAAACCGGTGCCGTACTGGGCCTTTGTCTCCGAGGAGGACCGCACGGGTTGAGAATTGATATCGGCCAGGAGCAGGTGAGGAGCTCCCTTCAATAGGGACTTACTAGAATGAGGGGTGGGAGCTAAAATACAGCCATAGCCGAAAATGCTTCCTCGCACTTCTTTGCATCCCACTGAAAGGCCTTCGTGACTTTGGAAGAAAGGTCGGCATTTATCACTTGCCCCGATACCAATTCCGCTTTACAACAATCCTTCCCGTCGCGCTGAACTTCCTTATGCTGATGGTGAAGGCATGTCGAGCATGCCTTGTCTTGCTTGTCTCGATTTGCTTCAATTCCTGGTCGACTATGAAACCCAGACTTCCTACGATACTCCAAAGGCACACGAACTGATCTGGGCTTCATGTTGTAGTTTCTCAAGATCTGGAATGCTTCGGACAGATGGGCTATGTGGAGCCCAATTGAGGTGGATTTTACCAGCATGTCATCTATGTAAACTTCCATAATTGTGCCTAACTGGTTCTGAAACATCCGATTCACCAACCTCTGATACGTAGCTCCTGCGTTTTTGAGCCCGAACGGCATCACACAATAGCACAGTTCCCTTTACTGCGATCAACGACGCCTTTCGTCACCCGGGTCAAGGCATCCATCGCGAGAGTTCATGGCCCGCGATGGCATCTGATGAGTCGATTAAGCCAGTGAGGAAAGCGTCGCTTTAGACGCGCTTTATTGATCTTCGATGAAGTCGATCTTGATGCGCCATTTACCGTTGCCTTTTTTGATGATGCGACATTAGCGCGGCATTCGGGGTATTCTGCTTCACGATAAGCTCTGCTTGTAGGAGTTTGTTGACTTCCGTTGATGGCTTTGCGGCACTACGGCGTGAAGCTTCTCCTTTTTTGTTTGATTGGCTTAAAGGACGGGCTGACGTTTAACCTATGGGCGATTACCGTGGGATCAATTCCTCCCATGTCAGCTTGTTTCCATGCGAAGACGTCTCTGTTTTGTCTTAAAAAATGGATAAGGTGGTTTTTGAGGTCTTCCGATAGTTTAGAGCCGATATAGGCGAGATGTTTAGGGTCGTCATCCAACAATACCGGTTCCAGTTCTTCTGAGGGCTCAGGTCGAGTGAGTACCTCGTCACGCATGTCGAGCTCGTCACGTATGTTGTCGACCATATTTTTGTTTCATATGAATCTTGAGTAGTAGCATTCCCCAGCCACTCCATTGATCTCATGGAATGTACCGGATTTCACGGTAGGGAATTTGATCATCATGTGATATGCGGAAGGGATGGCTTTTATTGCATTGAGAGAAGGTCTGCCCAGCAACATGTTATAAGCAGATGGGGCGTTTACGACGAGGAATCTTGCCTTAGTCGTCGCTTGGCATGGGGGATCTCCCAATGTGAGTACCAACTGTATTGAGCCTAGAGGTAATACTCTTTCCTCGGAGAACTTGTGGGGTAGTGGTGATAAGGTTCCTAGTTTTTTTGCTCCCTTCCAGTGCCCATTTATCAAAGGCTAGCAGCGAAGATGATATCTAATTTGAACTCAGTTGTAGATTAGCGCTCATTTGATGAAGCTGTTTTGTTGGCCACAACTGCGTGAACTTCCAGTGGGTAGTCATGAGGGTGTTGGCATCCCTCTAGATCTGAGTCAGAGAATGTGATGGATGTGTCAAGCCACGGTAGTTTAGACACTGCTTGAATTTCCGCTATCTCTATCGATCTAATCTTTGCGTGAATGGGCCTTAAGTGAGGCTGGATTCCCCTCCTCTTGCAGATCCTCACGAGATTACACAGTTTCACCCTAGGGATTGTTGGTGCGGTCGTCGTGCGTCGAGGTGGTGGTTGTGAGTAGGAACGGCTCACGAGCTTGGTCTGAATCCCGATTCTCGAGGAGGATAGAAAGCGTCGGAGGTATCCTCGCTGTATCAAGTACTTTATTTCTCTCTTGAGTTGTATGCGGTCGTCAGGTGCGGTGTCCAGTAGTCCTAGAACTCGCAATACTTGGGTTGTCTCTTGTTGTGGGTCGACCGTTTGGGTTGGCCACCTCGGGAATTGCTCGTTCGTAACGGACGAACTTGTGACAACGAAATTTGTTGGGAGTGAAACATTGAGAGAGTAATGTGTCGATCTTTTAGTTGTGATGGACCAGACAATCTACGAGGTTCCCTCGCCTTTGGAGATAAGATTCTCCATTTTTCTTTGGAGATCCCCTTCACGGTAAGCACGTCTCTTGGGAGAAGCCGTCCTCGTATTTTGTCCTACCAGCTCTTTTTCTTTGTGAATGGAAGAGCTCTCTTTCTTGGATATGAGGGCTCTTCACCCAGTTAATATATTTCTCACCTTTGCGAGCACCTCGCCATGCTTGTTTGGGGATTTTGGAGATGGAAAACATTAAGTCTTTCGGTGAATTCCTAATAGCCATGAGCAACGATGATCCTTGAGCCCCTCGTCGGGTATATCACCTTTAGAGACTCGCATTCGAATCATTTGGACATAAGACCTGGGGCTTTCTTGCGAGCCACAGCGATGGTCGGCCGGTTGATAACTGACTACGTATGTCACGGCTGATGAGTGAGAGGCGAATCGCGATGAATAACTCCTGAATGAGGAAGATTGATGATGGTGAGATGCATTGAACCATGCGAGGATGGGCCTTCCGGGGTGATAAGCGGCTACGCATCGCGTGAATCTTGATACCCATGCGGCTCATTTGATTTTTGTAAGTGTTGAGATGATCGGCGGGATCTCTGAAATGCCGTCGACGCTTCCACGTGGCATTACGAACGGTGCGGAAGGGAAGTGGAGTACCTCAGTTGTATAGGGTGACTCAGTTTGTTGTACCAAGGTGTCCATAGTGTCAGGAGCACGTCCTTTCACCACCTCCTTCACACGGCCGAGCTCTTGCTGGAGGTTCTTGAACCTTTGTTCCCATGATTGTTCCCCGGCGGTGGATGCTTTGCCTGTTTTTCTTTTGTAGTTCGGGTGTCTTGTATGTTAGTTTATCATATTGTAATATGATTGCTTGGTAACAAACACTGCTATGTAATGCGGGACACCTTTTTAGTGCAATTAATAAAATCACAGTGTTTTAGCAGCTCAGTGTCTTATTGTAATTCTGTGTATGCCGTATTTGGTCATTATGCTTAATTGAGGTTGGTTGAATATTACATAATTTGTTAACGGGCTGACCGTTAACCTGATCGCCAGAGTGAAGGGCCATGGGCTTAGCGCCGTTCTTGTCTTTAAGCGCGAAGTGTCAGCGATGGTTTTAAATTATTGGGCGGGAGCGGTTGGTCATCGATTGCATTAAATGCGACCGCGGCTCACAGGCGTTGATATATAGATGAGCACATTAAGTTGTACTCTTTTCCCTTTCTTGTCTTTTTGGGTTTATCTACTTTTCTCTTTGCGACCATCTGTGAATAAATTTGGTCTAACCTTGCACGATCGTTTGTGGGCCATTGCGCTGCACTCGCACTCCATTCATGGTAGCCATCATTGCCTTAGTAATGTTGGACCGTGGTGAGTGGCCCGGTTTCGGTGTAAAGGCTGAGGGAGGAGACAGATTTAAAACATTCGGCGAGGCGGTCTTGCGGGCTTGAGGCCATTGCCCATTAAGTATATGGCTAAAGTCTAATATTCGTTTTCTCTTCTCCATTTGATCTACTTGTAGAATGGCGAGGGGTCAGGAAGAGACTTCCATGAGTGGTTGCCCCGGTACCTTGAGCGACGCCTTCTGTGGCGACATCATTTAGTACACGGCGATGGAGGGAGTTAATGGCGCCTGCTGCGAGGTGCCTGATAACATTAACCTCCAGTTGATGGACAGGACGGATGGGTCTACCTTGGGTGGAGAACATAATGGTGTGTTTTTTAACCTGGGCATCTTGCAGTCGGGTTATGCTTCCCCTTGCTAGCCACTGATCGGCGGTTTTTGCATTTCATGCAGGTGCCCCCGGCTCTTATCCGCAACGTCGTTCGTTTTGATCGGGTGTTCGCGTGTTGAACCACCTATATCAACTTCGACTTCTCATTAGTCATTTGTGTATAATTATTTTTCTAAGAATAGAATGAAGCGACCCGGATGTCTATGTCGATTCTGAATCCCCGACTTCAGGTTGTTAATGGGCTCCCCGACTCACCTAAGATAGAGGCGAAAGGAGTATTGCTAGTGAGGGGAGCCTGGGGACTTGTCCCCAGGCTCCCCCAAGCTTCCGTTTAATATCAATCGGTCTTAATCTTTTCTAGGTGTGTGGTCAGGTTAGGCTTGGCCAGATGGCCTTTTCCTGGATATTTAGTATGTGATGATGGACTAACCTTGGGTTGCTCGTGTAGGGAAGGCTTGGTGAGGCAAGCTGGTGAACTAGGTGGAGAAGTCGAGCTTTGAGAAAATTCGCCGGCTATCAGAGATTTCGGAGCAGGAGCGTCACTACAAGGTTCTCTTGACTCTAGATAATATATCTGCCGTGAGGCGTAACTTGGCCCCTTACACCCTCTCCGTCATTCCCCGACTGTTGCCTTTAGACATTGTGGAAGGGGAGCATTTTGTCATTGCTGACCTACAACGTCTAATTTCGACCAGCGCTCGTCCCTCCGGTGGCCCAGTAGTTGAGGCATCAAGTCGGGTGCAGGGTGCTGGGAGCGCATCGGGTTCGTGGACTTCCCCTAGTGAGGATTCTAGTTCTGTCCATCCCGTTCCCAGTCGAAGAACCAGAGTAGCCTCCGCGGCTCACTAATACGGTAGTGATGGATCTGCCCCAGTGATAAGGTCGCGAAGAAAGGGCAACCGGGCGGCGAATGCGCTGGGTCTAGGGGAGGATTTCGTTCCTGGGTTAGCGCCGGTGCGAGGATTTCCGGGTTTTGAGAGATGCGGAGAGGACCGGCGGGGCGCTGGGCCGTTACGCCGCCGCGAGAGGGCGATAGCTGAGTCCGCGGTGGGTTTGACCTCGCCCCATTTGTTGGGGGGATCAGTGCAGGCCCGTATCATCCTTGGCTCTCGGGCTCGGGGCCTATAGGTCAAAACGAGCGACGGGGTGTCGGATAAAATCGAAGGAGGCGATTGCGACTCGAGTGCGCGGTGATCCTCCTTTCGTCGAGGATGAGTGTCATCCTAGCAGGTCGAAGTTTATGCGGTCCGGGCTGCCAAGGCCCACATTTCTTGAGCAGATTATAACCAACTGTTATGCTCCTCCTCATGGGCCAAAGCCTTCGAGAGTGGAAGTATCGGCGCCCGAGGAGGACGAGGTGAAGTATATCATGCGTCGCTAAGAGCCTTTCCATCGTGGAGAGGCCGTGGTCGACCGGCTGAACAATTTGTATTTGCACATGCTTCAGATGCCGGTAGCTGCTCGGGGCATGGGTCTTGGCGAGGACTACTCGATGAGCGTTCTTACAGGGACCCGGAAGGAAGACATCGAGTGGATTATCGATGATGGGATACAAGTCCGCAACCGTAACTATGTTCAGTCGATTGAACTGGCAAGATAGTGAGTTTCGTTGTGACATTAGCGCCAATGCTTGATTTCTGTACTCCTAATGGGTTTCTTTATGGGCCATCACTACTATTCGGAACATGGCGCTTCAGCATCACGAGTTCGAGCTCCGGCTAAGGGACGTCGAACGACTGCGATTATATGTCCAGTCGGGGATGGCCGAGCGGGAGATGCAAAGTGCTTCATTAAAGGAGGCCGAGTTGGCGTCTTCGCTGGCTGAAGGCTAAGATCATGGCGAAGGCCTTGCCCGGGCGGCGAGGGATGTGGCGCGCCATGGCGGCGAGTAGCCAGGATGGAGATTGAAGGGGTCGTTGTGCACGAAAACGGATGGAGTGCGAGCTTGCAGAGTTGACGTGCCTTGGCGGTTGCGGAAGTGCTTACTGAAGCGGATTCGCGTGATGTTGCTGAGAGCATTGTCTTAGGCGGGAGGCGTGTATGAAGGCGGAGGAAGAACGGTAGTTGATGGATGGCGACTTTCCATGATTTTGGAGCTTGGGACCGTAAAGGATGATTTATGCGCCCTCGGGGAAAGGTGTTCTTGATAGAGAGCGTGGAGCGAGTTAGATGCAAGCGGTGACACGCTGTTCAACTATGGCTATGGTTGCTGTGTTTTTACACACAACATATGCGGGAGCAATCCTCAGATCTCGGATGGAATGTCGAATCCTTCAGTCCCGTTAACTCCATAATTCTTTGCTAACCCCCGTTGCCCCCTAAGCACTTCATCTGTTGTTCCAGCCCTAGATCTAGTTGTTGTTGGCAGGGAGGAACGCCCGGGAATGGTCAGGCCACCCGCGGGAGAGGAGAAATTTGTTTCGATGGATCTCAGGCCTCATTGAACGAGGTTAAGGATGCCACGCTTTGCTAACCCAGGAACTGAGTGCTTTATGGCGAGACTTGTCTTGTTGATGTTTTGCACGAAGCAGTTATATCCTTTCTTTGTCGTTACTTTGCTTTGATTCCTTCTTGTATGTTTCGATGCGCGCCGTCTGTGGTTTGCAATCGCGCGCACCGTCGGCGCGCATGTAGCCGTGTCGATCATTTCTTGCACGGATGAGCGTCATTGTATTGCACGGATAGGTCATTTATTTGCGCCATCAGGGCTTTGGTTTTGACCGCTAGATATTTATCTTTGGGCGGATTGGCGTATTTTGACTCGCCATCCGGGAACGACGGCTAGATATTGTTATCTATCTTTGGTAGGATAAGTCATTTGCTGTATCCGGGCTTTTGACCCGGCTAGATGTTATCTATGTTGGGCGAGATAGATCATTTGTGTGCATAGGGCTTTGACCAACTAGATGTTACATCTATGTGGCCGGGATAGGTCATTTGTTGTGCCATCAGACTTGACGGCTAGATGTTATCTATGTTGGGTCGGATAAGGTCATTTGACTCGCCATAAGAAGCTTTTGGCGGGTTAGATGTTATCTATCTTTGAGGCCGGATAGGTCATTGGTACGCGCCATCGGGCTTTAGATTGGACAGTTAGATGTTATCTATGCTGGGTCGGGATGAGTCATTAAACGGTGCCGTCCAGGCTTTTAGGTGGACTGGCTAAGATGGTATCTATCTTTAAATTTGGATAAGTCATTAGGCTGCGCCATTGGGCTTTAGATTGGACCGGCTGAGTATTTATCTATCTTTGATAGGATGGAATCGTCGACAGGCGCCGTCGAGTTTTTAAATTGGACCCAGCAGCCTTAATGAAACATGCGAAGACATGTGAGTAGGCAAAAATAAAGATATTCTTTTTTATTGATAATACCTTCGGTGCATGGCATTTCCACATTCTAGGTGACAAGGTTCATCTGTTTTATCTATAGCGTAGGACCGGCTTCACGGTTTGCATCCGACATAAGGTCCTTCCAGTTAAGGTTGGAATTTCACTGTGATGCGGTCTGTGAAGTATTCACCGGCTTTCTCGAAGACCGAATGTAGACGAAAACACTCGAGGCTTTACCCGTCTGTTATAAGAGTTCGCCAAGCGGCGTTGGTAGGACGTTATGCGGATTGCTGCGGCTTCCCGCAGCTCATCACTCATGTCTAACTCCTTGGCTATTGATTCCGCGCGGTCGGACGTAGGCGTCGGATGGTGGAAGCGAAACGATTCCCGGTGGGGATAACGGCTTTCATCTCGTAAGTGAGCGTGAAAGGAGAGATGCCGGTTGGCTTTCAGGTAATGGTTTTATAGGTCCAGAGCACCTCGGGGAGTTCTTCTACCCATTTCCCTTTTACGGAGTCTAACCGCTTTTTCAAGGCGGTCAACAATGTTTTGTTGGAGAATACGCTTGGCGTGCTTTGAGGATGCGGGTAGAATATAAATTCTTTATCTTGATTCTTGGCAGAATCCCGGTAGGCTTCGGTGTCAAGCAGCCCCATTAGCGGTTGTTGTCTTGGGATGCGAACGGAAGATAATGTTTCGAGATAAACCGAGTAACATCTATCTTTGATTGAGAAAGCATCGAAGCCTTTATCGTTCTTTGGAAATGTCGGTGTGACGATAATAGTTTCTTTTAAGTAGACGCAGTGGGAAGCGGACCAACTAAATCAATCTCCCATTGAGCGAATGGCCACGGGCTAGAGATGGAGACCAAGTCTTGCACCGGTGATTTCAAGATAGGGGACATTTGCTGGCAAGGGTCACATTTCTTGACGTAATTGGTAGCATCTGACTTCATAGTTGACGATAATACCCACAGTGTGGGCAGATGTGCTAGAGTTCTTACCCAATTGATTCCGCATGTGCCTTCATGCAATTAAATGCTTTCCTCTTGGCCTTGTTTGGGGGTTAGACACACATCAGATGCGGCCCTTGAGGATCGTTTGCTGATTTGCTGTCTATCATGGAGAATCTAGCCGACTGAATCCGAACCTTGTGGGCCTTGTCTCTGTCATTAGGTAGTTCCCTCATGGCTATATATAGTCGTATGAGGTCCATTTAGGACAAGGGAACTTCCTCTATCTGGTTTACTTGGGCATGCAGTATTGAGGAGTTCAGTTGATTGTAGATGGGGAGAAATACGGTTTCCTTTATCGGTAATGAAGCAGCCACGGCGGCTAAGGCATCGACCTTCTCATTAAAGTCTCGAGGGACATGTTCAATTTTCCAGGTCGAAAGGGTATTTAATTTCTGCTTGACTAGGGAAGCATGCTTCCACCGTCGGGGTCCACTGATTCAGTGCAACGTTAACCTATCCGACAACTAGCTGTGAGTCACTCTGAACCGAAAGATTGTTAGTACCTATGGCGAGTGCGAGCTCGAGTCCGGCTATCATTGCCTCGTACTCTGATTCGATGTTGGTGGCGCTGAAGCCTAACCGTACTACCTGTTCAATCCTCTCCTTGGTTGGGGAGGTTAATTGCATACCAATGCCCGCCCCTATTTGTCTGACCTATCTCACGGCTCATCCCACCAGCCCATTTCATCGAGCGGTGCTGGCTGAGTTTTGCGATGAGGGTGGCTAAGACTTGTGTGCGCCGAAGCGGGGTCGGGTTGACTGCTCGTCGACCCGTGGAATCTGAAAGTGGATGTCGGGTTACCCGACTCCACTTAATCGGGCGAGTCTCCTTTGTCTGAGCTCTGCCCAATCTGATCTGCATATACCACATCCCCAAGCAGGTCAATAATCCCGACATGAGTAAAGCGGCCGCGGGCCCGTGAGCGGTACTCGTAAAAATATATACGACTCGGAATCGACTATATCCAGTAGTTCTAGAGTTCAAATATTTACTCTTATCTGATACATACATTAAACTTAAAAAAGTTCTAATACATGTATACATCATCAAGCCACACCGGCTTTCTTCTAATCAGGCCTCTAGGGCCAGTAGTCCCCCTCGCACGCTCCTGTGCACAGTAAAATAATATCTCGACGGGGGTGAGCTGATAACCGATGTGGAATCGCCACTAAGTGGGCTACTCCACACAAGTGCGATTACGTGTTAATTAAATACACATTGACAATGCATGATCCTGCGGATGTCTGCATGACCAGCTCGGATCAGGGTCCTCGGGCTCTGCTCACGCTGCTTTCAGCTCGTAATGAGAATATTAGTTTTCAAACAAAGTTATTTGTTTATAGTTGTGGTCTACCCTCCGATCCAAGTAGTGGACTGTCTCCGATATTATAAATAGTGGACTACCCTCCAAGATATATCAATTGGGCTGTCTCCGACGATTGATATGTTTATATGTGGACTACCCTCCGATATATATCAATTGGGCTGTCTCCGACGATTGATATTTTAAGTATGGACTACCCTCCGATAATTTAATATTTTTAGACAACCCTCCGAACCATTTTCTCTAGACTCGTCTCATGCACTAACTCATAGTCTAGGATGTTAGGTGCATATGGAATGCACATGTATGCCAATTCCAATGTTTGATCCAATCTCGTCTGAAATATGTAAACATGCACATATCCACATTATATCGATCACCTGATCATGTCATGTAATTAATCAATTTATACAGCCAGAATTAGGTACCGACATTTGTGTTCAGCAGAGCAATTCGAATTTTAAATCACTAGACCAAACATATATTTTCACAAAAATATATTTTCGTGTCACTATTCCTATGAACAATGAAACCCTAGGTTTTACGGTTCAAACACACATCCATTCGTCGGTTCACTTTGTGAATCCGCATTTCACGGCCATTCCCGGCCTCATACACATCAAAGCATACATTTTCATAATGCAAACTGGAACCCAAATCGGCACGTGGTGGTGCGGTGTCCACGTGGAGTTTTAAATCTAGCACCCTCGGTTCGGGTTGGATCCGATCCAAGCGGCTCTCACGGCCTCGTTCGAACGACATTGCAGAAGTCTTAAAGGGAATAAAATAAGTAGGGAGAAAAGCACGACCTCTCGGAGTTTGAAGAAACTCTCGTCGTACCACGAGAAGCCCTCTCGCGTAGAAGCGATTCTCCTTTGTCAGAAGCTGAAACGGTCGGATTCGCAGGCGTATTTTAGAGAGAAGTTTCTCTCTCTAAAGAAATCTCTCCAATGGCTGCTGGTTTTCTGGTTTCAAATCCGTTTTTTGGTCTTTTTGGTGAGTTAGGAACGGCTTGCTGTAGCGGAGTTTTGTCATCTAGTGACTTAAAAACTTTTCCAAAATGACGGATTATTATATCCTCTTTTCGAGATTTGACATTGATCTATCTGAGCGTCCATTTTGTCGTTGCTCTCTTCGTCTTGCGCTTATGGTACATTATCACGTGTTATATATGACCTTAGTTACAACCAAAACCGTTTGCGATTTTAGAATCGCGATCTTCCGAAAAATGTGTGGAAACTCGGCGTACCGAGTGACGAGATTTTGCGTGCTAGGTAGATTTCGCGAAGACGATTCAGCGGTGAAATCAGTTTCAATAAATCCAGATCTAGAGGAAATTAATTCCGGATTTTTAACCGAAATTACAATTTTGTAATCGAAATTACGATTTTGCCATTTTCCGAAATTGCCGAATTTGCGGATCTTACAACTTGCCCCTTCTTGAAAGTCTCGGCATGCCGGATGCCATACTTGCTTAACTTTCCATTTGCTGGCGGCGTTCTCCGGACATATTAGGTGCATGGTGTGCCCGGTGGAAGAGATCAATTAGTACACAGCGGGATAAGCTTTGGAAAGTATGGGTGGAGTTTTTGGGCAACTGTCGGGAGGGCTAAGGCAGCTCATTCGAGGTGGCTATATCACAGTCTCAGTTGGTTGGGATTTGTGACAAGAACCGCAGCCACCGACCGTGTCTCTACATTCTTTAAACAGGGCGGCGCTTACTGCTATATCAGAGGCTGCTAGGTATAGGTAGAGCGTGTCATCGACTTAGACTCACAAATTGAGGCTATTGGGTATTCTTGATTTTATAAGTGCAGTTTGGCCCCTCGGGGCTGCGAAGAAGAGGTTTGAGTGCGTAAGCGGAAATAAAATGCCCGAAGCGAAGCCCCGCGGAAGCCCATCGGTTCTTGGATCCTTCAGAGCTGGGCGGTGATTGAATGATGGCCTTAAACTGTGCAGGATTAGCCTCTATTCCCCTTTGGGTTACCATAAAGCCAAGGAATCGGCCGGCGTTGACCTTGAAGGCACATTTTAAGGGTTCGTTTTCTTGCCTCTCGGGGAGGTCGAGGCTTGTCACGTTGGAGATGTGCGAGGCGTGATCAGAGCCATTGCTTGGATTTACTGACATATCATCATCCTCTTCCGCTCATTGTGCTATCGAGTAACGGTTGAAACATCTTCATTAGCAACCTCTGATAGGTGGCCCCTGCATTCTTTAAGCCAAAAGGCATCACATTGTAACAGTAGAGTCCATGGGGAGTGATAAAAGATGTTTTCCTCGTAAGGTGCATGGGGATCGGTGATATCGAGAAGGCATCCGAAGAATGGCGATACGTGTCCGACTGAAGCGTCCACAATCACACGATCTATCTGCAGGCGGAGAAGTTGTCTTTTGGACATGCGTCGTGAGGTTCGTGTAATCAACTATACTCTGCATTTGTTCCCCACTTCTTTGGAGACCCGACCACCACGTTGGCAAACTACTTAGAATTATAGCGCTCCTTCTCATCTGTTATCTGAAAGATTATCGACTCCGAGTATGGATGGCGCCTCCTTTACGTCGGCCGACTTGGATGAGGCGTATTTAGTCTATGTGAGCGATGCAGGCTTATTAGGTCATATCGCATGGGTCAGCATTGATTAGTGCCCTGATAAGGGTGATCGGAATAGTTTCAAAAATTTATATCCTAATTTTCCTCCCTCTTGCCGTGGTAAACTCTCTTGTGTAGTATAGCGGTCTAGGGTCGAACTTACAAGGATGGGTTTTCTTCGATACAAATGATTTAAGTGAAGTAAAAAATAGGTAATTTGGTTTAGATTTTAAGGTTTGAGTACTTGGGGGGTGATGATTTTCAAGTGAAAATAAGGCGAAATAAAATATAAAAAAGAAACTCCTTGAAGCATTGGGCCACTTTGGGTTTAGATCCCTAGGTTATAGAGAGGTCGGGTTCATTTCCTGCGTTAGGAAGGATGACATAGTCATCTCCCGGCTTAGGATCTTCATTGCTTCTCTGACCTAACCCACGAAGCCATTATCCTTTTGAAAGTTGGTGTTTGCGGCCGGCGATGGTCTGGCAGTGAAGAACAATTTTCACTAACTCACTTTACAATGATTAATGAGGGTAACTAATGAATATAGTGGATCTGGCAATATAGCATCACTGAACCCCTAAAGATTACGAATAAGGTAGGTGAGGGTGAATCTAGGGGATTTAAACCTAAGAGTTCAAAGGAAACCTGCTTGCCGGTGCATACTGCGTGAAAACGGGGAACCTCCAGGCCTCCCGAGATCCTACGGCGGCCTTTTCCTTCAGGAGGAAGGGTTTTAGCCGCTCATCCTCCAAGTTGTCATCCTTAGAGAGATTTGACAGCGAAAATAGAAGAAAGGGAAGAAAATGAAGCGGCGGGAAGCGTGAGAGGTTAAGCTTCTCAATTTATTATGAAGTGATTGATATCCATTTGTTCTGACCCGAGAGGCTTATAATGGCAAAAAGGAAATTACAAAACAATATGAAACAACAAAATTACGGAGTGAGAATTAGGAGAAAAACCAAAGTGAGTTGTTTAAACAAACTTGGCGAACAATTTCGTATGCCGCCGGTGATTTTTCGCTATCATGGCGAGCCGTATGATAGTGAAAATTTGCTATCATAGCGAAAAATACGGCATGGCGAAAATTGAAATTTTAAGCTATGCACGGTATTTATTTATGATACTTGAAAATTAATATGATAGCAAAATTTAGCTGGCCATGGTGAGGAAATGTCGACATAACAATTTGGCCTTTGTTCACGCTCTTGTTCCATTGCTTCCTGTGGCTACTTTTCCCATTGCACTGTTCCATTTCTTCAAGCTTTTGATATTCTTCATTCATTCTTCGAAATTGATAAAAAACCATATGAAATTGATGGAAATCAACCTGACTTTGGTTATGATTGGATTGACATGATAATTTGGCTTCCAATTCTTGCAAAAACTACAAAAACAGCCTCGGAATGCAATTAGAAGTGCAATAGGGACCCGAACATGTCAATTAGGTTAATTATAACAATTAGTACACAAAAAGCGCTCAAAACCTATTAAAAATAGGGTTAATAGCACTTTTGGGCGCTAATCAACGGAAATACATCGGCGTTCAGCGCCTTTGTAGCATAATTGGGCCTTCTCCTCCTTGGATAGGAGGGTATTAACATAGATGCATCTGTCCGACCCGTCAAGGGGTGTGGTTTCCAAGGGATCAACTGCTAGCGGCTCTCTGTCCTCCTAGGCGGGCCGGGTGGATGACTGTGATTGCTATTACTGAGGTTGATCCTTAAGGGATGGTTCAGTGGAGCATTCCCCTTGTTCGCGTCCCTGCATCGAGAGTTGATAGCATTGTCGTGCGACTAACTGGCTTCCCTGAAGGTCGACTTGCCCGGACGCAGTCAGGTAGCTGATTGTTTGGTGGTACGTGGAGGGTACCGCTTTCATGGCGTGTAGGTAGGCCCGACCCAGGATGTCATTATATGGCTCCAGTCTCTGCTCCGAGAACGTACTTCTTCGGGATTCTGGGACCCATACGGCGGGAAGCGTGTCCCAAAACTATCAATGTGGTAGCCTCGATGTAAGGGACAAACCTTGCCCAGCAGGTGAGATGATCCGCAGGGACTCTCATGTTCTTAAAGGCTAGGAGAGTGTAGTAAATCGGCTGCCTTTACGGATCGAGGGACCTTGTGCATCCAAAGCCCGTTATCTGAAGCCAGTGGTACGGGTGCATCGTAATGAGGGGTAATGACTTCGATAGAGTTAATAGGGGGAAAGGATATAACCGGCTGAACTGCTATGATGTTCTCTCGGGCGTTTACAATGTTCACCTTGGCTTTGACTGAGGCTGCCTGGAGCATTTTTCTCCTTTGCTTTTTAGATTGATACTGGCTATCGGCCAGTCCCCCTAGTATAAAGTTGATGGCTGGCCGGGGGCTCGAGGCATGCTCAATATCTACAACGACCTTGTCAGTTGTAGGAGCGACTGCTACGCTGCGAGTTGGCTCTCGAATATATCTTTTGAGGTGCCCAACCTGAATCAGCTTTTCCACTAGGAATTTCAAGCTTTGGCAGTGGTTGGTTTCATGGCCATGGTCCCTATTATATTCACACCTTAGGGATTTGTTGCGTTGGTTCGGGGCTGCCCTCATAGGTGGGGCCCACTTGAATTCGGGGAGGTCCCGGATAAAGGGTAGGAGCCAGACATAGGCGATGTTGAGATAGTGGCCCCGGGGGCTCCTTCCTCTTTTTCGGCGCCGCGAGGCGCTTGACCTTTGTTTTTGGCTGTTCTTTTTGTTCGGATGAGCCTTTGGTGGCGGAAGCACCCATGGGGTGAGATTTACATTCTGATCTTCCGAGGTGGCTCGTGTTGTCTTCCGGCGTGGAGAACTTATGCGCCCGGCAGATGCAATTCTTCCATGGTTGGCAGGCGGATCGGGGATAAAGGTGGAAGGCGGGTGAAATTGTGGCTTCTTCGGAAGTTTTGCGGGGCGCATCCATGCGTAAATATCAATCTATTTGGACAGCTTGTCGAACACAGCATTGTGGAGCATCCCAGTGATTAAATCTTCTATTTGAGGGGATAACTGGGGCGTGTGTTCCTTTACGCTTTGATTGAGCATAGATGCACTGGGAGGCTGACGACCCGTAACTCGCCAGGAATGAGTTTATTGACCCTCGGAAGCTTGTGGAACAGGTGGCCAGGACCCTTGCTGAGCAGGCCAGAGACACTTTACGAAGTTGATACGTCCGGCGGGTTGAGGATCATTGCTTGGTTGAAATGCAACATGTGATCATACAGGTCGGAAGAGCGAGTCGTACACATGCGAGGACGGTATAGAAAGCACCGTGGGAGGAATTCATAATCGAAGAATCTTTGTCGAGGAGAGGGAGAGCATGTGATGTGGTCTCGAGAGGAGGAGGAGAAAAACATGTGTGGGGCGGTAGCAACCCCGAAGGGAGGGTACATGGATGGCACCAGTGGGGCGATGCCCTCGGGTCGCTCGGGCCCATATTCATGGGCGCTCGGGCGGGCGTCTGTCCACTGTTTGGCTTCTCCCGTGCAGGCGGTTGCACGGTGCGATGGATCATTTGGGTCGACCCAGAGGGGCCTTTGCGGGTTGGGCCCGTGGCGTTCGGGATGGTGATCGTCATGGGAGCGGAGAGCTGTCGGAAGATAATTTGTCATCCGTCGGTAGGTCAATGTCGTCAGGTACAACGACCTCCTTGCCTTTATCGAGACGAGATGGAGGAAGTGGGCGAGGAGGTCCCCGTGATTTATCGGCCTGGCAGGCTGTAACACCCAGGAATTTGTATAGGTTTAAGTTAGGGAAAATAATAATGACATGAATTTTTATAGGCATACGTTATGAAAATAATAATGATAATTCAATTAGACTTTATGAAAATAATAATGATAATTCAATTTGGCCCGTTATGAAAACTAATATTGATAATTCAATTAGTAATTAATTAATTAATTTAATGAAAGAGGGGTAAAAAGTAATTTTCCTAATATATACCCTAGGTATAAATTGGAGCAAGAAAAGAAAATCCTTCATATTCATCGTTAAATTTCTTTCTGGCTGGTAGAATTCCAGAGGATGTACGACTTTCAGATCTAGGGTTTGAAGAACAAATTTCTCTAGGTAAGATCTTCCTTATTTTATTTTTTTAGATTTCTTTGATGTAGATTCTTCAATTTTCTTTCAATTGAATCGATACAGAGAAATTCGATTTAGATTACACTTTGGATTTCTTTAGAAATAAAATAAAATAAGGATTTGTGGTGTCATATTGAATTACTTTAGTATGAGAATGAAAAAGTATTTAAGGATAATTTTTTGAAAAATATTAATAAACAAATAAGATAAATTTGAAAGGCTGAATTTTGTATAAATATATGTATTTGATAGTATTTAAAATATATGTATTTTGTAAGTAAATATTTTATTAAGGATTAGAAATTTATTAAATAGAATATGATTAAGAATAATTATTTAACAATTTATAGGAAATAAGATCCGTTAATAATACTTGTTGTTGAATATATGATAATTGTTAAAGTAAACATTCTGAATGTGTATTGATAATAATATAATTTGTAAAATATTATTAATATTATTTATTTATAGTAAAAGATTTAGTTGAGATTAAGAGCATAAAAATAAATAAATTATTAAAATAAGATCCGAAAGGAATATGAGTTTTATAAAATTTGTAAAACTACCTAATTCAAATAGTTATCATTTGAACAATTGTCAATATGTTTGAATTGACAAAGAAAATCATGTTGATAGTACTAAACTTTATAAATCACAAATTTTATAAAATATTTGGAAACCCATTAACTTTTATTGTATGGATTAAAAAAATTAAAAATAATATCATTGTTAAGAATATCAAATTAGGAAAGTTTTAAGAATAAATAAATAATGATGATAGTTTCTTCCTTATTATTTTAGGAGAAATATTTCATTGAGGTGAAATTCTTCGGATTAGCTCTTTCAAAGCTTTTGAGTACTCCTTTGAGGTGAGGGATATTAATGCAGATATTTAAAAAGAAAATTGTTTGTTTTTACTTCATTTGAGGATGAAAATTGTTTGAATTGAATTATATATAATCTTGGTTTGTGGATTTACTTTTTGTTTATTTGATTATCCATGGTTCAAAAAGTAGTTTTATATGATTGTACTTTTGGGATTTGTTTGTTTCTGAAAATGTGGAGATATGATGTTTGTAATTTTGAACTTTTGAATGAAATATTTGACTTTGATTAATTCGGCCCTATCACTTGGGAATAGTTGACACTATTTGGTCATTGTCGGCGGGATATAATAGTTGACGCTACGTTTTGCGGTGGGGAATGTAGTGATTGAGCTTGGCTATACAGGGTTTTGGTTGAGGTTACTAGTACTAGTAGTGTTTGGTTCCGTCTACATTAAAGAAAGGAACAATTTGCGGCTAGCCACCAATTTGAAAACCCACATGGCTGGGCACCATTTTGATATTTGATGACCAAGAAAAATATATGTCATTGAAATGTATTTGATTTTTGGATTTGATGAAAAGTGTTTGAATCGAAATTTGATATGAAATTGTTTGGATCACTTTGATATGAAACTGATTTGAAATGGATGTGAGAATGTTTTGAAGTAAATTTTGTTAATGTTCCAACTTATTTTTGAATCAAAAGTTTGATGAAAAACATCTCCTATTTGTTATATGATTGAAAACTTTTGATCCATGAAAATGTATTGAAACATTTCTTATTGAGCTTTAAAGCTCACTCCATTACGTTGACATATTTTCAGGCGTACTTTTAATTAGTAAACCCCAACCTGATTGAATGTGCCAATAATAGTTTTGAATGATTAGAGGTCAATGATATAAGCGAGGGAGATTAGAATTTGACAACTCCGGACGTCATTTGGGCATAAAGTGAAATTTTAGAAAATTTTCACGAATACCCCTGAGGAATGTAGTGATTTTTCTTATTATGTATCCGGATGGAGGGGGTTTGCAAAGGAATTTTTAAGAAATTTCAGTTCCTATGACTTTGAGGCGATATTTTAGAATTGGAGATTTAAGTGAATAGTGATTCCAGGATGAAATTTAGAGCTGCGGCGATATTTTTCGGAAGTGGGCCAAAAAATGCGAAAATGTCCGGGAAAATAATGTAGAGTCTAAAGAAACTACAGAACGGTGAAACGAGTCCGTTTGAATAGTTTTCGAGGCGATTCGAGCGTGGTCGGATAATAGGCACTTATTATTAGGTTCACGATTTTAATGATTCATCAGTTTTGGTGATTTTCGAGCTTGGAATCACGCGTGAAAGTTACTTAAGGCTAACATGGTCAAATTGAGTTTAGGCGACCATAGAATATTTTGACATTTAATGTTATAATAACGTATAAGGTGAAGCGAGATAAAAGTGCTATAAGGGAAATTTTCTTGTGAGCGATCAAACATTTCTTAATAGCTAAGTTAGGGTTTGTGACTCATTAAAAATGGACCAATAAGAGATTCATGGGCTCAAATGCAATTAAATAAGTGGTGGCAATTAATAGAAGGATGGAGGACAAAAAGGTAAATAAAATAAAGTTATAAATTATTGTAGGGAGAGGAGACAAAATTAACTCATTTTGTCTCCCAAAAAAAACAAGAGAGCCATACTGGTTTGAAGAAGAGAAGAGGAAAAGAGAGAAGAAGCAGGAAGAGGGAAGAGGGTTATGCAAGAGTAGCAGAAAGAAGCCAAGCTCCAAACAAGGTATGGAACTATGACCTTTAGTATGGATCTATGGAACTTTCGCCTTGTATGGTTAATAGCTTATCTCCAAAGCTGTGGTTTTGATAGAATCTGCATCCTACCCTTGATTTCTTGGAAGATAGGGTGGTAAAACCCATATGGTACATGATAGTTATGGAATCCTTTAAATGGATTCATGGGTAAATTGAGAGTAATTGAGTTAGGCTTAGAACAAACCCTAAATCATCACTATCATATATTTAAGCAGTATGGGTTATAACCCATATTTGAGTTGTTCGAAATAATTCAGGAAAAGTTTTGAAGATACACATGTAATGAAAGATGAATGAGTAGAAAAGAGATGTCAAGATGAAAATGAAATGGTTTTTAAAGTGTATAGTGGACTATAGAGTTGACCAATGGAAAATATGGAAAAAATGCGTAAAAGCCCACATTCCGGTCATTTTTAGGCAGTAGTCTCGGTACAGGAAATGTTCTATTTTTCTGTTTTGACCAGCTTTCGTATTTTGGCCATAACTTGCTCATTTCAGATCTGATTTGAGTGATTCAAAATTCTGGGTAAAATATACTTCTAGGGGAAAAAGTTATCTGAAGGAAGTGTGTGCAAATTGTAACCCTAAAGTGCCCAAAAATTTACTCAAAGCAGGGCCATGTGTAAGCCATCAGTTCTGGTTCCCTGCACAGAAATGCCTGCTTTCCGTTTCACACTCGTCAGATTTTGACCATAACTTGCTCATTTCGATCCGATTTGAGCGGATTCAAGTTGCTGGTTAAAATAGACTTTAAGGGCAAATTTATCTGAAGGAAGTTTAAGCAAATTGTAATCCCAAAGTGCCCATAAATTTGTCAAAGTGGAGCTATGTGCAGATTTTCCCGTTTCGCCAAATTGAGTCATTTAGATGTAATAACTTGTGTTATGTGGTTGAGGGCCTTAGAGAAGGAAATTTAAATTGAAAATTTAAAGAGATGTCATTGGATATATAAAGGACTGGTCTGGAGAGTTTCATAATTTTTGAAGACCTTTTGAATAATTTTTGGGGTCAAAAAATCTATAGAGTATTGTTGGAAAAAGGTTGGCCAAAATAAATGGGTTTTTAGTGCTTAAGGGTAATTCTATTCATTTGGCTTTAAATGAATGTGTATGGTGGATTCAATGGAAGTTAATGTATGATTGTGGTTTTCTTTGAAAAGGTGAAAAGGATTATCGGATTCAGAAGCGTAAGCGGATCGAGCTGAATCCAAGTGAGTGTAAAAAATGATGTTTTGCAAATTGAGTTTTAAAAGTGAACCATTTTGATGTTAAAATGAAAAGTTTAATAAATGTTTATATTGCCTAAATGAAAGTTTCGATGTAAATGAAAATTTTAATGTAATATGTTTATCTTGCATCAATATATATATTTATACTAAATTATATATGGCTTATATGTTAAGGTATTATGAAAGTTTAAAATGTGTAAAGAATGCATATAAAGGCTTGCATATATATATATATGAGTTTTCTATGATAAAGTAAAAGGATTTAAATGGGATTTATAAATGTATTTTGGATAAATGTTTTACTCGATGGTTACCCTAACCCCATATGATTGTTATGACTGAGCATCACGAGGTACTTTTAAGCGTGTAAGGATTTCTAGTGGTAAAGTTATAGGTTACTAACCGAGGGAGGAAATAAAAGTCTAGAGTAATATCCTACACGTGATAAAGTGTTAAGACTGAACCTCTATGCAAAGCGTGAGTTTCCCGCAAGCAGCCGTAGTGGCAGGACTGAATGTGATCAGTTCTCACCGTCGCACCAAAACTGTTTCTGTGTTTATTCCCCGGGTTCCATCGTGAAAAGAAGAAAGAAAGAAAGAAAGAAATAAAAGAAAGAAAAGTTTAAGGTATAAATGGATTTAATTGTATAAGTATTTATTATAAAGAAAGAAAGAAAGTTTAGCATAAATGTTTAGCGCGTAAATTGATTTTAATTTGTGATAAGTACGTATTACTTTCATATATACCGAAAATGTTATTTTAATGAAAATGTACACTCACCGGGTCTTTAAATTTCATTTCTTTCCATATGTTTTAAGAACCTTTTCAGGAACCGAGACAGGTGCACCGGTAGAGTATTCCCCTGCACAGTGAGTTGAGACATCGAGGAGACGACGCATGTGAACTACATTGTATAAATAATTTGCATATTTTATAGGTTGAATAATTTGTCATGTATATATGCATATATGGATATATTTTGAAAATGAACTACTTAGGCGGTCGCCTTAAGTCCGGCTCAGGCCCAACCTTTTTATAAAACTGTGCATGTAATTGAAGAAATTTTGAATGTTTTTGATGATTTGAAGTGAATAAATGTATATGTATATATTGTGTTTGGATTGAGTTGTGGACGAGGAGGTCCTAAAACTAAGTTGAGAAGTTAAGGATTGAAAGATTAGAAGTGTTTTTAAATGTTTTCGCAGGTTTTGTAAATTTGGGAAAGTCCGACAAACAGAGGAAACTCTGGCCAATTTTTTATGAAAAATCTAAGTGTTTAAGAAAAAAAAAGAAGAAAAGAAAAAAAAAATTATCACTTCGCTTCCGCATTATTTTCTAAAGATATGTTAAGGATTGTAAAAGGGTTCGCTCCATGGATGTTATTCAATTCGTTGGAGGAAAAGTTTCTATATTCATCAGAAGTGTTTTATGTCCCTCTAGTTCATGAGGTTAATCCGGTCGATCTCGCCTTTGGCTTGTGGGGTCCACACCTTCGTGACCATGTGGGTGCCCTTCGTGTGGCTCCACTCCGTGGGGTCCACCTCTTCAGAATCCACTGGTGCCCTTCGTGTGGGTCCCACTCACAGAATATCATGCCCTCCCCAGGCATTTTTCGCTCCTAGAGACCCAACCTGTGACCAGTGGGCTTAAGGTCCAATGGGGAGCATCTCTTACTACCAACCCAGCCTTTATATGGTCTTGTCAAGGCATGGAGATTTGAGCATCTTCATTTATTATTTCTCCAGCTGTCTTTGAAGCACAGTTTACAATTATAGTGGTTGGCATTTTTGCTCCAATTCACTTTTACTTAGCCGTTATTACATTTGACTTGTCATTACATTTATAGGCGCATACGCCCCGTCAGCCACTTTGGCCACGACACATCTTTTCCCAAGCATATCCAACCTTCAATCGGCCACTTCGGCCCTTTTATGAATTTTATCGTCATTTTTTGTCATTTGGGCTAGCCGGGCATCAAATGATCCAAACCATTAATCTTATCTGTTATCATTCGTTTTATAGCCTTTATCATTTTCCATTAATATTTCTACTTTTTTTAGCTTCCATTTTGTTTCTAGTTTCATAACTCTATTTTTCACAAATTTTTTCCAATCATTATATAACTTTGTATTTTAATTTTGTTTTTTTCTTTTGATTTAAGTTTTTATTTATTAGATTTGAATATTTTGATGTCCCATTCTGCATTTATCTTTTCTACCACTTTTCTTGTTGTTTCCGATTCAGCTTAACATTAAAAGGTACATTCATTATAATTACTTACAGGTCATGTGTATTATTATATTTGTAAGTTCTACATATGCTTTGGATCACTTACAGAGAGGTAAACTAGTTTCTAAACATTCCATAATCATTTTATATATTGTAGTTTTTTATTCGTTCCATTTATCATTGCAATTCTTTACATAAATTATTTTTCTAAATATTTATCTATTGGATTGTTGTACAAACGATTTTATTATTTCACTCATATTTCTATACTTGGACTTCAATTTTATTTAAATTACTATGAAATATTTCACTTAGATCTTCTTCTTGATTATAGGCTTCTTGAATTTCCCTAACACAGCTACCTACTATATTTAAATCTGTGAGTGATTACTTATTAAGTATATTTTTGTCCTTAAATTTCTCTATCTTTGCTTTGATTAAGATTTCTTCTTTTCATTTCCCGAGGGAGATCTAATTGAATTATTGTCATTGATTCTTCTTGAGATATTTGAGGCTTAGAGATATACAATGTTTTTAATATCCAGTTATATGTTAAGAATTCCAATTTGTAATAAGTTAAGGCTTCTATTATTACTATGTCATTAGGATCATAATCATCATTTACACTTATTATCTTCATGATTCAACTTTTTTTGTCAACTGGAACTTGATTTTTTATTGTTTAATTTGTTAGGTATATTTCACTATCACTAAGCTTGAATTCACACGTTCTTTATCTCTTACAATATTTGACTACTTTGTTTTTTATTATTAGTTTTTACTATTTGGTTACTATTTGCATTTATTATTACTATTTGCTTTTACTATTTTAATTGATTTTATCTCCAAATTTTCTAAAAATACTTTTTTATATTGGTTAATAATCTGATCGTTCTATCAAATTCTTCGCAATCACAGAATTCTTCAATATGATACTCAATATGATTTTGTGTTAGATTTATAACTGTTTTTGTTATTTCTGTTTTAAATTCTTTTTTTGTATTTCTATCATTATATCTTCGATTTCACTATCGCTTATTTGGCTCATTCTTTTTCAGTTTCTTCTTCTTTTATTTGTTTTCCTTCTCTTATTTTTCTTTTCTTTTCTAATTCGAGATATTGTTCTAATAATTTTTCATCTAGGCTTCCTTTTTCAATGTTTTCTCTTTTTATTGTTCTTTCAGGATATTTTCTAAATATTATTCGTTCTACCATTTTTCCAAATGCCTTTACATATTTTGAATCTTTCCTATGCTAATAAGAGTATTTTGTTGTATTTCTATGTTTATTATCCTATTTTCTATTTTATTTATTTTTTCTTCGATTTTTCTAACTGCTTGTATTATCAAATTGTCATTTCTATTAAAAATTTTAGTTTAGGCAAATTTGAACATATATTTTTTTTAATCTTAACTATCATGGTATGTTTTTCATTCCATCCTGCTTGGTTTTTCTAGCTAACAATTTTTGTAATTCTGCCTTTTTAGCTAAATCTTTTATAAAATCGTAGGAGTAGTTTAAACATCCTAAGAATGCCAGATTTCATTTCCTAGTTCCGCATCCATCAAAATTCTTTATTTTTCAGCTATATAAGAATTTTTTCAGCATTATTATTCTATCATTTACACCCCATTTTTATCCTGAACCTAGGGCTCTGATACCATTATTTGTGGGCTCTATAGAACTCAATAGAGGGTAATCAGCGGAACACACAAAACTATCAGAAATTAATGAACTTGATGAAACTAGAGAATACTTATATGCAGATAAGAGTTCTAAAATAATAAAATAACCTCAATCTCCCTCGCTACTGCTATATGAAGCAATCCTGACCTTCAGATTCACCGACAGCCAATCCCTTCTTCCCTAACGCCTGCCTCACAGATTGGGACAAGTCAAGATCAAAGACAATTCACCCATGAATCGACACACATAAAAATATCTGAGGAAATTTTCAGAATTTTTATTTCATTGAAATAACTCTCCTATCTTACATACAAGCTTCTCTAAGGGAAGCTTAGCTCTCCATTACAAACTTTTGATACATAAGAGAGATGGATGCTTTCTGATGATTTTACAATGAGAGTTCTTCGGTATTTATAGAGGAGAACCTCCACTGTTTTCAGATTCTCTCTTATCTTCTTCTTATACGTGTATGGTGCTCCAGATATTCCGCTGTCTGTCTTCATCATTTTTCTTTCCTTTTTCTTCTGCAGTCTTGTCATTTTGAAATTTCAAGCATCGTCTGTCAGCTGTCTTATTTCCTTTGACTTCTTCTCCTCTTTTATGGTCTTGTCATGATGGAGATTCGAGCATCTTCATTTATTATTTCTCCAAATTGCCTTTGAAGAACAAGCTTATAATTATAGTTGTTGGCATTTTTTGTCGACTACCTTTTACTTAGCCGTTATTATATCAATTTGTTATTACATTTATAGTATGCATATGTCCGTGCTAATGGCTTGTTTGGGATTACATCTTTTTCCCAAGGGTTATCCAACCTTCACTGTCACTTTTAAGCCTTTTTATGAATTTTATTGCTTCATTTTTTGTCATTTGGCTAGCTGGCATCAACAACAATCGATCCAAATTTCATTAATCTTATTCGTTATCATTCTCTCGTCCTTCCGCTTTTCATCACCTAGGACTATCATCCAATTGCTTTCTGTCAAGCAGCAGCTGACTGAGCAATTCTTTTCTTCAAATTGCCATTCGACCGCTACGCCTTGATCCCTAGTGCTCTTCTTGTCTTTGTCCATTGCCTGTTATAATATCTCTGTTTTTTGGGTTTGATCTCATTTATCTGGAATCTGGATTCCTCATGCTATTGATTGTTATGAGATGATAGGCTTTCTATAAGGCAACTAATGTTTCATTATATTCTGACTAATAGTAATAATTTTATATAAAACTTTGATGACCTGCCATTCTTTTGCATAATCGACTCTAAGAGTCGTCATTAAGTATTTCTCCACAATTTGGACTCAAATAGATTCGTCAACAAACCGAATCCATGGCATCTCGAATTTAATGAGGGGTCCTGGCTCTTTTTTGTGATTATTATCCTGCAGATAGAGACCTGGAAGTCTGCAATACCATCACCATTAAAGGTTGTTATAAATGAATTCGTAGAAAGTCAGAAATACTTTCTCTCCACGCCGCATAAGACGGACGTAAGACAGATTTATATTTTCTCTCTGGCTCTTTCCTCTGGAAAAAAGAGGATATCATCGGAATTTTCTCCTTTTGAGAGGAGTTTGTCCTTTGAGGGACTGTTATCTCCACTTGAGAGATTTTTGTCTTTTACAAGACTGTTATTATTCAGGCTTTTATCCTTTTGGAGGATAGGCATATCCTGAGTACCTTTTGAGATATTTTTGCTTTTAGGCAAGGATATATCTCCTGTCCTTATGTTATCAAGATTTGTCGTTGCCTGCTTTTTCCCCGAATGGATCAAGATATCCGCCTACCTTTTGATGTTTTTAGTCTCCGAAGAGGCTGAGGAAACATCATCTCCGTCTCTCACTATTATTTCACTCCAATCTTTCAGCATTTTTCAAGAATATTTTGGGAAATATATGATTTAGATCTATATCATTGATATCTTTGTAAATTGATAATTTTTCTTCAATTGAAATAAGATCATTGTAATTCTCCGAAATCATGTTCATTCCTTCGGCCATGCCTGGGCAATTTCTCTCATTTCTTCCATGTTATTCACAACATTCCCGTTTCTCAAAAGTCTGGCAAGAATCACAAGACTTTATATAACAATTTTAAAATTATAATAACTAAGCAAGAGTTTGCCATCTAGATAACCTCAGCTTGTACTCCTTTTCCTGTGTTATTTTTTATAAATCCTGCAACTTGAGTATTATCAGTTTCTATAATAAAGGGTTTTGGTAATAAGAATATTTCAAATTTATTGATTCCTTTTATTATTGCAAGTAACTCTTTTTCATTGATATCATAATTAATTTGATTATTATTAAAGGTACCACTTGTATACCGACATACTTCTCCTAAGTCTGTTTTCAAAATAGCTGCCCAATATTTATCTGAAGCATCTGTTTGTAATATCAAATTGTCATTTTCATTAGGCAGTCTTAGTTTAGGCAAATTTGAACATATATTTTTTAATCTTTTTTAACTATCACAGATAGTTTTTCATTCCATCCTCGCTTGGTTTTTCTTAGTTAACAATTTTTGTAATTCCTGTCTTTCTTTAGCTAAATCTTTATAAAATCAGAGGAGTAGTTTAAACATCCTAAGAATTTTTGTATCATTTCCTTAGTTCGTAATTCATCAGGGAAATCTTTTATTTTTTCAGCTATATGTGACTGTAATTTTATTCCTTTAGAATCTATAATCATTCCTAGAAATTCTATTTCTTTTTTCTTGATTTCAACTTTCTTTTCTGAAAGAATTATACCATGGTCTTTACAGAGTGTTATAAATATATCTAAATGTTTTTCATGATCTTCTTCATTATCGGAACAGATTAACATGTCATCAATATAAACTATTATGAATGATGAATAATCAGAGAATATTTTATCCATTTTTCTTTGGAAAACTTGAGGAGCATTTTTCAATCCAAAAGGCATTACTATCCATTCATAATGACCTCTAGGTGTACTAAAGGCTGTAATAGGTATACTATTATTATCCATTTTTATCTCATTAAAACTCGATTTAAAATCAAACTTTATCAGAATAATTTTTCCTCTTGCCAAATTTATTAATATTTCTTTATTTCCGGGATATAGTATCCATCAAATTTGTATTCTTATTTACTTTTGTAATTTATTATTCTTGCTTTTCCTCTTTATTTCACTATGTTTTCTAACCATAAAGGCATGGCTACTATGTGACTTTTACTTTCTCTTATCGATTCAATCGTATTAATTCATTAATCTGAATTTAAAATCTTTCTATATCTTCTTGAGAATATATTATTGGTCTAACTTCTAATGACCTTTTCGTGGATCTATCATTTCTAATTTGCGTGATTTTTGTCTTTTCCCAATATTTTAAAGGGTTATTACTAAAATTTTCTTTCAATTTTTTACATGTATCTTGAACTGTTATTTTATAGGTTATAGATGTATTTATTTTTTCTGTTCTCCATTTTCTGGCTTTTTTATCATAATGTATCTTAAAAGGTTTTAGTATTCTTGGCACTCTTATCCAATGATCACAAGGTGTTTTTAGTATAATAGTATAAATTGTTTGTTGATATTGAGAATTGTTGTAAAAGTCATTTCCTAATATAATGTCACATTCTATATTATCAGACATAGACTTTTCCTATTTTTACGACATTTTATTTTGAATCTCATTATTTCTACATTTTCTTTTTTGCTTTGTAATTTTTCTTTTTCTCCAAATACACCTTTATGGAGATTTTAGTATTTTCCCATTCTTTTAACAAAAAGCTTTTGAATATTGTTATTTCCGATCCTGTATCTATCAATCCACATGTATATAACTTAGTTTCTAGAATTTTAACTATTATAAATACCATAGTAGGGAATGTAATTTCCTTCATTTTTGTCTTTCTAGAAAAATACATATGTCTTCATTGTGTATTTCTATTCCTTCTTGTGATCTTATAATTATCTAACTGCTCAGAAGCTATTTCCCTAAGAGAATATAATGTCCATTTCGTATTCTCGTTATCTTTGTAACAATCTACTAGAAAGGTTATTCCATGTAATCTTATGGGTATTTCACTTTAAATTACATTCTAATGTTTGACCATCATAATTTTTGTAGACATATGGACTTGTCAAAGTCTTTATCATTTCACACTTATCATCTCGATATGATTACAAATGGCTCCTCGTATCTATTAAAATTTTGGTTTCTTCAACTTCTTTCTCCATCGTAATAATTTCCTTCTATTAGAAAGGTGAATGTACTTCTTCTTATTCTTCTAAACTTTCCCGCTTGTACTATTTCTACTATTTCCTATCAAGGAATTAACTGGGTAAACTACCCTTGTATACTATTTTCTTCAGAATATCATCTTCAAGGCTTAAAATGTAATTTGGTAAGTATTTATTCTATCTAACTTTGTGGCTCTATTATTTCTCGTAATTTCTACATTCATCACTAATTTCTACAGCCAGCTTGTTCAGAGAATTCTTCCATAATTTGAGTTTGATAGGGGTATATAGCAATTTATAATACATTGTCATTAAGATTATTTCTTTCATAAAGTCATTTCTTAAAAATTTGAAATATAAACTTAGACTGTTATCAAAATCTTTGTCTCCTAAATTAATGTTATATTTTGGGTAACATGTAAACATTAATTTTGTATAGGCTAAATTGCCTTGGATACTACCTAAGTGGCTTTCATGTGTTTGTATTAGTCTTTTATCATGTAAGCTTAGTACTATTGGAGTATTTAAATTTTCAGGGAATAATGATTTTATTATTATTTGTACTCCTGCTAGGTATACATACTTTATTTTGTCTCTGATTTTGTCATTTTTTATCTTACTTAAAGTTTCATTTATGGTTTCTTTTGTTAGTAAATTAAGCTTAATATTTCCTTTAGCTTTGTTGATTGTTATAATTTTTCTATTTTTCGTATTCATGGATTGTGTATTTCTTATGTATATATCTTTTATTTAAGTAGCTAATAAAACCTCTCCTCGGGGCTTTTAGATCAAAGTTTAGATTCCGATTTTCAGAATTTTCATTATCAAAAAGCATTTTTCATTCTATATCCTTCTTTGATCTTCCTTAGCACTAATGACTTCAAATTCGTAAATGTCATCTTCTTCCAATTAATATTTCTTTACTCATTCTCAGATCACTTTCCGACGAACTGTTATCATTTTTCGCTGTAAACATCTACTCATTTCACTATCAAAACTTAGGATACTTTCTAAATCTTCATCCTTATTTTCTCCCATAATATAAATGTTCTTTTTTTCTCTTTTTGGTATCTATTACTGTAATGTCCTAATTCTCCACATTTCAACATTTCTCTAGATGTTGTTCCCAGAACATTTTGTCTTTTTATAATTAAATTTTTCTTATAATATTTCTTAAATGGTTTTTCCATTCTTTTCTAAATTTTTATATTTTGTAAATTTCTTTTCTTGGTTGTTCTAATTGTTTTCTAAATTTTTCTTTTCTAAACTCCTTACACCTCATTTTCCCCGGGATGTTATCTATCTTATCATTATCATTTTTTCTCCATGTTTTTGCACCATTTACAAATATATCTCGGGGTGCAATAAATCACAATCTTTCTTTAAAAATTCTATTCGAGCTCCTAAAGTATCAGCATTTTCTATTTTTATTCTTTCATATTCTTCTTGGAAGTAAGAACTCCATTTGCCTGGTAATTTTTCATAATATGTATTTGCTAATATTGTCATATTCATATTACTATCAAAGGCATCATAATACCATTTCCTAAATTCACATGTATATTCATATATGTATTTCATCTTACAAATCTGTAGTTGTGATAGCTTACTTCAGCTTCTCTTATGTCTTTTCTTCTTGTTCTACATCAAGCTGTTATCCATTCTTCTCCTAAGAATTCATTGACTATGTATCTAACAAAGGTATCTACACCTTCGAATATACTACTTTCAAAAGCTACAAGAGTGTAATTTGTAATAACATTAAAACTAAAAATGTATAATCCTTCCCACCATTTTCTCGACACATCCCTGTTAATGTCTTTACCATTATTTGAGTTTTCAGGATTATTATCCCAACTTGTTCCTGTGTCATAAAACATAAATGTCATTGCTTGAGACCATTTGTTTAAACCGCTTTGGAATACCCCCGTCTCTTTCTTTTTTTTCTTTTCTTTTTTCTTTAATTGACAATCTATATCTAGGTATACTCCCGTATTTCTAATTGTTCTATTTTTGATTCTCTGGTTCATATTTAGGTATTCTATATTGAGTTTCAAATGTTTTTGATGTTCTTCTTTATTTTACTTATTCTCCTACATGTCCTATAGGATTTTACCTCCTTATTTCCATTTAAATTCATTTTTGTATTTATCATTATATCTTCGATTTCACTATCGCTTATTTGGCTCATTCTTTTCAGTTTCTTCTTCTTTTATTTGTTTTCCTTCTCTTATTTTTCTTTTCTTTTCTAATTCGAGATATTGTTCTAATAATTTTTCATCTAGGCTTCCTTTTCAATGTTTTCTTATTGTTCTTTCTCAGATATTTTCTAAATATTATTTGTTCTACCATTTTTCCACTGCTCTTTTACATATTTTGAATCTTTTCCCTATGCTAATAATATATTTGGTTGTATTTCTATGTTTATTATCCTATTTTCTATTTTATTTATTTTTCTTCGATTTTTCTAACTGCTATCCATTCGTTTTATAGCTCTTAATATTTCTTCCATTAATATTTCTACTTTTTTTTTAGCTTCCATTTTGTTTAGGGTTTCATAACTCTCTATTTTTCACAAATTTTTCCCAATCATTATATAATCCTTATTCTTTAATTTTTGTTTTTTCTTTTGGATTTAAGTTTTTTATTTCTCTTTTTATTAGATTTTTAATGATTTTTGGATGTTTCTCCATTTCTACAGCTTTTTATCTTTTCTACCACTTTTCTTGTTGTTTCCGGATCTAGCTTAACATTAAAAGGTAAATATTCATTATAATTACTTACTATGTCAGGTATTATTATATTTGTAAGTTCTACATATGTTTTTGGATCAGCTTTTACAGAGAGAGGTAAACTAGTTTCTAAACATTCCATAATCATTTTATATATTAGGCTTGGCCTGCTCCATTTATCATTGCAAATTCTTACATAAATTCAGTCTTTTTTCTAAATATTTATCTATTGATTGTTGTACAAACGATTTTATTGTCATTTCACTCATATTTCTATACTTGGACTTCCAATTTTATTTAAATTACTATGAAATATTTCCACTTAGATCTTCTTCGACATAGCTTTCGAATTTCACTATTGTCATCTACTATATTTAAATCTAGAGGATTATCATTAAGTATTTTGTCCTTAAATTTTCAATTTTTGCTTTGATTAGTATTTTCTTTCATTTCCTGAGAGGGAGAGATCTAATTGAATTATTGTCATTGATTCTTCTTGAGATATTTGGAGGCTTAGAGATATACAATGCTTCTTAATATCCATTATATGTTAAGAATTCCACCCAGGCTGCCAAGGCTTCTATTATTACTATGTCATTAGGATCATAATCATCATTTACACTTATTATCTTCATGATTCAACTTTTCTTTATCAATTGAACTTGGATTTTTTATTGTTTAATTTGTTAGGTGTATTTCACTATCACTAAGCTTCTAAATTCACACGTTCTTTATTTCTTACAATATTTGACTACTTTGTTTTTTATTATTAGTTTTTACTATTTGGTTACTATTTGCATTTATTATTACTATTTGCTTTTTACTATTTTAATTGATTTTATTCCAAATTTTCTAAAAATACTTTTATATTGGTTAACAATCTTATCGTTTTATCAAATTCTTCGCAATCGCAGAATTCTTCAATATGATATTCAATATGATTTTGTGTTAGGTTTATAACCTGCTTGTTATTTCGTTTAAATTCTTTCATGTTTCTATTGTCGCTAAATCTATCATGCCATTATAACACCTTTTCTCGCATAGCTTCGTTATTCCCCATTAAAACCAAGATTTCAGATCAAATTGTTCTAAGTCATAAATTTCAATATCTTCCTGTAATTTTTTGATAATTTATTCTTATTTTATTTCTAAATAAAAATAATATCGTTTTCTTTTATGTCTTTGAATTTTGTTATTCCAATTTCTTTAAACAAAAGAAATTTCAGCATTATTATTCTATCATTTACACCCCATTTTTATCCTGAACCTAGGGCTCTGATACCATTATTTGTGGGCTCTATAGAACTCAATAGAGGGTAATCAAATGAACACTGGCCAAAACCATCGAAATTGATGAACTCGATGAAACTAGAGAATACTTATATGCATAAGAGTTCTAAAATAATAAAAATAACCTAATCTCCTCGCTAATTGCTATATGAAGCAATCCAAGGACTTTCAGATCTCACCGACAAGAATCCTTCTTCCCTAACGCCCCTCGCTCAACGGTACTTCGACAAGTCAAGATCAAAGACATCATCGTATGACCGACACATAAAAATATCTGAGGAAATTTTCAGAATTTTTATTTCATTGAAATAACTCTCCTATCTTACATACAAGCTTCTCTAAGGGAAGCTTAGTTCTCCATTACAAACTTTTGATACATAAGAGAGATGGATGCTTTCTGATGATTTTACAATGAGAGTTCTTTCTAAGATTTATGTTGCAGGAGAACCTCCACCGCTTTCAGATTCTCTCTCTTTATCTTCTTTCTTATAATGCAGTATGGTGCCTTATATTCCGCTGTCTGTCTTCATCATTTTTCTTTCCTTTTTCTTCTGCAGTCTTGTCATTTTGAAATTTCAAGCATCGTCTGTCAGCTGTCTTATTTCCTTTGACTTCTTCTCCTCTTTTATGGTCTTGTCATGATGGAGATTTGAGCATCTTCATTTATTATTTCTCCAAATTGCCTTTGAAGAACAATTTTTACAATTATAACTAAGTTGGCATTTTTTGCTCTGACCACTTTACTTAGGGCCGTTATTACATTTGACTTGTCATTTACATTTATAAGGCACATTGCCCCGTCAGCCACTTGGTCATTGGGATTACATCTTTTCCCCAAGGGTTATCCAACCTTCACTGGCTACTCATTCTTTTATGAATTTTATTTGCTTCATTTTTGTCATTCGGCTTACCGCAAGATCAACAATCGATCCAAATTTCATTAATCTTATCTGTTATCATTCGTTTTATAGCTCTTAATATTTCTTCCATTAATATTTCTACTTTTTTAGCTTCCATTTTGTTTAGGTTTCATAACTCTATTTTTCACAAATTTTTTCCAATCATTATATAATCCGTATTCTTTAATTTTTGTTTTTTCTTTTGGATTTAAGTTTTTTATTTCTCTTTTTATTAGATTTTTAATGATTTTTGGATGTTTCTCCATTTCTAGCTGTTTTTTTATCTTTTCTATTCACTTTTCTTGTTGTTCCGGATCTAGCTTAACATTAAAAGGTAAATATTCATTATAATTACTTACTATGTCGTATTATTATATTTGTGTTCTATATATGTTTTGGATCACTTTTACGTAGAGAGGTAAAACTAGTTTCTAAACATTCCATAACCATTTTATATATTGTGTTTTTTATTCGTTCCATTTTACTGCTGGTAAATTCTTTACATACCTCGTTTCCTTTTCTAAATATTTATCTATTGATTGTTGTACAACGATTTTATTGTCATTTCACTCATATTTCTATACTGGGATTTCCAATTTTATTTAAATTACTATGAAATATTTCACTTAGATCTTCTTCTCGACATAGTTTCTTGAATTTCACCATTGTCATCTACTATATTTAAATCTTAGAGCGATTATCATTATATATTTTTGTCCTTAAATTTTCTAATTTTGCTTTGATTAAGATTTCTTCTTCATTTCCCGAGGGAGATCTAATCAATTACGGGTCATTGATTCTTCTCGAGACATTCGCGCCAGAGATATACAACGCTTTTTAATATCCGCTATACGTTTTCAGATAGTACGATATTCCCGCTGAAATGTGGGACCCACCCGCGCACCCGCTGGTTACGAAGGGTGGACCTCACGCTGGCCACTTCGGAAGGCACCCCGCGGGTCACGAAGGGTGTGGACCCCACATCAAAAGGCGCTTTATTGTGGGGGTTCACGTGACCAGGTGTTTCTCGTGGCCCATCGTAAGTTCACCTTCACCACAGGTGCCTCTTCGTGTCTCACCAGATACACTGTGCAGAGGCCGAGACACAGACCAGGGCCTGCGCCAATGGGGGAGCATCTCTACTTCACCAACCGAGCCTGGGGCCGGCTCTGCAGCATGCCCCCATCGACCTTAAGCCCCGGGTCCCGGGTTCGAGTCTCTACGAGGCGAAAGAAAATGCCTCTGTGGGAGGGCACATGATAGTTCCGTGAGTGGGACTCACTCGAAGCGGGCACCCAGTGGTTACGAAGGGTGGACCCCACAATGGGCCACCTGATGGGCAACCCGTGGTCACGAAGGGTGTGGACCCCACATTTAGTTTCCGCAAGGAATGATGGCTAGGTTGGGGATTTGTCATCATTAGGATTCGACAACTTACGTTGATCATGCCGAACTAATAAGCTCACGTTTATACGAATGTCGGCCAGTTACTAAGAAAAGTCACTTAGATGACAGATAGCATTCGCTTTTATATTAGTACAAAGTCGATTTGAGATCCCAACATTATATATTCTCGAATTACTTTATATGACATGCATAATTGAGATTTTGGATATTTAGAAGTAATTTTGTCTAAGATGAAATTTTTAATTGAGAATTTACTTAATTTAGAAAGTCATGCATTTACTTCAACATGCTATTGCAGACTGGACAAAAATCTAGAAGTTATAAGGAAGGTTAGTGTCGCTTTCTACTCAAACCTTCAGTTGAAGGTTTGAGGGTTTGAATTGATAAATATGCCTCTTGTGGCGGGTTTCGGTGTGACACGTGCCCCAACCGGTTTGTAGGCTCCTCGCATCCTTCCGCACCTGCTCGCATGTTCAGGCAACTCAACCACCAACCCGTCCCATTCCTTCTGTCTTGCCTCCATCTCTTAGCGGTAGAGGAGGAACTGGTCTTTAGGGGGAAGGTTTGCTGGGTTGCTGGACATTATAGTGAGTTCCGACGGTCCGATGGGATGTTCAAGAACGGAAAAGGCTTTGAAGATCTGATATCACCCCAGGAGCTGGTACCTAAGCTCTGGCAGATCGCTCGATTTCTTTGTCTCAAGCCTACGTACTCCGCGCCAATTGTACCTTAATTCGCGTATCACTTGATCGTCAAGATTCACTAGTCACTAGTCCGCTGCAACCTCGCAAACAAAACAAGAAGACGACAAGGGTATTCCGCCCCTCCGACTTCAAGCAGCTAATTTCTTTTTGTGAGACGAGCTGCTAACTCGTAGCTATCTCAATCGAGAATGTCGTACCTCATCCGGGGCGTGATTCTTTCTTTATGGAAGGAGAACGTGATCCACCTTCTATAGAAAGGACAATTTCTTCCCATAAAGATAGGAGCGTGGCTCTACTTAAGGAAGATGACTTATTCTTCTTTTATGTAACTTTCCCCGAACGGGCCATTGAGTGCCTTCCTATTCCTAGAAAGTGTGCGACCGGATTCTCGGTAGAATATATACTTATATCACAGAGCCGATCGTAATTTCCTCGCTTTAGTAGATTCAAGTAGATCAAAAAGGAAGCATCCGAGGTGAGAGGTATCTGGACACTAGGGCGCATCGGGAGAGGAGGCTTCCGGGGTGAGAGGTGCCTGAGCACTCGGGTGGAGAGTCGCCCCGAAAGGTCCCGGGCTCATTCACTGCTCGACCGGCCGGCTTTAGGCCTCGGTCCCACCTGGGCCCCAGCCGGGCCTGGCTGGGCCGGGGAACCGAGCCCGGGCCAATGGTACCCACACTAGGTTGTGAGGAGAAAGAGGAAAATATTATTTTATATTATAAGTTTCCTAATAATTGCCCATAGCCCCCTTTCACTTTTAATATTTTTAAAATGACCCCCTTTTGTCTTTTTTCAATGCCGGTTATTATATCCTCCCCTCCTTAAAAGAAGTTTAGTCCTCTAAACTTGACATACATGGGTTACAAAGAGGTGCAAGTACTTCTCCTTTATCTCGCTTTCTAATTCTCATGTTGCTTCCCGTTCTTCATGGTTATTCCATTGGACTTTTACTAGTTTCACAATTGCACGACAAAGAACCTTTTCTATACTATCAACAATTCGAATAGGATATTCTTCATAAGTCAAATTTGTATCCACCTGAATGGGTTCAATCTCTAACACACGAGAAGGATTATAAACATATTTCCTTAGTGATGACACATGTATTTTTCCCAACTTTGGGGGCAATGCCACTTTGTATGCTAAGGCACCTATCTTCTTAAGCACTTCAAATTGTCCCACATATATGGGACTTAGCTTTCCTTTATTTCCAAATCTCATCACATTTTTCATTGGTGACACTTTTAGGAAAACATGGTCACCCACTTGGAATTCGAATTCTCGCTTCCTGTTGTTTGCATAACTTTTATGACACACCCCACCCCTACTAGTAGGCAAAGCAGCGAATCCCATTAACCCCCAAACATACATCTAACGACCAGAGAATCTCGCGTGGTTTAAGTCGTGTTGCTTGCTGAAAACCCGTATAAAATTTTTTTCTTTTCTAAACTTCAGGATTTTATAAAATCTCTAGGCTATGATAATACCGTGATACATGACATATCCTAAAACTCAGATATACGCTTTACACTTTTAAAACATGGCAACCAACAACACTTCTTCAAAAGAGCCTCAGGCTCATCACATATTCATAAACAAAAACTATGTACATACATATACACAACTATACAAGTTCCAAGTATTTTCTTACAAAAGTTAGTTAATACAACACTTATACTAGAAGTCAGGAGAATCCTAATATATCCCAGCGTCCGGCATGCCGGTACCTGGAAATTAGTTTTTAAAACAGGAAAATAATGAGCTAAACGAGCTCAGTGAGTGTATGCATTATAAAATACTTGCTTTTCTGAAAAATGTCTCAAAACTGTAAAACTACCTTTTACAAAACATTTTCAGAAAACCTTATTTGTTTTGCTATAAAAGTTTCAAAAACTTTTCAAAAACGGCTTGCTTGCTTGCTTGCTTTGCTTTAAAAGTTTCTAAAAACTTTTCATAATATGCTTACTTGCTTGCTTTAAAAGTTTCTAAAAACTTTTCATAATATGCTTGCTTGCTTACTAGTGGTTGATTTTTTAATTGTATGAAAAATGCTTATAAATAAAGATCAACCACTAGATGTGAGACCCCTGAAGAAATGAACGATAGACACAAGTGGCAAACCTAGAAATTCTCTAGATCTTGGATGACAACGCAGATCACGCCATTGAATTCGTTTCGTGAAATCTAGGTACACAGTTGAATTTCGTTGAATTCCGAGAAGGTCGAAATTTCACGTATTTCAAGGCGAATGGAAAAATGAGGTGGCGACACATGGCATGAAGGTGCATGCCATGTGGCACCAGAGGAGAAGACACTTGGCAACCAAAGGTCAAATGTCTTGGTTTGGAATTGCATGAGAATTGGCTTGAGTGGAGGCTAGGTGTCCAAAGGAGACTGCGCATGAGAGGGAGTGAATTGGCTTAGCTGCACTGGCATATGGGATGCTAGGGTGTCAAGAAGGAGAGCAGGTGTTCTCCATCAAGACACCATCAATTCGGTGAAGAGAAGAGGAGCAAAAAACTGCTGGAGGGTTCTTCAAAAAAATTCTGCCCAGAATTCAGTAGAGAGAAAGAAAAGAAAGAAAGAAAAGGAAAGGAGAAAAGAAGGAAGAAAAGGAGAAGAAAGGAAGGAGGAGTTGGTATACACTCCAACAATGTAGGTTCTTCTCCTACTTGGGACATTCTCTACCTAGGGGCCATTCAATGGCCATGGAGCTTAGCCCCAACCTAGGGGCTGGTTCTGCACAGTTTGGGACAAACTGTGGAAGGGTTTTCTGGACATTTTATGGCAGAAACTGTGTTTTTGTGCAGGTTGAACCTGCTGTATGTTATACATGCTGGAAAATACTATGGATGCTGGATTTTTGTGTACAACTGTATATTGTTTAGAAAACTAGAATGAATTTCCAGTTTGCATAAAAGGTGTTCTTGTTTAAATAGCAGGATGTTTTCAGAGAGAAATGTCGATATAGGCATGCATGTAATCAGGTTGAACCTGCTGGAAAAATACTATGGATGCTGGATTTTTGTGTACAACTGTATATTGTTTAGAAAACTAGAGAGAACAGTTTGCATGTGTCATGTTCTTGTTTAAATAGCATGATGTTTTTAGAGAGAAATGTCGATATAGGCATGCATGTAATCAGGTTGAACCTGCTGGAAAATACTACATGGGATTTTTCTTGGATTTTTGTGTACAACTGTTTATTGTTTAGAAAACTGGAAAGAATTCCAGTTTGCATGTGTCATGTTCTTTGTTTAAATAGCATGATGTTTTTAGAGAGAAATGTCGATATAGGCATGCATGTAATCAGGCTGGAACTCTGCTGGAAAATACTATGGATGCTGGATTTTATGGGCCACTGTTTTTCTGGTTAGAAAACTGAAAAAAAATTTCAGTTGCATGTCCTGTCTTGGTTGATAACATGCTGTTTTTGTATGAAATGGTAAGTGATTGCAGCTGCTGTTTTTCCTAAGCTGAATATCTGGAAAAAATTCCAGTTTGCATGACTTAGATTCTTGTCTCAATAAAGCATGTAGTTTGTTAGAACACTGTTGGAAATGCAAGTCGCCTGGCGGTTAGAAAACTAGAAAGAAAATCGCTTGAGCAGGTTGAACCTGCTGGAAAATGTATGGTGCTGATTCTTTGGCTACTATTTTCTGGTTGGAAATCTAAAATAACAAATTTCCAGTTTGCACGATTTATTTCTTTGCTGAATAGCATGCAGTTTGTGAGGATGATATGGGATGCATGCATGCATGCAAATAACAAATATCATGCAGTAGCTTTGCATCTTAGGTGCATGGGGACATTGTGCATATTGGGTGTAAGTGCACAGCGTGAATAAACGGTTTTTCTCAGAAGATTGTCCACCAAATTATATCGGAGGGTAGTCCACAGTATTATCGGAGTATGTCCAAATAAAATATATCGGAGGGTAGTCCACAGTATTATCGGAGTATGTCCAAATAAAATATATCGGAGGGTAGTCCACAGTATTATCGGAGTCTGTCCAAATAAAAAAATATATATATATATATATATATATATATATATATATATATATATATATATATATATATATATATATATCGGAGGGTGGTCCAATATTTTATCGGAGTCTATTCAAACTAACCTTCGCGAGAGCTAAAACATAAATCTTTTGTTTTAGAAATGATTTTATTATACATGGAAAAGCATGTGTGAGGAAATCGTGAGGACACAAGGGGCATGAGATTTGGCATATGACATTCATATAGATTTTCTCAGATATTTTTGTGGAATGGGATGTAGAGAATACAGATTGCATGTGCACTCTAGGTGTGGAGAGTCTCTCGTAGGGAGGGCTTCTCCGCCGAGCGCTGCTCACCCCGTCATGGGAAAACTACATCTTTTTCAGGTACCGGAGAAGACCGGGCAATGAGAATTGACTACAATTCGGGAAGTAAAGGTCGAAATTGTTTGTAATTGTGGTTTATGTGGGTTGAAAGATGTTTTTTTTTTTTTTTTGTATGTGGGAACAAAAATGTATTATTTTATGTAGTTTTCAGGTAAAAAAAATAATAATAATAAGAATAATACATTTTGCCAGTTTACTGCTTCCTCGGGTCCATACATGAAAAAGAAAAGACTATTTTACATTATTATGGCGCGTTGACCTATGAAAAAAGACCCCGGGCTCGGGTGTCACGCTGAAACATCGTAGCGCAGGTATATTTAATATCACCTGGGACTGGCTGGGCACATGGGTTACTTAGGGAACATGTTGTTGATGAGTAGGAAGATCAACTCTGGTATAAATGTGTCGAAATGAAGTTATAGTTACTTAGTGCTCGGAAATTTTATGTCCAGATCATAGTTGGGTATAAAGGTTCAGTAGATACCAAGAGTCCCCGGATGTGATTAGATCATATAGCATGCATTTTGTGTTTTCGTGTGTATGTGTGTGTGTGTGGTCAGGTTACAAATCAGGTGGAATTATATACGTGGTAGGATGTATGTGGGAAAAAACAAGGAACACTAGGGGTTCGAAAAAAACATGAACATGAAATTTAATAACTCTTGCCATTCGACACGCAGGGGATGGCAAGTTTCGAGGTCGGGGCGAGGTCACACTGAGATGCACTCCACCACCACCGCGCTTTTGACGCCAGTTTCCTTCATAGAGGCCATGGTGCCGCTGATAGCCACGCCTTCACAGGCTTGATGCATGAGGTCGCAGAGGTGCCAGAATCTCCGTGAGAGGTTCAAAGGGCACACCATCCTCCGACGTCATCTGAGCAGGGGACTGATGGTAGCCGACCATTGAAGAGCTCGTCGGACTGAGAGATTCTCCTGGGCTATGGAGATCACCCTGATATTGCTCTGACACACTCGGCTCATTCCGCTGAGGAGTCCCAAGATCCGCGGGGAGGTCACTTACTTCCAGTAGGACTCGAGACTATGATACTGATGATTTTCGTAGACTATTCATGGGAAGTATTTTCCGGCCAGCATGCGAAGGCTCCAAGAAAGTTCTCGAGCCAGACAGGGATTATGATCACAGATCGAAACAGTCGATTCACGTAGTTGGCATCGCCGGGGATGATTATGTGGCCATCGACACAAAATCAGAGGTTTGAGGATGGGTCAATCGGCCCATCCGGGGAAAGATCAGTGACATAATCTACAAGACACGGACTGATTTAAGGTCACACAGCCTTTGATTATTGAGCGAGAGATAGAGAACGCAAGGAGCATCCGAGATGCGGGTATGGTGGCAAGAGGAAGCGAGAGCGCACTTCTTCCGTTGTGCAGCCAAAGGTCAGCCACAGGTTTCGCGACAAGGCGCTATCAGGCCAAGGCCGTGACCAGAATCCTAGCTCGAGTCGATCACATGTTACCACGTAATCGGCCGACATATGAGAGGCGGATTGCCCCTCGCAGGCGGGATCGCAAGGCCATGGGACGCCGCCCCAATCAATGCGGGACATGCACGCAATATGTTCCTTCACCCGCGGCCGAAATCCCCGCAAGATTACCCTGTGGTGTTACATTAAACACCTTCGCATACGCACGGCCAAAGAGGCCGAGATGGGTCGAGGTCGGTGATACGTGGCTCACGTATCGGACTTCGGGGACCCAAGGGCGTGTCTACGCCATCGCACCATCAACTGGAGCCATGATCAATGACTCCATGGTGTATGGAGCTCTATTATCCGCCTTATGGGCGAGAGGGGATAGCTGTTTGATTCTTAGCACGCATCTATTCTGCTTCATCATGTGTAAGAGAATTCAATAGAGGTTGAGACCTGAAAGAGCCGATGCATGTGAGTTCCCTGTGGACTAGAGAGTGTGGATTCACTGGAAGCCGCAGTTGTAGAGATCTCGTGACTTACCGTAGATCAGACTGAGGGTTATGGACATGACTTTTTTATCTCTGATACATCATCCCTGGGATGGACTGTTAACTATTAATACACCGAGTAGTTATTGATTGTGAGCGTAGGAAAGTTATGGTACACTGTATGGTACTGCATCACGCTTCGTGGGGGACAAGCACACAAAGCCATCTGTGTCGTGTACGACCCAGATGGCACTGGGTAATTGACGGTTGGCTAGCCGCCATCCTAGAAGACGAGGTGAGACACAGACTTGATCCGCCGCAGTAGTACGCGAGCACGAGGATGTTTTTCCGACGAACCACGATTCGCCGAGATGGTAGACTCGCATCGGGAAGGCCACCCTGCACGTCGTCACCATTTCTACGGCCCGCACGATGGCACCACGAGTCAGAGCTACGTCCGTGACAGAGTTACCTGCAGGTTTCATTAGATTCCAGCACTTCACCTGGGCGCCCTGCCTCTATTTGGCGAAAAGAAGGATAAGACCCTTCAACTACGCGATCGACATGCACACAACGGTTACAATCAAGAATCTATCCATTATCAGATTTGTTGACTTCGTTTATCAACCATGGGGCTGGTCATCAAGATAGACCGCGCGACCGCTACTATCGCTTGATATTAGGAGGCGCATATCTCGGCGAGACGTCGTCAGACGCTGCATGGGTACTTTGGCTTACTATGATGCCTTTCGATCGACAATGTGCACCGGCAAAGATTCATGATTCGCAAGAAAACTAAACCGCCTAGGATCAATTTGTAGGTCTTTGTTGATAATATCCCCGAATTATCTCATAATCTGGAGGTGAGCATGAGGATCACTGAGAATCATACTACAGCCTTTCGGTGGGATCATCATCATTTTACAAAGCGTCTGCAAAAATGAACATTGGTCGAAAGGGTTTCTCGACACGCAGTCAGCCAGATGCATATGGACCCTAGGAAGGTTGAGGTCATGATGATTGAGAGACCCGGGGTCATCCCTCAGGCACGTGAGTCTCGGGATTGGGTGCACACAGGAGGCGAGAGCAGAGATTCTCCCGACCAGCACGCCAGACAAGATCGACCCTAAGGAGGTCAAGCTCTAGGTCAGATGACCTGCGGAGCGCAGCTGCCCCAGATCCAAGAGGAGGCTTACTTCAGCTCCTATCCTAATAGTCCCGGAAAGGGGATAGAGGTACACAGTGTACTGTGATGCTTCGAAGGACGGACTGGGGTGTGTTCTGATGCAGTCCGGAAGGTTAGGCTTGCGGTTCTCAGCCAAGAATCACGAGCACCACCACGCATGACATGGAGTTATCGAAGCTCGCCTCGGCGGCGCCACTACTTATATGGTGAGTGGGCCGAGGTGTTTTCGCACCACAAAAAGTCCGAAATACATCTTTTCACGCATGACCCCAACACAGGCAACGAGTGGATGGAGCTTGGAAGATTACGACTTTATTTATCACCATCCCTAAGTAAATGTGGTGGCTGATGCGCCTAGCCTAAAAGTCACGGTGGGAGTGACTGAAGTAGTATAGCCTCAGGAGGGCGTAGATGCTCGAGACAAGGTCGCATCTAAAGACGATGAGCGTGCCCGTGGTACTGAGAAGTATGATGGCTAATGCCCCTCTACTCCGAGCGAGTGACAGAGTCCCAGTGCAAGACTGCAATAGTATCCATCGTGGCCAAGTACAACAGCAACAGACGGCTATCGGGCCATCCATTACCGATGGTGTCTTCGCAGATAGGGATCGGTCATGTCCCCCACGACTGGCCTCATGGAGGAGATCCTCGCGCAGTTCCACGCCTCGATTCGCCCGTGCATCCAGGTGGCACTAAGATGTATCATGACTACGCTAAGACATCGAGCGAAGGCTGAAGGAAAAAGGTCGGGATTTTGTCCTGACGGTGTTCGCACAGTCAAGGTCAGAGCACCGTAGGACGCCAGGCTACCCAAAGATCGGAGATAGCTGAGTGGGAAGTGTGAGCACATCACAATGGATCTTGTGACCTTCACTTGCCACCCGACATCGCGGCATGCGATAAGGCAGCAGAGTGGACCACTACCAAGTCTACACATTTTCCTCGGTCGTATAGATGACTCCTTCACACCGAGGAATTCTGGCAGTTGTATTATAATGCAGATAGTACCTACAAGAGCGGAGTTCCGGCCTCCATAGCATCGGACGGATCCCCGCTACGCCTCGCTTCCGAATACTCTGTAAGGCTACGGGGGGACAGCTTTGATGAGTACCGCAAGCCATCCTCAGATGGATGGTGAATCAGAGCGGACTATTAAGATCTTAGAGGACATGCTGCGAGCATGGGTCCTGGATCTCAAGGGTAGCTTGGAGCAGCACTGGCTCTTTGCAGGTGAGTTCGCCGCCTCTCATAATACACACACAGCTTATCGCAAGTATTCAGATGGCGCCTATGAGGCTTCACGGAGGCCATGCTCATCATCGATATGTTGGACAGGTGAGAGCTCCATCACCGGTCCGTATTTGATTAGACACCTCGTGAGAAGGCAGAGGATCCTAAGCGCTTCCACGCTCAGAAGTCATAAGAGTTACGCCGATGTACTAAGATTTACCTTTAAAGTTCAAGGAGGGTGATCATGTCTTCCGAAGGTGATGCCTAAGAGAGAGGACTACTGGCAAACAGAAGTTTTGTCACGAGGTACATCTGACCTTCCTGTGTACTGAGAGGTGGCGGCTGTTTATCGATTGGGGCTGCCACCCAGTTTGTCTGATAAGCTCACATGAGATTTCACGCCTCTCTATGTCTCAAGTATAATTCCGCATCCAACTCATATAGTAGGATTGGGAGTTTGTTGTTGATGGATGGACTCTTGAGGCAGACCATCATGTGGATAAACAGAGCAGGTGTTTTATGTAAGACCATGAGACTTGTAAAGGTGTTGTGGTAGCACCGAGGAGTCGAGGAGAGGCTACATGGGAGCGTGAGTAGAGACATCATGCGTACACAACTATTCTTCTTGTGCCCACGGGAAGGTATGCTTTCAGTAATTCACTGTTTTAAATGACTGTCAGATATGCATATATTTGAATGTATGGGAGCAAAAAAATTTCGGACGAATTCTTTTACAAAGGGGAGGATGAGACTTCGAAGAAATGAACGATAGACACAAGTGGCAACCTAGAAATTCTCTAGATCTGATGACAACGCAGATCACGCCATTGAATTCTGCTCATGAAATCTAGGCACACGCTGAATTTCACAATTCGAGAAGGCTCAATTTCACGCATATTTCGCGCGGTATCGGGATAAATGGTATGGCCACAGAGATGAAGGTGCATGCCATGTGGCACCAAAGGAGAAGACACTTGGCAACCAAAGGTCAAATGTCTTGGTTTAAACAGAATTGGCTTAGAGTGAGGCTAGGTGTCCAAATGAGATCGCATGAGAGGGAGGAATTGTTTAGTTGGTACCCCATATGGTTAGTGTCAAGAAGGTGTTAAGGTGTTCTTCACATCAAGACACCACTGGGTCTGTGAAGAGAAGGTATACAAAAAAACTGCTGAGGGTTTCAAAAAATTCTTAACGAATTCACAGTAGAGAGAGAAAGAAAAAGAAAAAGAAAGAAAAGGAAAGAGAAAAGATATTAAAGAAAAGGAGAAGAAAAGCTGAAGGAGGAGCTGGCATACACCAACAATGTAGGTTCTCTCTCCTACTTGGGACATTTTCACTCAGGGCCATTCAATGGCCATGGAGTTTAGCCTCCAACCTGGTTGGAGCCTGCACAGTTTAGACAAACTGTGGAAGGGTTTTCTGACACGGCAGAAACTGTGTTTTTGTGTGAAGAACCCGGCTAGGTATACAGGTTACGCCTGGAAAATACTACATGGACAGTGCTGATTTTTAGAAACAACTGTATATTATGAGTTTAGAAAACTAGAATGAATTTCCAGTTTGCATTAAAGTCATGTTCTTGTTTAAATAGCAGCAGGATGTTTTCAGAAGAGAAATGCCGATAGGCATGTACATGTAATCAGGTTGAACCCTGCTGAAAATACTATGGATGTTGATTTTTGTGCAGCTAACTGTGGTATTGCTGAAAACTAGAATTTCATAGTTTGCATGTGTCATGTTCTGTTTAAATAGCATTGATAAGCTTTCAGAGAAATGGGCTGATATAGGTATGCATAAATTAGAAGAACCTGCTGGAAAATACTATGATGTTGGATTTTTGTGTACAACTGTTATATTATTAGAAAACTGAAAGAATTTCCATTGCATGTGTTTATGTTCTGATAAACATGATGTTTTTAGAGAAATGTCGATATAGGTATGCATGTAATCAGGTTGAACTCAATGAAAATACTATGGATGCTGGGATTTTATGGGCCACTGTTTTTTAAGAACTAAAAAAATCAGTTGTATTGTCCTGTCTGCTTGATAACATGCTGTTAGAAGTGAACAGTAGAAGATTATAGCTTGTTTTTCCGTTGAACATCAAAAAAAAAATTCCAGCCTGTACGACTTAGATTCTTCTTGTCCTCAATAGCATGTAGTTTGTTAGAAACATTTGTGGAGGTGCTGGTTGTTTTATGTTAGAAAACTAGAAAGAAATCGCTTGAGCAGGTTGAACTGCTGAAAATGTGCATGAAAGGATTCTGGGTCATCATTTTCTATATTAGAAATCCAAAACAAACAAATTCAGTCTGCATGATTTTATTTCTTATTAATAGTGAATGCAGTCAGGAGATGATTTAAGGCTGGAGGCAATGGCAGGCTTAATGCAAATAAACAAATACCACAAATAGCTGTACCCAGTACTGGAGACAAAAAGGTTGGGTGGGTGCACAGCGTGAATAAACGGTTCTTCTCGTAAGATTGTCACCAAATTATATCGAGGTAGTCCACAAAGATTATCTAGGGATAGTCCAAATAAAATATATCTAGGTAGTCCACGTGATATCTGAGTCCGTCCAAATAAAAAAAATATATATATATATATATATATATATATATATATATATATATATATATATATATATATATATATATATATATCTAGGGTGGTCCAATGATTATTTTATCTATCTATCTAAAATTTAATCCTTTCATGAGAGCTAAAACATAAATCTTTGTTTTAGAAATGATTTTATTATACATGGAAAATACATAAAAGGTAGAAATCTATATGAGGACACAGGCATGAGATTTGGCACATGACATTCATATAGATTTTCTCAGATATTTTTTTGTGAATGTATGAAACTGTGAACATGAGACTGATGCACCTGGTGTGGGAGAGTCTCTCTGCAGAGAATACTTTCTCAGCGCCATACTCACCCCGGCTGTGGGAAAATCCAAATCTTTTCAAAATCGGAGGCACTGACTCGGGCAATGAGGACCACACTGACCTCAATCGTGGAAGCAAGGCCGGAAATCTTGTTTGTAATTGTGGCTTTATGGGTTGAAACCCATGTTTTTTTTTTTTTTTTGTAGCATGTGAACAAATGCATTATTTCATGTAGTTTTAAAAATAATAATAATAATAAGAATAATACTTCATGAAGCTTACAAGCCTCCTTGGGGGTCCATGTATGAAAAAAAAAAAAAGACCTTCATTTACATTATTATACGCAAATAAGGGACCGTAAGGGAAAAAAGACCCCTAAGCTGTGTCACACACTAGAAAGCCTTCATATTTGTCTGCACCTAGTAAACATGGGAAAACCTAGGCTTCCATCGCGTCATGGAAGACCTTGTGTGTCCACATCAATTTTTCATAATATGGTGGAAAGATCCCTTGCAGGCTCACGCCATCAAGGCTTCCACCACAAAGATCAACTTACATACCCCAAGACGCGCCACACAGAATTCCTCTTAATATATAATGCATGAGCTTAAGTCATTTAACAAATAAATCTAAAATGCATGAAATCATGTCCAACTTCACTCCAAAATGATGGAATACCACCAGATGCTTGCTTAAACTACAGGATTTTCTTAAGGCTTGATTTATAAAATATAATTTTTGTTTACTACGAATGACTTATTTAATAATTTAAACCATTGCTTGCTTGAAATATGGTTTAATACTTAAAATCATTGTTGCTTGAAATATGTTTAATAATTTAAACCATTGCTTCTCTGTTTGCTTTTAAAAATATGGTTTAACAAATTAAAACCATTGCTGTTTAGTATTAACACTAAAACTATCGCTTGCTTGCTTTTTAAAATATATGAACAAATCAAAACACATATTGCTTGCTTTTAAAATATGGTTTAACAAATCAAACCATAACTTTATAAAATATGAGCCATCAAATTAAACCATGTTTTAAAACACAATAACAACTAAACCATAAGCTTAAAATATGGTTAATATAATTGAAACCATAACATACCAGAAAAACGATTTATAATACTATATTAGTATTAGTAATAAAGTTTAGAATACTCACCTTCTCTCGGTTACAACAATTGAGCACTCCACTTCACAATTCTTCACCTCCATTTATATTACCTTACACTGATATGGTTAGACCATCATCTACAAGAAGATAAATTGCCAATTTGGTACATTTATTGCAATTAAATTTTTCAGAAAATATGTAACCAAATGTTATTATACAGGCATATACTAGATTATAGACTCAAGGACTCTTTTCATATATCTAAAACAATCCAAACATTTATGAAAAATTACATGTCCTGACTGGCTGAATACAATCCAAAATTTCAACTTAATCACTAACAGCCTCTAAATTCAGCCTGATCTGCTCGGGCATTGAAAAATTCTAAAAATTCCTAAACTCAATCCAAAAATTTTGGGACTAAAATTTACGGCATCTCACGACCTCTAAGAAAATTTCAAGCCATTACATAGCCTTTAGGCTAGAAATAACATAAGTTGGAAAATTCCCTACCTCTTAGAGTTTGACGAAACGCTAAGCTTTTGGTGCTCACGCAGAGCCTCGTAGAGCGTAGACCAACTTTGCCTTTGTTCGATTAAAAATCTACGCCATTTGATTGAATCTAAAAGAGAAGTTTAAAGAAGATAAAATAAAATTAAAAATCTCCCTCTTCACGCCCTCTCTGTCTCTCTCCGTCCGCCCTCCTTTTTGACTTTATTTATTTATGTTTTTTATTTTTTATTTTTATTAATTAATTAATCTATTTATTTGGATACATGACTCATAGTGTCTCATTCGGGTCCATTTCTACTCCGAAAAAATTTATTTATTTTCAGTTCATTTTATTGTAAATGAACTTATCTCAAGTCATTTCCTCGACTTCTGATGAGAGATTTTCAAAATCTCATCCTGAAGTCACCGACGCACTTACTACTCCGTAAATTCATAAAATATTTGATTGTCTCGTACATCTTGATGAAGCTTGTCACTAGATTTCAGACAATTAACGGCGCAACCGCTTTCAAGGCTATTCGAGATCTAGAGAATTTTATAGGTTTTCCTAAAAACCACATGATAATTTATTATTATTATTATTATCCTTTTCGAATTTATATCTCCTAGACAATCCTCCATTCTTAATTGAAAAGTGCTATACCGCTTGAAAACTTTACAATTTCATCCTTAAAAACAACTTTCAAAAATATTACTATGGCACTCAACACTGAAGGGTGGCTTCTTGATGCACATATGCGATCCTACTACACATACCATACACTTCCTGGACGGGTCGTTACAAATCTCCTCCTTAGAACATTTCTCGTCCTAAATGAACAAACTAAACTCCTACAAAGGAAAGGAAAATACCTCACCGTAAAATAGTCAGAGACGACAAATGCATCCCGAGCCTCCTCCTCGTCCCGTGTAGCCGCCTCTCATGATTCCTCCACATGACTTTAATTAAAGGAATCACCTACTCCCGCCAACACTGCTCCTCGCGATCTACAACGACAATCCGCGATAGGTGTTTCCTCATAAGTCGTGCTCTCCTTTAGTCGACCGGTTACCTTCAAGATAATGTGAAGGATCCGGGATGTACTTCAACATTACACACACATGGAAATGTGCCAGCAACTTTGACAACTCCTGGTAACTTCAACCTAGTGTTATCGGTTCTAATTCTCGTCAGAATCTCACAAGGTCCTATAAACACCAGACTCCAGCCACCGCCTCCCACCAAAACACTTTCCAAGGGAAATTCGTGAAGACCCGGCCACCTATCTCTGATCCAGGTTCTACAACCACATCCAGATAATTTTTATCTATCTTCGCTATCTCTTATCACAAACAATCCTCACTTCTTCGCGATCCGCGACCAATCCTCGTGGCCTACCGCCTCCTCTCACCAACTCATCCCAACACAACGGAGTCCACATTTCCATCATACACGCCAATTCGGAGCCATCTCTATACTAAATGAGCGTCAAGTTGTCAGAAGTAACCCACGCTGCCAAAATGAGTATCCCAACTCCCTCAATTAGCTCATAGCATCCTTAACGCTCGAATGGTCCTTCACCACATCTGCTCGAGGATGAAATGATAAAGCCGAAATGAAGGCAAGTGCCTAAAGCCGCCTATACAACCAAAGCCAAAATCTCAGGTGTGAAACCATGTCTCGATTCATATCAATTGGAACCCTGGCGAAGTCTCTTCACTATCTCATCCACACATACAACCCGCCAACTTTTCCAAAGAATCCTCAACACACACCAGAAAATGAGCGCACTTCGCCAATCAATCGCCTATCACCCATACAGCATCATGTCGCCTCTCAGTCTTGTAAGCATCTGCCACAAAATCCATGCTGATCTCTCCATTCACTGAATAGGAGTAATCGAGACTCACGGGCCTCGATGCCTACCTTCACTCGATAGGTTGGGCATCCGGAGACAAAATCATGATCTCTTTTCGCCATCCCATTCGCGCCTCTTTCAAAGTCCTATATACATCTCAGACTACTCCGGGATGCAAGATACGTTGGGATGAATTCGTGTTTTTCCATAATGTTCTTCACTTATACTCGGCAACACATTCTTCCTTCACATCATGCCACATCTCCATTGGAAACTCGCTTTTCTTTCCTTTTGTCTTTCTGCTTTAACCAGGTCCTTCAATCGCTCTGCCAACGAATGGGAACCACTAGAGATGCCCAACTTCGAATGGAAGCATGCACAATAGCTCCAATCTCAACCCCAACACCTGAAGTTCTGATCCACCATATGGAAGATATCCATCTGATATGAGCAAAGAACTTTCTAAGCACATCATGTGCATCTATGATATTTAGCTTTTCCGATATTTCTAATAGTATAACAGATTCTTAATCACAACTGCCATCTTATTTTCTTTAAATAATATTTCTGGTGAAAATGAGGCTGAAGACTTTATGATTCATAAAGATCCCTGTATGATATCATATGGGCATTGTCATATCTGAGGCAAAGACTATCATAAGCCTAAGTCGGTAGGGTAATTCTCTCATATTTTCTTCAGCTGTCAGAATGTCAATCACCTGATCATTTTATCAAACATAATATGGGCCTCGTTTGGAAGTGATCGAGTAAAACCCACAAAACTCACATCTCTCCCCACTGGGCAAAATGGAATCGGAGCCAAGCCACTGCATTCTGTCCTCGAAACCCTTGTTTGAGTGATCACCAATCTATACTTACATCTTCCTTTATTGAATGTCACAAATATCCTGAGAACCTTCCGCAAAACTTCCAGACACTTCAGCCTAAACTATGAAGCCACCATGATGAGCTTCGTTATTTCATCTATCATATTAACTTTGAGAGTTTGGGGATTCACACACTCACCCTCAATCGCGGCATGATCTACTGTATCTAGTAATGCCACCCCCATTGCCAAACTGCACTATTTCAACTCGGGTGATATAACCGCTGTTTCTCTCCGGGCTTCATAACATAATCTCAAATGTCACTTGTTCTGGTTATGATTTGAGGAATGACCGAGAAAAGATCGCGATGAACCCGATTCAAATAAATGAACACTGGTCATCAACCATGGTGTCGCCGTATATTAGTCGCGTATCAAACAGAAGATACCACCAAAAAATCCGGCAATGCCCAGGCAGAAGCCGTGGTCTCAATAAAAATTTCAGCGAATTATCCTCCTCCTATTAATTCTCAACCTGATGATACCTCAACCTCAAATCTATCTTCGAGTACACTTCTCGAGACCCTCGAGCTGATTGAATAACCCACGATCCAAGGGAGGATATCATCATGGATGGTAGTTTGTTCACCGCCAATCTATACACAACCTAAACTCCTGCCAAACAGAACTCCGGAGCTCCCCATGGGATATTCTCTGGCCAAATGAATCCCTACTCAACAACTCTTCATCCAAGCCTTAAGCTCCCAACTCTCGTTGTAGAGCCATCCTATAAGCGAGGAATGAAATGGCTCAATTCCTGTGGATCAAATCAATGGTGAATCTCCACTTTCTGTCTCTTGAGGTAATCCCGCAATATCATTTGGAATACATCTAGGAATCCCTAACCTGAATCTCATTCACTGAGTCCTCCTTCCTGCTCCACCACATAAGCTAGATAACCTTGGACAACCCACGAGTACTTCCTCTCTGCTACACTACGACAGTAGAGATCATACTGAAGATAACTCTGGCAGACATTCTCAAACTTTACCTCACTTCCCTCCTCACATGCAACTTGTACTTCCTTTTATAACAATCTAGTGTGTTCTGAGTATGGCAGATAGCCAACTATGCCAGAACCACATCAAAATCTCCTTCATATATTTAAGGCCATAAGATCCACAACCCCCCGCCCCCAATCAACTCTCACACCATCTCTAACTACCGTCTCCCCGAGACTAACTATCTCCGTTAGAAGGAACTCACCACCCTCTAACAGGCTGGGTCTCATATCTGAAGCGATCTAAGAAAGGCTCAGATGCAAATGAATGTACACTTCCAGTCCACTAATGTATACGATCATGCTCATGATAGCATACCAATAACCATCTAGCCGCATTTTGCATTCGGGTCACGCATAAACTCTTGCCCCACTACGGTGTCTCCCCGTCTCGCGCCCCCCGGGACACTAACCCCCGCCTCACCACCACCACCTCACTTGCCGCCGGATCCACCCCTCTACTGGAAACCCTCCCCGGGCGCGCGATCAGGTGCTCATCTCCGGTGCGCGGGGGTAATTGAGCGGTTAACATGTCTCGCACCAATCAATCGAGGACACTCCTTAATGAAATGGCCTTCCTAGCCACAATGGAACACCCCTCGCACTATACATTCCTTACACTCCCTTAAATGTCAATTCCAACACACATATCACGACGAGAGAATACTCTCTGTGCCACGTCGGTAACTAGGCCTCATCAACCCTAGATCAGGCAATCAGACTGAGACCCCTATACCTGCACCCTACCCTTGCTTCAAGTGTCCGGTGCACCCTCTTACTTCGCCACTGACATAGCCGTAGGCAATTTTCTCAACTCAAAGTGACCTCAACTAAACCTGCAACTGACGAAGGAATCATGCATTATTGCAACTTGATCCAAGATTGTAATCCCGCCAAAATCGCTTAATCTCAGACCTATCACCCCGAATATAAGGAACCACTGACTAGCTCCAGAACCTCTTCTCACTCGATACCCGACATGCTCCTTCGCCTAATCCGAAAAACTCCTTAATCTTCGATCCTTGTGACCCGAGGAAAGAATATGCTCAGAACTTGTCAACCGGTCCCAAGATATACCATCGGGATACCTCCTATCCACGCATATCCCACCTCAATCCTAGCCTGCTTAAAACTGAAAAACAGACCCTCTCGATCATCCGTAGCCTGAACTTATAAATTTTGTTTACTCGGCCCAACCATGACCGGGGTCAAGTTTTGAATCACCAATCGCCACCAGGCGGTTTGGTGCCTGCTAACTGCAAGACTCTCTATAGATCTTCTGTGGTTTCCTTCAGAACCCCTCGTGGTCATGAGGTGGCTGCTGAGGTCGCATCATCGACGAGTCGCTTATATTAACATTCGAGCAATCGTGCCACCTTCTTACAAGAATAATCCAGAACTGTAGAGCCTCCCTCCGTGGCCCAGATTTAGCCCACCATCGCATGAGGCCATCTACGGAGGCTATAGAAGAATCCAACCACGCGCCTTTAATCCCTCGTATTGCAGACGCTCCAAAGCCTCGAATGGCCTCCAGATCTACTCCTCGACGTCCTCCCACGACATATGTCATATTCGAAAGAAAGAAAAAAATCAATCTGCTTAGTACATTGAAACACTTAAAAATGTATGTACTTGATCTTTGAAAATGGGTTGCTAATAGTGTAAAATAATGCATAAGAAAACCACGGGGCTTTGACAATGTAAGTTTCCTAAGACCCTACCCTCCCGATACCAACTCGACACCCCCACTACCCCTACCGCTGGGTGTTCACACCCCATTAGAACCCCCCACTGCCATTTCCAACGACTGAGAATCTTGTAGCTTAAGTCAGCATCAATGAAACCAAGATAAATTTTTTTCTTTTCTAAACTTGTGATTTTATAGAAATTTCGTTAGCATAACAAATGTGATATAGATATATATCCCAAAACTCGTATAAGGCGCTACACACTCCTTTAAAACATGGCAACCAACATCTCTTCAAAAGACTATAGGACTCATCACATTTTCATAAACCAAAACTATGTACATACATATACACAACTATACAAGTTCTAAGTATTTTCTTACAAAAGTTAGTTAATACAACACTTATACTAGAAATCAGGAGAATCCTAATATGTCCTAGCATCTGGCGTGCCTGTACCTGGAAAATAGTTTTTAAAACAGGAAAATAATGAGTTAAACGAGCTCAGTGAGTGTATGCTTTATAAAATGCTTGCTTTTTTCTGAAAAATGTCTCAAAACTGTAAAACTACCTTTTACAAAAACATTTTTAGAAAACCTACTTGAGCTGCTATGTGTTTCTAAAACTTTAGAACGACTTGCTTTCTTTGCTTTAAAAGTTTCTAAAAACTTTTCATAATATGCTTGCTTTCTTGCTTTAGAAGTTTCTAAAAACTTTTCATAATAAGCTTGCTTATTTACCAATGGTTGATTTTTTAACCGTGATAAAAATGCCATGAGAATGTTATCAACCACCGAGGCCTTTCGCATGCCAGATCTTTAGTAAACACGGAAACCCGGGCCCCGACCGCGTCGGCTGAAAGCGACCAGTCCACACCACTTTTCCTCGCAAATATGGTGGAGACCCCGCGTTCACGCCACCATACCTAGCTTAGCACAACCTTTATATACCTCAAGACGCGCCACTAATCTCCCCAATATGCCATAATGCATGAGAGCTTCAAGTTTGTCGACCAAGAAAATCTAAAATGCAATGAAATCATGTCCTAACTTCACCGTGCACGCACTTAATAATTTCCCGACCAAGATGCTTGCTTAAACTAGGATTTTCTTAAGGCCTCGATTTATAAAAATGTAATTTTTTGTTTGTTGCTTGTTTTGAAATATGGTTTAACAATTTAAAATCGCTTGCTTCAAGAATATGGTTTAATACTTTAAAACCATTGCTTGCTTGAAATATGGTTTAATAATTTAAAAAACCATCGTTGCTTGAAATATGGTTTAATACTTTAAAATCATTGCTTGTTTGAAATATGGTTTAATAATTTAAAACCATTGCTTGCTTGCTTTTTAAAATATGGTTTAACAAATCAAAACCATAAACTTTAAAATATGGTTTAACAATTCAAAACCATAAGCTTAAAATATGGTTTAACAATTAAAATCATAACATACCAACAGAACGACGAAATAATATAACAGTATTGAAAATAAAGTTTAGAACACTTCCACCTTCCTACATAAACACCAGCACGATTTCACAATTTTTCCCACTCCGCTTATTACCTTACACATTCGATGTATTGCACCACACACGCAAGATAACTAGCTAATTTGCAGTTATAATTAAATTTTTCAAAATATGTGGGCATCAAATGCTATTCATGTGCATATGGCTAGATTCCAACTAAGGGATTTTTATAGAGTCTAAAAACACCCAAAACATTTCAAAATTATGTCCGGATCAGTCTCAACATGTAATCTTGAAATTTCAACCCGAACTCCGTCCGAAAATGGGCCTTGAAATTCAGCCCGAATCAGTCCGAAAATAGTCCCAAAATTCCTAAAAATTCCTAAACTCAGTCCAAAAAATTTTGGGACTGAAATTTACTAGTGATCTCACGGCCTCTAAGAAAATTTCAAGCCATTACATAGCCTTTAGGCTTGAAATAACACAAGTAGGAAAATTCCCTACCTCTTAAAGTTTGACGAAACGCTAAGCTTTTGGTGCTCACGCGTAGCTCTCCTCATGTAGACCAACTTTGCCTTCTGCTTCGCCAAAAATCTACGGTCCGATTTCCATAAATCTAAAAGAGAAACAAAGAGAAGAAAAAATAAAAATAAAAATCTCCCTCTTCACACCCTCTCTGTCTCTCTCCGTCCGCCCCCTCCTTTTTTACTTTATTTATTTATGTTTTTTTAATTAATTTATTTATTTGGATACATGACTCATATTGTCTCATTCGGGTCCATTTCTACCTCGAAACAATTTATTTCTTTTCAGTTCACTTTATTGTAAATGAACTTAGCTCAAGTCATTTCCTGACTTCTGAGATTTTCGTAAAAATCTTGTCCCTGAAGTCACTGGCGACTTATCACCCAGAAATTCGTAAAATATTCCGATTGTCTCAGAATTCGACGAAATTTATCTGGGTCACTAGATTTCGTGAGACGAATTTAACGGCACAATCCATTTAGTCATCCGAGATCTAGAGAATTTTTTAGGCTTCTCTAAACCATTATGACAATTTATTATTATTATTATCCTTTTGAAATTCCATAATTTGTACTTTCACCCCTCCACTTTCCTTAATTGCAAAAGTGCCACAATGCTTTGAAAACTTTATAATTTCATTCTTAAAAACAACTTTAAAAAATACTACTATGGCACTCAAATAATTAAGGAAGCCCTTTGGTGCATTACATGCGACCTTACTAAGCATAATACATACCGTATAGCCTCCTGATTCGGGCGCATTTTATGTCGACTCTGGGGCGCCTCAACCTTTCCCGTTATTTGAATCTTTTCCATAGTCACCTGAACCAACTCCGGATCCAAAAGTTTCCTTTCACCCACATCGTCCCAACAAATTAGGGATCTATATTTTCTGCCATAGAGGGCTTCATATGGTGCCATCCCAATACTTGTTTGAAAGTTATTATTATAAGCAAATTCAACTAATGGTATATGATCTTCCCAACTACCTCCAAAATCCAAAACACATGCTTGCAACATATCCTCCGAAATCTGAATTACTATTTCGATTGACCATCGGCTGGGTGAAATGCGCACTAAAATTTTGTCAGTCCTGCGTATTTTGCAAGCTCCTCCAAAATTTGGAAGTAAAACGAGTATCCCTATCTTAAACAATGGACAATTTAACTCCATGTGAAATGACAACATCTTTAGCAAAACAAGGAGGCTAATTTATCCAAAAGTGAATGTAGTTCAGATTAGTAGAAATGTTTAATTTTGTCAATCTATCAATAATCACCCATACCGCATCATTACCGAGGATTTAGGTAATCCTCAAAACAAAGTCCATGGTAATATTTTCCTTACCTCCATTCAGAAACGGAGAGGGGCTCGCAATCTTCCCCCTGCCGCTGTGCCTCAATCCTCACTTGTCAAGAACCAAACATCAAGGCGAACTGCAATATCACATTTTAATCCATGCCACCAATACAATTGCTTCATATCATTATACATCATTGTCCCCCCAGGATGAACCGTAAATCTAGAGTTGTGAAATCCCTTTAGGAGCTCTTACCTTAGCCCTCCAACGTGAGGTATACACAATCTATTCTTGAATTTCATAGTGTCATCACCCATTAGTATAAAAATCATATTTTGCCCTTTCACCTTATCCATGATGACTACTAACTCCAAGTCATCCTTTTGTGAGGACTTAATCCTCCGACAGTCCGGTTGCACATTAAAATTAGCTAACAAAAATTTAAATTAACTTGTAAAGCATTCAAGTCAGAAAACAATTCAACCTGCATTATTTTCAAAGTTGACATAGAACCATATGATTTTCTACTTAAGGCATCAACAACTACATTAGCCTTACCAGGATGATATAAAATGCTGCAATCATAATCTTTATGGAGTTTAATCCACCTTTGTTGTCTCATATTTAACTCCTTTTAGGAGAATAAATATTTCAAACTCTTGTGGTATGTATAAATCTCATATGTCTCACCGTACAAGTAATGTCTCCAAATTTTTAGTGCAAAAATCATAGCTACCAACTTTAGGTCGTGAGTGGGGTAATTCTGTTCATATGGTTTCAATTACTTAGAGGCATATGCTATCAATTTCCCCTGCTGCATGAGCACACAACCTAAACCTTGGCGTGATGTGTCACTATAAACAACAAATCCTCCTGTATAAGGGAATTGTCAACACTGGAGCTGATACCAACTTCTGCTTTAGTTCCTCAAAACTACCTTGACACTCCTTACTCCACTCAAACTTGGTATTCTTCTGAGTGAGTCTATTAAATGGTAGTGATATTTTGGAAAAACCTTCACCGAACCCTGTCTATAATAACCTCGCCAAATACGCCAAAGTTTTAACTGGCCACCGTGGTAGGTCTCTTCCAACTGAACACTGCCTCTACCTTTCCTGGATCTACTGAAATTCCATCCTTAGAAACTACTTGGCCGAGGAAGGAAATTTGATCCAAATCCGTAACACACACACTTCTTAAACTTAGCAAAAAGTCGGGTGCTCCCTTTAAGGTTTAGAAAAACCCGCAAGTGCTTCCCTCTCATGCTCTTCTATTCTTTGAGTACACTAGCATATCATCTATGAAAATCCACAACAATAGATCAGATAAGGGTTGAAACCCTATTCATAAAAATCCATAAAGACTGCTAGTGGCATTATCAACCCAAATGGCATCACTAAAAACTCATAGTGTCCATATTTGCAAAAGCAAATTCTTTAATATCTTCACTCTTCACCCTAAGTTGATGACACCTAGACCTAAGGTCTATCTTAGAGAAAACACAAAACCCTTGCAGCTAATCAATAGTCAACTCGGATACTGGTATTTATTCTTAAATTCATCACCTTATTCAACTCCTTGTAATCAATACATATCTTAAAGTCCCATCCTTCTTTTTAAAAAAGAGCACTGGAGCTCCCCAAGGTGATACACTAGGTCTAACAAAACCTTTATTAAGCATTTCCTCGCATCAGGATTTCAACCCTCGAGTTCCAAAGAGCCATTCGATAAGGTGCTTGAGATGTGGAGCTACCCCGCATTAGTTCAATGGTGAAATCCACTTCCCTATTCTTGAGGGCGGGCCTAGGCACCCCGTGAATACATCCGAACAGTCCCTTACAATGGAAATATCACCTAATTTCGCATCATTATTATTTCCCACAATACAAGCTAGATATCCCCGCAACCTTTCATAAGGACTCCGCCTTCATAGCTGCAAACTAATCGGATAGAGTATCATCAAAGCCCTTCAAAATAGAAATTCAAGTTCTTTAGAATACGAAATGTCACTTTCTTAACAAAAAATCAACTAGGGCATGGTTAGTCGCTAACCAATCCATTCCCAAAATAATATCAAAATCATGTAATTCCATCAATACCAAGTCCACATGCAATTTCCTACCCTTAATCACAATGCTATCATTCTTAACAACTCTAATAGCTAAAAAGGATTTTCCAATTGGCTTAGAGACAAGCATATTAAATTGTAGTAAGCCAGTAGGTAAGCCCAACAATTTAACAAGAGAAGTATAAATTAAAGAATGAGTAGCTCTTGGATCAATAAGCACTTTAATTGGATGGGAATGAAACTGGATGATACTGCGGATAACATTTGATGAGATTTCAGCCTCCTTGTTTGTCGCAAGAACACTCTCCTCGTCTCGTCTGTGCTTTCCTTCTCAGATACCTTCATGAAATTTCTTCAGCGTGACACCTGAGCAAAATGACCATGTTCACCACAATTATGGCATACACCACTCTCTCTATAGCACATACCGCCATGATGCTTGCCACACGTGTTACAAGGAGGGAATATGTTTTTCCCTAATTAGTCTGTCACCCTGACCTGGTGAATTGCTCGACTTTTTTTGTGTTTGGACATCTTGAGAATTATTAGATCTACCTCTTTTGTGCTTCTCACTGTACTTCTGGAGCTCCCTAGCACTCATCTCCGCTAAAAGAGCACTTTCTACCACTTCTGAGTAGGTTTCAAACCTATGAAGGGAGAGCTTATCCTTCAAAAATGGACTCAAACCCTCTTGAAAACGAAAAGCTTTGAGCTCATTAGAAGAAATAAGCTCTAAAGCAAAACGAGACAATTGAGTAAATTTAGTTTCATACTCAGCAACCGGTCTCGAGCCCTCGCCTTTAATCAGATGAACTTAGATTCTCGCGACGCACACTGAAAGTATTTCGATGAAGACTTCCTTAACCGATCCCATGCTAATGGTTCATCGCTTCCCAAAAGTCCTCCCATCCGTCACTCACGTTTGCTCACTCGCATGGGTAAGATACCACACTTTATGACTAGTAATTAACTCGTGATTTCGGTATCAGAACCCATGATTCGCATTGATCGAATCTTAGTAAGAGGTTTAACTCGAAGTCAACACTCACCTGTCGCATATTGATCCCAGCCAGTCCAGCACCGAACTCAATTTCTTACATTGATTGAATTTTGATATGATGAAATCTTATATCCATCATCCCATTTACTGCATTCAGCTATCACGATCGAAGTGAGCTCTTCTCGCTCAATGACCTTAGGAGGGGTATTCAAATTTCATTGCCTTGTGATGATGACACCCTTGGGATACCACTACAAAGAGAAGAAAAGGCTCGCCTTGAGCCATAACAACCTAGTATCTCAAACATATTGTATCACACAATAAACGTATATAAGAAAAAAAAATAATTTAAACGAATTGATTATATCTATGTATAAAAACATAGATATATAAATAGTTCTCACAATTAATCTATCTTAACCCATCCACTCTAATAGTCTACCGAATCATAACCATGCTCTGATACCATTCTATAACACCCAAATTCCATTTTAAGGGGCATTATTGTCATTTCACATATGAGGTCTTAAAATCCCATATGTGAATGTCACAAAAAAAAAAAAAAAAAAAAAAATCTTCTATAGAACTCGTTTATCTCATATATCATCATAACTCAAATTGAATCCACATCCGGAAACAAAAAAAAATTAAAATAAAATTCGCACACCACCCTTCAAAATCACAATAAAAGTCTTCCAAACATAAATTTGCAACCACTCGACCCAAAAAAAAAAAAAAAAAATCCAAATAAACTAATCGTCTCAGTGGTATTATTATTAATATTATTATTTTTAATTTTATTTATTTAGTTTTTGTTTATTCCTTCAATGCTTATGCTTCATATCATTAACTGCATTCCTATCCTACCTAGCATCACTCTTCGCTAGATTCTATAGTACTAGCCATGACAAGACCTATATTGTTTATTATGCTTCATACACGTACTTTCATAATACATCTTTACTTCTCAAAAATATTCATTCCAAACAAAATTTTGTCAACTACTATAACCCATTGACAAGACCTATATTGCCAACTATCACCCGGACGGACCTATAAGCGTCAAACCACATCACCGCCGACGGCCTATATTGTCAACTACTATCATCCGTTGACTGGGCCTATGCTGTCAACTATTATCACCTGTTGACGGGACATACATAAACCAACACACTTTTTTTTCAACAATTGGCAAACACATACTTTTCATATAAATCATGTATTTGCTTCATACATATGATTTACTTTAACAAATAAGAATTTCTAAAATCCATAGGTACATATAATAATATCAAGATATATATATATATATATATATATATATATATATATATATATATATATATATATATTTGTACTAAAAGCTGTATTAATTTCTCTTACATGGTATATGAGAACACTAGTCCAAATCAAGAGACTCAAAGAAATCTCTATGCACCTGAATAATGAGAGAAACACCTATTATAAAAATATCGTTTATATATATATATATATATATATATATATATTATTAATTAATTTATTTATTTATTTATTTATTTTGTACTCCTAGGTTTTATTTATCCTAGTATTTTATTTTATTTTTTCTAAAACCCGAACATTTAAACCTAAAATTTTCTGAAAATAATTTCTTTTAACTTAAGAGTTTTCTAACAAGTTGTGTTTTCGAAAAGCCTCCATACCCTAAATTTCCACCTTAAATCCCTTAAATCTCCAAAATTGTGGATTTTTTATTTTATTTTTCTAAATTTATTATTGAAGAAAAATCCTTAGGGAGTATTAAACACTTTTAGTAGTCCTTAGAATAGCCAACACACGTCAAATACTGTCCATAATAATTTTTTTTCTCAATATTTTGTATCTTTATATTTGTATGGGTTAGAGATCACCCAGCTTTAAAACCCTAGTGGTCTAGATTTATAATTCAGAAGCCTTGTACATTCGTGATCTAAGCAAGTATGGTTGCAGATCACAATTTTTTGTTTTGGCCTTTCATATGGAAAAAAAGCATGCAAGGAGAGAGAACGAGGAACATCCCAAGGGTCTTTCTAGGAAACCTGCCACCAATAATACACATTGGAATGGGATAAGTCATATCCCCGTGGTTACCACATGAATGGTCCAAGAGATTCGAAGACTTGAGCCCAATCCGGGTGAAAGCTGATAAGATAAGTGTCAAACACACATCGGGCATCAATCTAACAAAATCTAAACTACGGACTGCTCACCTCGTGGTTATGGGAACTGGCCATACCAGACGTGTTAATGTGGGACATGCGGGAGCGACGGAGTCCCCGACATGACGCCCACTATGCATTATCCCACCATGATGAACTAACGTCAGCCCTACGAACCAATTGTACTAGCCGTGGTGGCATCCCTAAATTAGTATAAATGGATAGGTCCGTAATTTAGTTTAGCAAAGATATTTTTCTTTTGGTGAAATCAGAGAAGGAAATATAAATTCTTTTGGAAGTTTCTAAGCTTTTTATTTAGCTACTGCTTTCCACACAATTTTTTTTTTTTTTTGACAATTTAATACAATACGATTTCTTAAATTTCGTGAAGTTGTAAATTATATATAGGAGCTAGTAAGCTATCAAGACTTAGCCTGTGGTTAAAGCGTTAGCTATCATGTGAGGAGGGGTTCAAAGTCCACAATGGCAAAATTATGAAGAACTATACTATACTAACATTACAAACTTAAAAATAGGAGAATTATGTAAAGATGCTAGGAAGGTACCAAAAGAAGGAAAATATAGGGACACAACTTTTAAAATTATTAAAACATATGATGACTTCATCAAATAAATTAAAATATACAATGAAAATAGTAACTCCCATTATTAAGATAAAATGATCATTACGCTAAATTTCATGTGTAAAGCGCTCAACGTTTAAAAGACAAGGGCATAGGGAAGGAGGGGTCTACGAGCCAATCAAACATTTAAGGGCTAAGTTAGTTTGTGACTCCATTAGAACGGACCAATGAGGTTCATGGGCTCAAATGCAATAAAATAAGTTGATTGGCAATATAAAAGAAATGGAGGACCAAATTGTAATTTAAGGAAAGTTAGATTATTTAAATGGGGAGACAACCAAAATAATTCATTTGGTCTCTCAAAAGTTAAGGCACCAGATGGAGGAGAAAAGTGATAAAGAAGAGAGGAATTGAAGAGGGAAGAGGAATAGAGACAGCGGAGAATAACAAAGCATGTTTTTTTTTGTATGGAATCAAGTGTCTTTTGATGTCTAGGGTTATTGGTGTGATTTAGGTTTTTTCTATGGAGATTGGTTTGTTCCAAACCTAGGTTTTGCTGAGAGATCACACAAACCCTTGAGTTGTTGAGGCTAGGATAAACCCTAATTGGGGTATTTAAGGTTGAATCATGATGAATTTGATAGAAATTGAGAAAGAAATGGATTAGTTAGGTTTTGACAAAAATCAAGTGAGTAAGGGTTAGGGGTTTGATAGGAATTGTGTGTGTTATGTTGAAATGGGTATAATGCATCAGATTTAAGTGTTTAGAGTGAAAGAAAATGGAAGACAAACACACATTTTGGTCAATTTTTGGGCAGCAGTCTCGGTACAGAAATGTCCTGCCTTCTGTTTGACTAGTTTTGGTATTTTGGCCATAACTTACTCAATTTTGATCCGATTTGGAGTGATTTAAGTGGCTATGTAATAGAATTGAAGGAGAACAAAATTAAGAAGAATGTCGTCAGCTCTGATCCTATGGCCTAAATATTCACTCAAAGTAGGACCATGCAAGCCAAATTCTGGTTCAGTTTTTTGAACATAGATTAGCCCGGTTATTTGGACGTAAAGTGATTTAAGTGGGTTCGACCGGGTGATTCCAATTGAATAGAACCCTTAGCACCTTAGCTTTAAATGAGTATAAGGAAATAGAGGTTGCAACATGAAGTCAAGACCTCGGAAAATGAGTAATACAAACTGGGTCACTAGAAAATTCCAATGACTAGTTAAGTATGAAAATGCCATAACTTTAGTTTGATGATCCGATTGATTTTGATTCCCACTTAAGTAAAATAGATCTCAGAGGAATAAGAATATAGGAATGAGTGTTTATGGTGGGATTAAATGAAAATTATGGTTAATGTGTAATTGTGATTTTCTGAAAAGGTGAAAGGACTATCTATCAGAACTGAACTCAACGGGAAGCAGTTTTGATCGAGCTTTTATGAATCGAGTGAAATGATATTTTGAGAATTTAGTTTTTAAAAGTGAATGGTTTTAATGTTAAACTGAAAGTTTAATGTAAATTTTTATGTAAATGTTAAGGCATATGGAAAATGTTTTATATTGCATTGTTTTATCTTGCATCAATGTATATATTTATATGTGTATTAAATATATGCATATGTTAAGGTATTATGAAAGTTTAAAAATGTTTAAAGTATGCATATGTGTTTAATGATAAAGTAAAGGATTTAAATGGATTTATAAATGTATTTGAAGAAATGTTTTACTGATGGTTACCCTAAACCCCCTATGACTGGCAGACTGATATCTACTAAGTACTTTGCTAAAAGTACTCAAGAGGTGCCAGGTTACCAACCGAGGGAGGGCAACAGGTGTCTAGAGTAATATCCGCACGTGATAAAGTACTATGATCGAACCCTATGCAAAGCGTGAGTTTCTCCGCTAGCCGTAGTGGCTATGACTGGAATGCGACCGTCTTCACCGTCGCAAGACTTAAACTGCTCTATGTGTTTATTCCCCGGGTTCCACTGAAAAGAATGAAAGAAAGAAATAAAGAAAGAAAGTTTAAGGTATAAATGCTTAAAGCATAAATGGATTTTTAAATGCATAAGTATTTATGGAAAGAAGTTTGCTGCATAAATTTTAAAGCATAAATGGATTTTAAATGCATAAGTATTTATGGAAAGAAAGCTTAAGGGTATACCTCTAAAGCATAAATGGATTTTAAATGCATAAGTATTTATTGAAAGAAAGTTTAAGGTATAAATGTTTAAAGCATAAACTATTTTTAATGGTATAAGTATTTATGGAAAGAAAGCTATGCATAAATTTTAAAGCATAAATGGATTTTAAATGATAAGTATTTATGGAAAGAAGCCAAGGCATAAATTCTTAAAGCATAAATGGATTTTAAATGCATGCTATTTATTGAAAGAAAGTTTAAGGTATAAATGTTTAAAGCATAAACTGATTTTTAATGGTATAAGTATTTATGGAAAGAAAGTTTAAGGTATAAATGTTTAATGTATAAATGGGATTTTAATTGTAAGGCATGTATTATTTTGATATGTACTGAAATGTTATATAAATGAAAATGTACACTCACTGAGCTCGTTTAGCTCACTCTTTTTCCATATGTTTCAACAAATATTTTCAGATTCCGAGACAGCGCACGGTAGTAGTACTGTGGCAGCCGAATGAAGCATCGAGGAGACGACGCACAGACCGCATTGAAAATAATTTGCATATTGTATATGTGAATATTTTGTCATGTTTTGATAAAATTATGCAGCCAATTTGAAGAAGGTTTAAATGTTTTGATGATTTGAAAGAAATAAATGTATATATATGTATATCAGGTTTGATTGGGTCAGGGACGAGAGTCCTACTATGGAAGTTGATGAACTCAGTTTAGAAGTGTTTTTAAATGTTTTCACTGTGCTTTGTAAATTGGGAAAGTCCCGAAAATGTAGGAAACTCCGGCCGATTTTCCTGAAAAATCTATGTTGGAAAAGAAAAGAAAAGAAATTTTTTAAAGACTTCGCTCGCATTATTTTTAAAAGATAGTGAAGAATTGTAAAGGGGTTCCGCTTCCACGGATTTTAATTTATGGTTTTAAGGAAAAGTTTTGCTATCCGTTTGAGTGCCGAGGTCCCTCTGCCCATGAGGTTAATCCTGGCTCAGATCCTCCTTTTCAACATGGTATCGCAGCCGAGGTTTTGAAAATGTTATAAAGATTTGAAATTTTTTATTTTTATATGATTGTTTTAATGTTTTCTTTTAAGATTTCATAAAAAATTTTAATTTATGTGATTTAAAATCACATATGCATTACATGACATAATAATTTTAATTACGTAAAATGCGCTGTCGAGGCCACCACCCACCAGAGAGCTCCCGAGGGGCAAGAGTACCACCACCCGAGGAACATGTTTAAGAGTCTCGCTGTGATGTTCCTCCACCCAGCATCACTAGCCGCCACCGCCTCCTGAGGTTGTAAGAGGACAGATACCTTTAGAGCAGATGGTTTCGTGACAAAGGCACAACATTTATCCAGCTCCCGTGGAGCCGATGCACCATCGAGAGGGTAAGGAAATTGCTGAGGCAAGAAATTATGACTAGATAGAGATCCCGAAAGGCATGGTCGGGCTAGAGGGTACGAGATGGTTAATTGAAAATGCATGGGTTTAATTTAGTTTAAGGAATCAATGACATTAAGTGAATTGTTAATAGTAATTGTTGAAAGAAATGGAAGAAATTGAAGACATTGAAGAGGAATGTGTAATGTAGGATTTTCACACCTAGGAAAAGTATGGAAATGATGTCACAACAGAGTTATTATTTTAGATTAGAAGTTTTTGATTTGAGTTATTGTGAAGATATCCATGACTTGATATTATATTGTATGATTTATTATCATGACAGATTGTTATAGGAAAGAGGTTAGGTTCTAGCGTTTCAAGGAAGACAGAGGTTGTTTTATGTGGTTACTAGTAACACTACCACTGTCAATATGACGCTATGTGGGCTAGTAAAATTTTGAAAGTTATATTGTGCTGCGCATTTATGCTATCGAGGCGTAGGGATAATGAATTTAACGGAAGATATTCTGATAGTCACTTCCTGATGTATTTCCAAAGAGGATCTTCTTAGTATATATAAAAAAAAAAAAAAAAAAAATGGTGAAAGTTTAAGATTGTATATTGATTACAAGAGAGTTGAATTAAAGTGTGAAATACGTAATCAACACCCATTTACTACGTATTGATGATCTTTTGATCAATTACAGGAGCAAGGGTATTTTTGAAATGGATCTAAGTCAAAGTTACCATCAATTAAAGATTAGGTCGAGGATGTTCTATGACAACTTTGAAAACACAGATGTGCATTATGAGTTTTTAGTCATGCTAGTTGGACTAACTTATATTCAAATCGCTTTTATGGATCTTATGAATAGGATCTTTCACCTTATTTAGACTAGTTTGTTATAGTATTCATTGGATGACATTTTTAATCTATTTAAGCAAAGAATGAAGATCATGAGGAGCATCTAAGTAAATTCTATTTACTTAGTATGCCAACTTAGTAAATTCTAGTTCTGTTAGATGTTGTCGGGCCTTTCTATGCATGTGATTTCTGAATAGGGGTTTTTCGCTGATCCTCAAAAGATCGAGAAAATCAGAACTCGAAACCACCTACGAATGACAGATACAAAGTTTTCTAGGTTACAGTAGACATCTAAGGTTGTTAAGGGATTTTCAAAGTTAGCGCATCCTTTGACTAAATTGACAAGGAAAGATGAAAGTTTGTATGGTAAGAGACATGTCGAAAAAGATTCATGAACTAAAAGGGAATTCGACCTAGCCCTAGTTCTTACAATTCACGTAAGTGAAGGGATATACAAGATAGTCAGATGCTTAAAGCAGAGCTTAGGGGTGAGTTAATGCAACATGAAAATGTGATAGCATATGATTTAAGGCAATTGAAAAGCATGAGCAAGTAATTATCCGAGACATAACCTAGAGTCAAGTTGTTGTAGCCTTTGCTCTACGATACGGAGGCATTACCGATATGGAGTTTCGCATGTAAAATTTTTACAAATCACAAGAACATGTAATACTTATTCACATAGAAAAAGTTAAATATGAGATACAGAGGAGATGGTTGGAACCTATTAAGGATTATGAGGCACTTATCAGTACCATCATGGAAATGTTAACGCAGGTAATCGATGCTCTAAGAGGAAGCCTACTGGGTTCCATATCTCACCTAAAGGTCAGGTACCTCCTCAGATTTTATGGAATCGAGGTCTTTAGGTGCCAGACTAGGAATTGACAGATATTAGTCCACTCAATAGACAAGGTAAGGGAGCTATAGACTCAAGATACGATCATGATTAAATTGAAAAAGGAAGTCGAAGTCCGCGCTAAAAGGGATTTTTAGTACGGGCATATGGTATAGTGATGATAGGTCACAGGTTATGTGTACTAGATGTGGGAAGATTAAAGAAATAAATTATGGGAGAGGCTCACTCTTCTGCATAGGCGATGCATCAGGGAAACACTAAAATGTATCATACCCTAAGGGAATACTAAAGGTGGAGGGGTATAAAGAAAGATGTTGCACTTTATTTCTAAATGTCTCATTTGTCAAAAAGTTAAGGTTGGCATCAAAGATTTGCAGTGTGGTTCTTATAGTCTCTTCCGATCCCTCGTTGAAAATGGGGAGAGAATCATGATGGATTTTTTTTTATTTCCACTTTGCCGCAGTGGTTATGACGGATATAGGTGATCGTGGATAGATTGACTAAATCGCCAATTTCCCGCTCTATGGAAAAATGGACTTAGCTTGGAGAAGTCAGGGCCGAGTTGTATATAAAAGAGATTGTACGACTACCGGATGACCAATCCGAAAGAGCTACACGTACATTGGAAGTTATGCTCAAGGCTTGTGTGTTAGAGTTTAAAGGAAGTTAGAAAGACATTTCACCATTAATGGAGTTTTCCTACACATTAGCTATCATGCAAGCATTGGAATGGCGCCTTATGAGGCCTTATATGGAAGGAAGTGTGTGACTCTTATTATGTCGACGAGAAAGGGAGAGAAAATTTTTAGGTTCATAAATTGTTCAAAGATACAGATAATGTTAAAGTACAAGGATAGATTAAAGATAGCTCAAGATTGATAGGAAAGTTATGTTGATAACCTGGCGAGAGATTTGGAATTTTAGTAGGGATTAGGTATTTATGAGATATCACCGAAAGGGTGTTGATATTTGGAAAGAAAGGCTGTTCTATATGGGACTTTATGAAATTATGAAAATACTGAGAGGTAGCGTTCTTGGTTGAGGCCACCTGAATTGGCCGTAATACATGACACATATTTACATTTCTATGCTTCAAAGTATAATACGCTGCATTCTTCACATGTGTTAAGAGATCAACCTGTTGAATTGAAAGAAGATTTGGACGATGAAGAAAGACCTAAAATTGTTGATCGAAATGATTAGGTTCTTTGAAACAAAGTGATTCCTTTAGTAAAGGTAAGCTGATGAATCACAGAGAGAGGAAGCAACATGAGAATTTAAATTTCGAGACGTAAATTTTTATAAGGAGGGGTGATTAAAACCCCAACCTTAATAATGTTATAATAGTAGTTTTTGAACCGACAGAGGTCCAATGATGTAAAAACGAGGGTAGATTAGAATTTAGAATGTTCTGACGCTATTCGTATTACGGCTGAATTTTCAAAATTGAACCGAATGCCCTAAGGAATAATGATTTTCTTATTATATCCGAATGGAGGGGTTTGCAAAGGAATTTGTAAGAAATTTCAGTTCCTATGACTTGAACTCGATATTTAGAAGAGAATAGGAGATTTAAGTGAATAGTGATCGACCAAATTTGGTCACGTTGAAATTTTTTCTAAATTGGGCCGAAAATACGAAATGTCCAGAATATATCATAAAGACTAACGAAATCGAATAAAGTGAAACTGAGTCCGCTTGGATAGTTTCCAGATCCAATCGCATCTCTGCAATAATACTATTGTCCTGAGCTTCGATTTTAATGATTTTAAATCCGATTTCGTGATTTCAAAGCTCGAATCACCGTGAAGGGGATTTAATTAGAATATTTCATGGTCAATTTGAAGTTTAGACTAATTATGAATATTTTTGACGCTTAATCGCATAAAAGCAAAGATAAGAAAAAGGAATAAAAATCTGATAAAATGGAGATATTTTCTTATGAGAGCCAATCAAATATTTGGCGGCTGTTAGGTTTGTGACTCATTAGAATGGACCAACGAGGTTCATGGGCTCAAATGCAATAAAATGTTGATTGGCAATATGTTGTTCTGAGGACCAAATTGTAATTTAAGGAAAGTTAGATTATTTAAATAGAGACAACCAAATAATTCATTTGGTCTTCAAAAGCACATCTGCATGGAGGAGAAAAGGGAGAAGAAGAGAGGAATGAAGATACAGAGGAAGGAGAAGTTAAGGAGAAGAACAAAGGTATGTTTTTTTGTATGGAATCAAGTGTCTTTGATGTCTAGGCTATTAAAAGGGATTGCTAGGTTTTTCTATGAGATTGGTTTGCTCCAAACCTAGGTTTTGTTGAGAGACTAACAAACCCTTGAGTTGTTGAGGTTTTGTGGATAAAACCCCAATTGGGGTATTTGGGGTTGAATCATGATGAATTTGATAGAAATTGAGAAAGAAATGGATTAGGTTAGGTTGACAAAATCATGAGTAAGGGTTAGGGGCTTGATAGCAATTGTGTGTGTTATGTTGAAATGGGTATAATGCATCAGATTTTAAGTGTTTAGAGGAAAGAAAAAATGGGAAGACAAACACATTTTGTCAATTTTTGGGCAGCAGTCTCGGTACAGGAAATGTCCTGTTTTGCTTTGACCGCTTGGTATTTTGGCCATAACTTACTCAATTTGATCCGATTTGAGTGATTTGGCAAGAAGAAATGTAATTGAAGGAGAACAAAATTAAGAAGAATGTATCGCTCAAATTTAATCCTAAGTGGCCTAAATATTCACTCAAAGTAGGACCATGTGCAAGCCAAATTCTGGGTTCAGTTTTTTGAACATAGATTAGCCCTGCTTATTCGATCGTAAAGTGAGTTTCTAAGTGTTCAACAGGATTCCAACTGGAACAGAACCCTTAGCACCTTAGCTTTAAAATGAGTATAAGGAAATAGTGTCAAAATATGAAGTCAAGACCTCGGAAAAATGAGTAATACAAACTGTCAATAGAAAATTCCAGAATGACTAGCTGGCATGAAAATGCATAACTTTAGTTTGGATGATCCGATTGGATTGATTCCAATTCCTATAAATAGATTCCTAGAGGAATAAGAATATAAAGAATGAGCGTTATGGCATTAAATGGAAATTATACACGTGCATCACACTTAAAAGGTTAGTGCGACTATCTGACTTTAACTGAACTCTCAACTTGAAGCAAGCGGATTGAGCGGTGGAACTCGTGAGTGAAAATGATATTTTGAGAATTTAGTTTTTAAAAGTGAATGGTTTTAATGTTAAACTGAAAGTTTAATGTAAATTTTTATAAATGTTAAGGTATTATATGGAAATGTTTCTTCTTATATTGCATTGTTTTATCTTGCATCAATGCATATATTTATAGGTATTAAATATGTATGCATATGTTAAGGTATTATGAAAGTTTAAAAATGCTTAAAGTATGCATATGTGTTTTAATGATAAAGTAAAGGGATTTAAAATGTATTTATAAATGTATTTCAGCTAGAACAAGCATCGATTTGCTAATTCCTAAACCCCTATGACTGTTATGACCGATATCATCAAGTACTTAAGCGTGTATGATTAAGAGGGTAAAGTTATAGGTTACTAATCGAGGAGGCAATAGGTGTCTAGAGTAATATCCTTACACGTGATAAAGTACTATGACTGAACCCTATGCTGAGTTTCTCCCGCAGCCAGAGTGGTTATGGATCGAATGTAGACTCGTTCTCACCGTCGCATTCGAATCGTTTCCTGTGTTTATTCCCTAGTTCCATCAAAAGAATGAAAGAAAGAAATAAAGAAAGAAGTTTAAGGCATAAAATGCTTAAAGCATAAAATGGATTTTAAAATGCATAAGTATTATGGAAAGAAGTTTAAGGTATAAATTTTAAAGCATAAATGGATTTTAAAATGCATAAGTATTTATGGAAAGAAAGTTTAAGGTATAAATTCTAAAGCATAAATGATTTTAAATGCATAAGTATTTATTGAAAGAAAGTTTAAGGTATAAATGCTTAAAGCATAAAACCGATTTTAATGGTATAAGTATTTATGGAAAGAAGTTTAAGGCATAAATTTAAAGCATAAATGGATTTTAAATGCATATATTTATGGAAAGAAGTTTGGCGCATAAATTCTAAAGCATAAATGGAATTTAAATGCATAAGTATTTATTGAAAGAAAGTTTAAGGTATAAATGTTTAAAGCATAAACTGATTTTAATGGTATAAGTATTTATGGAAAGAAAGTTTAAGGCATAAATGTTTAATGTATAAATGGATTTTAATTGTATAAGAATGTATTATTTTGATATGTACCGAAAATGTTATATAAATGAAAATGTACACTCAATCGAGCTCAAGTTAGCTCACTCTTTTTCCATATGTTTCAACAATATTGTGACTGAGACAGTGCATCTGGCAGAGAGTACCGTGGCAGCCGAGTCGAGCTATCGAGAGACGACGCATGTGACCTATTGAAAATAATTTGCATATTGTATATGTGAATATTTTGTCATGTTTTGATAAAATTATGCATGGAATTGAAGAAGGTTTAATGTTTTGATGATTTGAAAGAAATAAATGTATATATATGTATATCGTGTTTGGATTGGGTTGTGACTCCAGGAGTCCTAATATGGAAGTTGATGAATTGGAAGTTTAGAAGTGTTTTTAAATGTTTTCATCAGGTTTTGTAAATTTGGGAAAGTCCGAAAAACAGAGGAAACTCTGGCCAATTTTTACGAAAAATCTAAGTGTTGGAAAAGAAAAGAAAAAGAAATTTTTTTTTTAGCACTTCGCTTCCGCATTATTTTTAAAAGATATGTGAAGAATTGTAGCGTTCGTCCACCTGATTTTAATTTACGGTTTTAAGGAAAGTTTCTACATCTCGCTTGGAGGCCGTGAGGTCCCCTGTTCATGAGGTTAACCGGCCTGACTCCTTCACTTGACATGATCGCCCACTATGCATTATCCCACCATGATGAACTAACGTTTGGCCCTACGAACCAATTGTAATTAGCCGTGTGGCATCCCTAAATTAGTATAAATGGATAGGTCCGTAACGAGTTTAGCAAGATATTTTTCTTTGGTGAAATCAGAGAAGGAAATATAAATTCTTTGGAAGTTTCAAGCTTTTTATTTAGCTACCGTTTCCACACAATTTTTTTTTTTTTTGACAATTAATACACACGATTTAAATTTCATGAAGTTGTAAATTGCATATAGTGAGCTAGTAAGCTAATACATTTACTCTTGGTGGTTAAAGCGTTAGGCTATCATAGGGAGGGGAGGGGTTCAAGTCCAAGCAATGGCAAAATTATGAAGAACTAGTTATACAATACTAACATTACAAACTTAAAAATAGGGGAATTATGTAAAGATGCTAGGAAGGTACCAAAAGAAGGAAAATAGATGACAACTTTTTAAAATTATTAAAACATATGATGACTTCATCAAATAAATTAAAATATACAATGAAAATAGTAACTCCCATTATTAAGATAAAAATGATCATTATGCTTAGCTCATGTGGTAAAGCGCTCAACGTTTAAAAAAAAGACAAGGGCATAGGGAAGGAGGGGGGGGTTCCTAGGTTTGAGTCATATTGAGGATAGTTTATTACTATTGTACACATACTATTATGTTGTAACTTTGTTTAATGTAACACGTTTTGTCTAATGTAACATACTTTTGTCTTATGTAACATATTTTTGTAAGCATGTTACATTAGGTAAAAATCTGTTACATTAAGTAAAAGCTTGTTATATTAGGCAAAAATCTATTACATTAGACAAAAGTTTGTTACATTATACAAAAGTTTGTTACATTAATGAACATAGTGAGCATGTTATATTATTATTGTAAGTATGTAAACTCAACCAGATGAGAGACATAAGGGGAGTTACTATTCCAATTGCATATTTTAATTAATTTGGTGGGGTCATCACATGTTTTAATGGTTTCAAAAAGTTACCTTCTATTTTCATTCATTTGGTTCCTTCATATCATGCTTACATAATTTCCCATTAAAAAACAATAGGCACAACAACTAAATTGATTGATGATGGGTACCAAGATTATTCACATTTCCATTCCAAATAGATTTAAATCAAACATGCCAATGAAGACTGACTTAGTGGAGCTAGTGGTTAAGGGTTGGGCAAAGCATAAGAAAGGGACAAGATTTGAGTTTTTGTAAGAACAAAATACTACAACACTGTAATGCAAAGTGAATAGATGTAAAAAAAAATATTTAGAATGGTGGATGGGAATAAGTAGGAGGATTCTCTATGCTTACTTTCTACTCTTTATTTTATTTTTTTGAATTATGTTAATCCTTTCAAACTTGGATTCAAGTGGTAAAGGAGTGGGATGGGGTAGGAGAGATCCCATGCTTGAATCCAAATGCTAGAGTACTTTAATGTAATATTCAAACTGAATATAAGTAAAAAAAATTTTAATTATATAAATATTAAATAAATGTAATTTGTAAATATATTAAATTTTTTAACAACAATTCACTTTGTATTACATCATATTAGTATGTTCCTTACAAATTTGTTCTCACTAAAACTCAAACCTTGGACCCCTCACCTTCATATGCCAGCTTGAGCTCTTAACCATTTTTTTTAAGAGAAAAATAATTTAATTGATTCAAACTAGTAATACATCCATAGAAATATATAATCAAAATTGCTAAAAATCATAAATGATGAAATAACATCGAGGTTAATAGAATAATGAATCGGTTCAAATCTTATACATTTGATAATTGATAAACTAGTGCATCATCATCGAAGCCGTAGTTAGTGACTGCGGTTTTAAATTTTTTTACGTTAAATTCGTAGTTACAAACTACAGTTTTAAGAACTAATTTGGCTTTTTTTTATGTAAAAAAAAACCCATAATATTACTTTTAAAAAACAAATAATACCAATCTTTGCCGATTTGAAAAAAATGCCTAAATTAATTCTTAAAACCTATCAACTATGGTTTTAGCTTCAAGATTAAAACTGTAGTCAATAACTATAGTTTTAACTTAAAAAATTTAAAACTATAGTCACCAATTATGGTTTTTAACTTAAAAAAATAAAAATCTAAACTATTCAACAATTACTGCTTTGGTGAGGACGCACTAGTTTGACTTTTTTTAAAATCATATGATCGGGCATTTTTTTGTTTTAAAGTATTATTTTGGGACAAAACTCATGAAACTATTAATTATATACCCAATGTCTGATCTTTCATTTCTAACTCTATATACATATTTTCTTCTTTTTTTTTTTTTGGTTTCCTCAGAGTTCTTCAATCCAAATGGACAACTGGGTTCTCTGTCGCGTGTTTATGAAGAGAAGAACACAGGCTAATCATGATGCTACTGAGTCATGCAAGAAAAAAAAAGAAAAACAGTTTCTTTCAAAGTGGGTGTAGATTAATAGTTGCTAAAAAGTTTATGTTCTTCTCTTTCATTATCAGGTTGTAGTGGAATCATAGAGGTTTCGCTGGTTTAATCGCACTATGAAGAAAGCAAAGAGTTTTGCCGGGCTACAATTTTTTCCCCTTGATCTCTCTCACTTAAGAAGACAACCGTGAAAGCTCTCTACTTCTTACATTAATCCAACCAATATCTTCTCTCCTAAACCAACAATTTCTCAAGCCATGAGCTTCATTTATGTTATATTTCACAAGTAGTAGATATATTTGCGGTTATATCTAAAGAAGTGGAGATATCAAGTATCGTACGAGAACCGAGAATTGCTCATTAGCTGTAAAATTAATTTTTACAAATTGGTCGAGTCGCTCTTCGTTGCACTTAAGACAAGTTTCTTAACATGCATGCAACCTTGTGGACTTATATAAAGCAAAAAAAAAGGGTTAAAATCTTTAGCTTTTGATATTAAAAGGCAGTTTTTTTTTTCAAAGAACATGACATGGAGATAGGGGTGAGCATAAATCGACCGAACCGGTTCAACCGGACTGAACCGAGCCGAAAATCATGGTCGACACAATAACCGAAGAGAGGTGAGTGTCGGCCTCTGGCTGCAATACCGAGGAAAACCACCTGCTGACGCTTGATTAGAGGGTTGTAATAACCGGACCGAACCGATAACCGAACCACTGTTGACCTATTAATAAAATTGCGCCGTTTTATACCCCCCTCAACCCTAACCCTAAAAAATCCGCCCCACCTATAGAAGTCTCTCATTCCTATCATTCACCCTTCCTCTCTCATTTTTCGCCGCCCCTCTGTAAATCGCGAACCTTCCAGTCCCCTCTTCTCTCTTCTTCTAACCCTAGATCTTAACCCATTACCCCTTCATCTCGCCATTGTCACGGGCCTTTCTCCATTGTAGCCTAACTCTTCCCCTTCCCTCTAGTGTAAACCTCTTCTCTTTTTAAGTTCTCGTTTCTCTTTCTCAAGCTTTCTTTCCTTCCAATCTCCGACTTGATGTTTCCTATAGAGTATAAAAATTTTATTCATTTTTGATTTGTTGTTGCTTTGTTATCGCAAATGTACAAAAGTTAAGATTGACGCGATGAAATCAACATGCAAGTATTCCTTAGTCAATGGATCGACTATATATGGTAATGATCTTGTTAGATCTAATCTATTGTTTAAATTTCGAAAGAGTTTTGTTTATCTTATTTTATGTATTTTAATGGAGATACATTCTGCTTCTTTGATTTTGTTTGCATGTACTACTACTGTCTACCGGTGAATCGACTATATGGTTGGATTTGGGAAGTGTTATTTAGATCTCATTGAGATTTAAACGGAAGCCTCAAACGGGTAGATCTACCATCGCTGATCATTTAAAGTGGAAGTCAGATTGCTTCAAATCAAATCGAGTCGAAATATCGTAACACAAATCATTTAAAGGTACAATCTTTATTTCTCCTTTTGATATTTGTTTACTTGATCTTTCAAGAGTTGTTTGTGAAAAAAATTATTTCAATAATTTTTTAGTTACCTTGATTTATCAAAATTTTAAACATTGATTTTTGATAATATTTATTAATAATATTTTTGAAATAGTATTTATTAATATTAGATTTTTGTTTCTTTTATATTTTCTGACTTCATATTGATTATTTTGTTGGTGTAAAAAAATTATTACTTGATAAGAATTTAAAATTATTTTTGTATAATAACTGCCTGCTCTCTATTATTAAAAATAAATAATTATGTAACTATTTATTCTTTTTGACTAATTATTTTTATTAATAAATTATATTGCTTATTAAACTAATTTTTTACTCCATTTAAGTTAATTTTTTTTCGTTATACTTTCAAATATCTATATTTTCTTTAACCTGATTGTTGTTTTTATTTTTGTTGTTGTCAAATAACGATACAATAATTGTTGATGATTACTGCATGTTTGTTGTGATTACTGCTTAATGCTTGCTTTGGGCCTTTGGCTATGGATAATTTTTATGCTCGTTTTGTCGTTTCGATTGTTTATGTAGATGGAAACTCGTCGAACTTTCCAAAGTATAAAGAAGCCAAGCATCGGTGTCGCAGAGGTGGAGCCCCAAAGCAACTAGAAGTTGCTAAAAGGAAAAAGAGAAAGGACACCGAAAGGTATAAGGCTGGGAAAGACTGAGAAAGTCTTTGAGGAAGGGAAGTTGGTAAAGCTAAATGTATATACTGCGGCTAAAAAAATTACATGTCGATCCTAAAATCAATGGTACATCACTGCTAGGAAATCACATGTTGATTTGCACGAAAACCCTAACCCTAAGTCCATCGACAGAGCCTGACTCTGCCAACCCGATTTGAATACCCCAAAAATGGGTGTTATTGGACTTGAAGTTTGATAATGATGCTATTAGAAAGGCATTGTCTAACATGTGCATTGTTGATGAACTTCCTTTTAAATTTGTTGAGGGAGAGGGTTTCAAAGATTTTATGTCTGTTGCATGCCCTAAGTTCAAGATACCTAGTAAATGGACCGTGAGTCGAGACTGTTATCATGCATATTTAGATGCAAGGCACAAATTGAAAAATGTTTTCATTAATCACTCTCAAAGTCAAAGAGTCTGCATAACAACGCACTCGACACTGTAATCAACGCATAAACTACATGTGGCATTACAAACATTACAAAGATTTGGAGTGGCTCCATAAAAAGATAATTTCATTTGTCCCTCAAGTATTTCTCATAAAGTGAGTACATTGCTAAAAGTTTAGAAAATTGTCTTCGAGTGGGTTTGAAAAATATTTTCACAAAGGGACAACATACGCATCTTCAAATGATAATGCGACTTGGTTTTTTAAGAAAAAATATTTTGGGCACATCCGTCGTGAAAACAAAAATGTCCACATGAGATGCATCATGACACATCCTAAATTTAGTAGTCACCTAGGGGTTGAAAGAATCTCGGGATGTCGCTTAAAAGGGTGAGGGAAGCGCTAGGGATATATTAGAACTCACCTACTAGGTTGCACAAATTTAGGAATTTGTCGACTTGATTGGTGTAGAGACAAAGTGTTCTTGTCTCTAGATGTGCCCATCAGTGGAATTCAACCTATGTCATGTTAAAAATTGTCATTATTCGACAAAGTGTTTGAAAATACGAGGAATGTGAGCATGCATTTACGCTGATTTAAGGGATGATGTACTTGGATATAGTGGACTGAATTTCATTAAACAACTTGTTGCCTTCTTGCATCATTTTTATGAGATGACGTTGAGAATTTCTGGTTCTTAGTATGTTACTGCTAACTCATTTTTCTCTGAAATTTCTGATCTTTACCATATTTTAAATGAGTGGAAAAGTGATGTTGATCCTAGTAAAAGAGCAATGGCCTTCTATGAAAGTCAAATGACAAATATTGGGGTGATCCTCAAAAGATGAACATGTTGATATTCATTGGAACTGTGCTTGATCCTAGGGACAAGCTGGAATACATGGAGTTAATCCTAAATCATATATATGGGGATTGTGTGGGTGGAAGCCTGAACTGTAATGTAAGAGTTGCATTGTGATGAATTATTTGATGATTATCAGGCTTTTAAAACCACCACCTCATTCGCTCTTCAATCGACACTTCATCTCGTTTGTAACACCTCATTCCGAGAGAGTCTAAGCAATACATGACATCGTAGGTGTATAAGAGTACCAAGTGTCACACTGTAGTATTTGGAGACTAAAGTAGGAAATGAGAAATTATGGAACCCTAATTTTGGTATGATCATAAGGGTACAATTGTCATTAAGCAAATGAATATGAAAAATCAAAATTTAGTTAGAGATGGGCCATAGTAGGAATTTCAAAAGTTGGTATTGCAAAATTAAAGAGATGAGGGCAATTTGCAAATTAGGGAAAATGTTAAAATATAATAATAGGAAAATAAAAGCAAAAATTGATTTGGTCTCAAAAGTTGCCCTAGAAAACCCGTAGAGGAGAAAGAGAGAGCAAGAAGAGGAAGAGAGGAGGAAGAAGGAAGAGGAGAGGTTCAAAATCAGGTATTATGCCTTGTCTTAGAATCAAGTGTATTGGATTTCTAGGACTCGTAAGGAGATTAGATGCTCTTTGGTTTAGGTTTTAGCAAAGAGCACATAAACCTTTGAATTGTCAGTTATGAGAGTAAAACCCAATCGATGTAAAAAGAAACATGGAATCATCAAATTATGTGGTTTCAAAAAGAATTGGTGGACCTAGGTTGAGTTCTTGGAATTCCACCTAAGATTTTGAGGTTTGAGGTTCCATAGCACCAATTTAAGTGTTGTGGAATTGTTTTTAGATGAATTCCAAGTTGGTTTTTGAGGTATTATGAATTATAGAAGTTGTATGGAGTGAATTGGCATCAAAAGTAGGAAAATAACAAAATCTGGGCAAAATATGGAAGGTGTACCGGTACATGAACAGTAGTGTACCGGTACACCCCACTGTATAAAGTTACCCAGACACATTAGGGCTGTACCAGACACCCCTGCTCGCTTCCCAAGCCGACCAGTTTTCGTATTTTGGCCATAACTTCTCATTTCTTATCCGACGGAGGATTCATGGATACGTAAATAGACTTCAAGGAGAACCAAACTAAAGAGAAGGAATTGCCACTCCATTCTAAGTGGCCCAAAAATTCACTCAAAGTGGGGCCATGTGCAAGCCAATTCCTGCATCAGCTTTGGACATAGAGTAGTCCTGGGTTGTTTCGGACGTAACTTGAGTTTCGGTGCTCGAATTGGGTGATTCCAGTTGAAATAGAACCCTTAGCACCTTAGCTTTAAAAGAAGAAATATTGTGACTCAAGTCTTGAAGTACGTTGTTATGCGATTAATTTGTCATCGTATTCTACTGAAAGTGTGTAGGTTAAAAAGCAAAGGCGGGATAAGTGTGGAACGGTGCTCAAGTTAAGCAAGCAAAGAGGTGAGTGTTCTAAACTCATTTTTCCAAATACTAGTGTATTATTATTATTATTATTATTACAAATTGCTTTACACTGGTATTTCATGGTTTTGAATGCAAACCATTTTCAAGAAGCAAGCAATGAGATAAAAAGCAAGCAAATGGTTTTGAATTAAACCATTTTTGAAAAGCAAGCATTGGTTTTAAATTGTAAAACCATAATTAAGCAAGCAAGCAAGTAAATGGTTTTTGAAAAGTTAAACCATTTTTCAATCAAGCAAGCAAATAAGCAAATGGTTTTGAATAATTAAACCATTTTTCAAGCAAGCAAGCAAGCAAGCAAATGGTTTTGAATAATTAAACCATTTTTCAAGCAAGCAAGCAATGAAGCAAATGGTTTTGAATAATTAAACCATTTTTCAAGTTAGCAAAGGTACAAATGGTTTCAAAGTGTAAAACCATTTACAAAAAGCAAGCAAGCGCGTTGCTGGGGCAAAGAAAAGTTTATAAACAAGGCCTTCCCTAGTTTTAAGCAAGCAAACCGGTCAGAGGTATCCCGTACATGCACGGTGGTGTTAGGATTTCATACATGCATTGTAGTTTTTCCTGGTTGGCAAACTTAGGACATACATCATGCATTTAAAGGAGACCGTGGCACGTACAGGGGTATATAAGGTTATGAGCTCTAACTAAGTATGGAAACGGCGACACGAGGTCAATTCCACCATATTCATCGGAAAAAGGTGACGCGGACAAAGGTCCTTCCATCAAGATCAAGAATGTGTTCCTGCGGTTCACTAGGTACAAGAAGCAAAAAAAAATAAAGCTCCAAAGGGTCGGGATGTTTTACAAGCATGATATGCGCTTTGAAATCAACATTGCTCCTTTCACGCCTAGGCTTCCGTGAGTTTTAAAGCAAACTACTGGTTCGTGCCCCGCCGAGATTTCAAACTACGGCCGGCGCCAAGCTCCCATGGGATTTTATTTTAAAGCATGCTGCCGAGCCCTGTGCTCCCGTGAAAGAAAAAGTTTTGAGAAACTTTTAAAGCAAAGTTACCAGAAAAGGTTTTAAGAAACTTTTCAAGCAAGCTAAAGCAAGCAAGAAGAAAATTATGAGAAGTTTTATAAACTTCTAAGTAAGCAAGAAATGAGAGTTTTACAAGCTTTTAAAGAAAGCAAAACAAAGCTCAAGCAAGTATAAAAGCAAGCAAGTACAAAAGCAAGCAAGCAAAGAAAAGAAAAACTTATGGAAAATAATTGTAAAAAGAGAGTTTTACATTTTAAATGTTTTTTAAAAGAAAAACCGTTTATAAAAGATACACTCACCGAGCCTGCTTTAGCTCATTATTTTGTATTTTAAAAACTATTTTCCGTGCACAGTACTAAGACGCTGGAGCACAATAGAATTGGTCCCGACATCGCTTTAAGTGTCGTGGTATTAATAATATTTTGTAAGAACATACTTGAATTTGTATATGGAACATATGTATGTACATAGTTTAGTATGATGGGAATGTGTTGGTAAGGCCGGGTTCCCATATTTTCGATATGTGGTAAATCGATGTATATAGGATTTGGAATTTAGACTATGTGCAAATTACTGCTGTCTAAGTTTTTCCGCCGCTAAGATTTTACCAAATCCTAAGAGTAAAATAAAAGAAAATTTTCTATGATTTACTAAAGTACCTGGTCATTGTGGATTTAAATAAGTTAGAGGTAACTACGAGGATTGGTGGAGCTGCTGGCACACCGCCACTAGAGGGGGCGGGTGTGTCATCTGTTGCCACTGAGGGTGATTCTGTGAAATCTGGGTCCTTGCTAAAAGCTAAATTTAAGAAGTAGAAGATGAAACTCGACAAAGGTGGGAGCAAAATCAATTAGAGCATTTATTCATCTATACGAGGCTATGATCGAGAAAGACAGCACATTTGACATTCTCGATGGTGAAGATCAATTCCGAGATTTCCTATTCTCTCAACACTGCATGTGATGTAAGTTAGGCTGCATTCAATACCTCCATGAGTCTTCTCGAACTGCTTTAGCATAGGAGCAGGGTGCTCGATTCTCTTTTAAGTTCACCGACATCTTAAAAAATCGTGGAAGCTCTAATATGTTCGTGACTGATGAGATCAGTTTCATCTCCAGCCTCACCGAGTCCTTGACAGCTGAGCAATTTGAGAAAAGGTTTGTGTATTTAAATTGTTCTTCTATGTTTATTTTCATTTTTTCTTACTTCGTTTCTTCTTTCAATCTTTAACCCATTTTATTTTCCTTGCTTGACAGAATTACCTACAGCTTGATTTTTGCCCATCTATGGCATCACTCATAAAGCCCTAACATGAAATTTTAGTAAAAATTAATTGGCATTACATTATATTCTAATCGATCACTTCTTCGCATGTGCTAGTGTAAGCGTTATTTAGACCAACATCGGCGATCAGATTCGCTTGCCGATGCAGAAGTTGTCAATGAGTTTAAATACATTGCAATGCAACACCGGCGGATAAAAATAGTTGCCGTTGTTGTTGCATGAATTTAAACCCATTCAACAACAATACCGATGTGGCTGACTTCTTCGATGCCGTTGTTCATTTCGATTATGGTTGCGACGATGCTTCCACCTCCACATTGTCGAAGTAAACGTCATTGCACTTCTGTGGGCATGTATTTTGTTGCTAGAAATTATGGCCGCATTTTTACAATGAATTACAATTCATGAGATCTGAGCCCACTTTAGATTTTATATCTGTCTACTTGCCTTTAAATTATCTCGCCATTACTGTTGTTGGTTGCATTCGTGGAATATTTATTGGTCGTAACGGTTAGCTTCCACCCAATTTTCGCAAATTATATGAATGTCGCGGTTTGCCGAGATTTCGTGACATGTCTTTTGTTGCCAGAATTCTAGCCCCATTCGGGACATTACGACTTGACAACTTCAAAAAAGTCGAGCCCTTTTACTTGTTGATTTTAATTTTCTTCTTAGTGTTTCCAAATTATTCTTATTCTGTGTTATTTTCTTTGTTAAAATGCAGGAATGAATTGTAACTGAAGCTTTCGTATTACAGCCGTCAGTTCCAGATTCAGATATTTTGGCAAATGAACGCAGTCTTTCGCATATAAATTTTTTCAGGAAGCTTTCAAATTTGCTCTTCAATCTTTGTGGAAGTCATGTTCAAAAGTGGCTTTTGGTCACAGAAATGTTATGACTTAGAATTATTTTTCTCAGATTCACTCAGAATCGTGGTCAAAAACTCAAATTACATGACAAATAGCCTATGTAATTATGTTATAGGCTTATATATTTTTGTAATTATAAGAGCGTGGGCTAGGATTAACATGGAACCATTTGTAATTATGTATCGTGCAATTGCTTCTACCCAAATTAGTGAAAATATATTTACTTTTTACTTATTTTAGGCCCACCCCATCAACTGGGCCCAACCGATCCAAACCGTTCAACCGAACCGATAAAATCGAACTAATCGGCTCACCGAACCGATGATTTCTTAACAATTTTTATCTCAGTTCGGTTTGCCAAATACCTAAAAAAAAACCGGCCAGTTTTCATAAACCAACACCGAACCGAGCCGAACAAACCGTTGCTCACCCCTACCCCCAGTATACATGAATAGTACTGTATACCTAAACAGTCTGTACGAGAAAATAAATTTTAAAAAGGAAGAACACCAGATTTATGTGGAAAACCCTTCAAGGTGAAAGGAAAAACCACGAGACAAACTTCGAACAATTCTTCACTATCACAAAGTGGTATACAGTACAACTCCTCCCAAGAATATACTGATCTTGGGGTATACTCAAGAAATTAGAGATAACCCCACACTCCCCTAGGATGGAAATTCCTCAATTGAGAGGCACTCCACTGAATATCTCATTTTCACTTATCTCATCTTCTCAAATGAGGGCAGAAATACTATTTTGCTTCATATGCCATAAGCAAGTTAAGGAGAAAACATCCTGGGAAAAATGGTTGAATAAATGGAAGTGGAGAGAAAAACAAAAGAAAGAAATAAAGAAGGGGGGACATGCTTTCATGTTTTATGAAAGCATGTCCCACGTGGGAGACAAAATGATGGATGGACCCCATAAAATCTCCCCCTCCAGACCCATGCATGCAACTGAAGGTAGAAGTCACCGATCCTTAGTGGGATCCCATGCCACGAAAGCTGGAATAGAACTCTAACTTCTACCTTGAATAACTTTCGTTATCATGTCACAGATTCTTACCTCATGATCTTCAATTGGAATCGTTTAATTTCTATAAAGATCATGAATCCAATGATATTTGCATCGATATGCTTTGGTTAGTCTCGAGTGATAGTGGCATTCTCGTCAGTTTATTGCACTTTGGCTGTCGCAATATACCACATACTTATCTTGTTTCAGACCTAGTTCTTTGAAAAAAACCTTTATCCATACTATCTCTTTTCCAAATTTCCTATGGGCGCCTATATACTCGCCTCCGTCAGATAAAGCCACACATTTTTGTGGTGTAACTCGATTGCCATGATATGGCTCCTACAAAAGTAAAACAAATAACTAATAGATGTAGATTTTTCACATCATGTCACCTACTATATCTCGTATCTATGTAAATTTCTCTCTAATAATCAGTTTTCCTTTTCCAAAACTTAAACGAAGTTTGGAAGTTCCTCTTAGATATTCGAAGATCCATTTGATCGCTTCCAATGTTCTTGCCAAGATTTGCCAGAAATCTATTCACTACCCCTATTGCATGAGCAATGTCTGGCCTTGTACATACCATAGCATACATAAGACTTCCTACAGCTGACGAATATGGAATAGTAGCCATTTTCTTGTTTTCTTCTTCTGTTGAAGGGCACGACCTCTTGTTGAGTTTGAAATGACCACCAAGAGGCTTGTTAATTGGTTTAGCCTCTTTCATGTTGAATCTTTCAAGAATTCGTTCAACATATCTTTCTTGTGATAGCCACAGTCTTCTATTTTTCCTGTCACAAGTAATCTCCATCCCCAAGATTTGCTTCGTCACAAGATCCTTCGATCAAAAGCAAGACTCAAATAACTCTTTCCTTCACTCATTGATTCAGCCTGGCCCCAGCCAACTATCAGCATATCATCTTACATATAATAGCAGATAATAAACTTCTCACCAAAGAAATCGCTTTGAAGTAGACACGCTTGTCCCGCAGGCTTTGCATCCATGACCCACCATGAATGAGTCGAACTTCTTGTACTATCAAGCCGTGGAGCCCGCTTTCAACCTATATAGACTTTTCTTTTAATTTTGGTGACTAGGTCTTTTCCCTTTTCAATTTCAAACCCTTCTAGCTATCAGATGTAGACCTCTTCTTCCAAATCACCATGGAGATTTTTTTTTCACAACTAAGATCTTGGATGTGTTTCATCCACCGGTGTACCTCCATTACTTGAAAATATTTTCCCACGACGAGGTGAGCAATGCCCAGTAGAGGAATTCTCCTACAAGGGCTACTCCCCACCTAAGTGCACATGTAATGGCAAACACACGCATTCAAGTAAAAATATGCACATTCCTACTCGAATGTCTACATGCCATGCCCCATGTCTCGAGTCCTCGCCGACTCCCTCACACATGCATTTGCCATGTATGAAAAACTGTTTTCAAAACGAAAGATTTTTTTTTTGTTTTTGAAAACTCATTGTACAATCTCCGATATAATTTATTGGACAACCCTTCGATATAATTTATTGGACATCCTCCGATATACTTTATTGGACATTCTCCGATATAATTTATTGGACATTCTCCAATATAATTTATTGGACAACCCTTCGATATAATCCGCTTGAGCGAAAACCATAAAACAAGGCACTCACATCCATTTCAGACGATATCCCCATGCATATGAAATGTGAAATGTCATTTCATGTCAATTCATGTTACATGTATGTTGAGCACTACATGCAACATTAATAAATCATGGGTAATTATATTTTCTACGTATAATTTACATCCATCATGTAATCCATGTTAATACATCAAATAAGCACATATCAACATGATTTTTCACACAACCAGCATGTTATTCATTTTTCTAGCAAAAACACATAAAAACAAAGATATAATCCAATAATACCAAAATCGCCTCGTAATTACCTCGAAACAATCCCAAAATTCCAAATATCTAGTCCCAAAATTGTGGATTGAACCGCACCTACCAATCACTACTCTGCTAAAGAACCCCATGCCATTAAATGGCTCTTAGACCAAAAATAACCAAAGTAGGAAAGAAACCCCTACCTCATGGAGTTTGGCAAAAACCCCATATTCTTATACCTATGCGAAGCTCTCGTCACGTAGATGAACTTTGCCTCTTGCTCCGACGAAATCCGATGGCCCGATCTCCGTAGTTCTTAGAGAGAAGGTAGAGCTTCTCACTTCACTTTCCTTCCTCTTTCTTTTCTTTTCTTTCTTTCTCTTTCCCTCCTTTTTCCCTCTCTCCCACCAAATTTCCACTTGATTCAAGTGGGAAATTTCCTCCCACCTTTCTCCTTGCCACATGTCACTTCCTCATTTTTTCTTTCTTTATTTTCTTTATTTTTGGTTTTCCTTTCTCTCACCTTATCCAAAGACTTGGATTTCCTTTCTCTAAGGGTATGACACATGGCCTCTATGGGTCACCCCTTAGACTTCCCTTTTTTTTTTTACTTATCTCTCCACATAACACATGTCTTAATGTGAGCTATGAATCTTTTCTTTTTTACTATTCATGTGTCATGTGTCACATGGACACATGCATTAAGTGGCAATTGCTATGTGGCATGTGCACCCTCACAAGCTACCATGTGGCAGCTACCCGGTCATGCTATGTGGCACCACTCCTTGTGTCACCTGACACCTCGAAAAAAAACATGAAATTCTGACTATCTCGAAATTCGACTGGGTAACTAGATTTTGCGAGATGATTCCAACGGTGAAGTCCATTTTGTCATTTGATATTTAGAAAAACTCCAGGTTTTCAACTTGTACTATTGCGGCAATTACCATTTTGCCCATTTTCAGAAAAATTGAATTTTTCTCGGGTTTTACAATGGTAATATTGTGACACCCCAAATCCAGGGGTCCCGTTGACAACCCGTCAATTTATGGAATTCCTATGGATTTTGGGTGACCCGATACCACAGTGTTGTGTCCCATTTATCGGGATCCATATTTTAAAAAAATCGGGCAGAGTCTTCTTTGTTCGGGAAGCTCTACACAACATACAACCTGTATAACAATATAATCATAACTCATTCAAGGTCTCAATAGAAATAGTATTGACCTCACAAGGTCCATCTATCCATATCCCAATATACATCCCTTTACTGGGACCATTCATTCATATTTAAATAAAAAAATATGAAAATAAAATGCTTAATTACAGTTCGTAAGAGTCCGATCACGACCCTCTTACCATATTTACATACCCGACTATTTATAATATAGTCCAAAAGAATTTAATTACAATTCTTTTTACATAAAATACTTTTATAAAGTATCATTAAGGCCACACATGTCGGCCTTCTTCACAATCACTAGCCTCGTCGGAGCGGCCTCCCGAGACACCCCCCGCACCGAAAAAGGGGTCCCACAACTGTGACAAGCAATGCCAAGTAGAAAAATTCCTACAAGGGCTACTCCCACCCAAATGCACACAGCCGGCGTACATAAACATCAGCCCAGACTCATATAAATAATGCAATCCTATAAGGAATGTTTCGTGTCATGCATGAGATGAGACTCCTCATGCCCACAACCTAAGTCTCGACCGACTCCCTCACACCTGCAACGCCAAGTGTGAAAAATCAGTCATTGGTGTTTCACCCAATAACTTAAACCATTTGACAACCCTCCAATCCCGTGTGTTATTCATTTGTGGGCCATGGATTTCTGGGTTCTCACTGTAGGACGCCGCACGCCTATTCAACATTTTTTTACGGGCTGTCACCGACGATTTTATGTCTAAACCATATAAATTTGGGTCTTTCACCCTGTGGGGGGGAGGGGAATTTACCCCATCTTGCTGCACCCAAACACACGTGATTTATATTTATTATTGTTTTATACAACCATGAGTCTCGATTTTGGACATGGTCCCATTTCCGAGCCCACCACACATTCACCAAGAATGGTGAATAACAGTACCATGCACCCACACCCAACTCGACGCGATGTGACCGTGCATATGAAATGAAAATATAAGCCATTTCATGCTATACAAGTGTTATGCACAATAAGAGCTACATGAAACATTTATAAATCTCGGATAATTATATTTTTCTACATATAATTTCTATTTATCACCATTTCCATGTCAATACATCACACGAGCATATATTAACATGATTTTTACACACAACAAAATGTTATTTAATATTTTACAACAATAATGTGACAAAATGTTCTCAAATCTCATACCCACATAAAAACAGTATAATCTCTTGTCACTTTACTATCACACCGAATTACTTGATACCAAACACACCACAAAACCCAAGACATCAGTCCTGGATCAAACCAAACCTCAACACAATCTTAAATTAAACAGCTTTAAAATCCCGTCTAGACTGTCCAAATGGGGTCCCGAAAATTCTAAAATTCTACACTACCAAAACAAGTAAAATTTAGACGATCTCTCACAAATTCTAAGAAAACCTCAAGCCATTAAATGACCTTTTAATTAGAACTAACACAAGTAGGAAAATTTCGTACCGGAGCTTGATCGAAACTCCTAAGATTTTGGCACCACGCATACCTCAATGCATGGATCGTCATTTGTTTCGACGAAACCTACCATTCAATTTTCGTAGATCTTAGAAAGAAGCAGAAGAGAAGAAAAAATATTTTCTCTCTCTACATGTTCCTTCCCTCTGTCCGTCCATGAGCAACTTTTTGATTTTATTTTATTTTTCTATTTTATTATTATTATTATTATTAGGATATATGGCTCATATTGCCTCATTAGGGTCCGTTTTTGCCCCGAAACAATTTATTTATTTTTCGTTCACTTTATTTTAAATGAACTTAGCTCAAGTCATTTCTTAAATTTCGAGATTTTCGAAAAAATATCGTCCCTGAAGTCACCTACGATCACTTTATCACCTGTAAAACCATAAAATATTCTCGACTATCTAAGAATTCGAAACTTTTTTTTGTCACTAGATTTCACAAGATCTAATCCAATCAAGCAAGTAGATTCGCTTCATCATCCAAGATCTAGAGAATTTTCTAGGCTTTCCTGAACCATTATGACAATTTATTATTATTATTATTATTATTATTTGCTATTTTCCTAAAAATTTCTAATTTTCCCAGGTTTTACAAATATTCTGAGTTTTTTTTTTCAATAAAATGGTATGTTTTAATTTTATTTATTCATCAAAACATAATGTCTATATGATAATTATATTATCATATAGGATTATATGTCATTTATGAAATGTTAGTCATGAGAATACTAAAGGTTCCATTATCACTTTTAACGATGTAAAATGTTGTTTATTACAATATTTTGAAATTCATATAATGTAAAGTTCGTTAGTCACCAAAGTGGCCGAACTTGAATGTTCCATGAGTTTCAAATTGAGGAATATGTAAAATATTACATCATAATATTTTTGAAACTATATACGAAAGTTCATTAGTCACCAAAGTGGTTGAACTTGAATGTCCCGTGAATTTCAAATTGAGGAATATGTAAAATATTGCTTACCGCAATATTTTGAAGTTCATATAATGAAAAGTTCGTTAGTCACCAAAATGGCCGAACTTGAATGTTCCATGAATTTCAAATTGAAGAATATATATTTATGATATTCGATTACTCATTTACCCAAAGATAAACTAACCATTTTATGAATAATGAACATAATGGGATAAATCTTATAGTTTTGTTAGGCTATATTTGTATATCCAAAGATTACAAATGTAGTTTTAACATGCATCATATTATCCATTAAAGAAATATTTATTAAAAACATCATAAAGTTATTATATATTGCAATATCTACTCAAAGAGAATTTGTGGTATATATATATATATATATATATATATATATCGTTTTGAAATTATTTGTTTGAATCAAATTGTGGCTTTTACTTGCAGTTTATTAAGTTTAATCATGAAAAGCATGATATCTTATGTTACATTATTGTCCTCATATTTGCTAATTATTTATCAATATTAAGTTTGTTATTGTTCCTTTAAGTAAAATTATGCTTGGTTGAGAGTTGACCACTATCATCCTGAAATTTGATGATATGTAAGAACTAAGTCCTTTATAAATGGTACAACTACAAGACTAAAGATCTTGAAAAATTATGGATAGTCAAGGATTGCACAAAGGAAGTTTTGAAAAGATTCTAAGTTATGAATGTTTATTGGCCAACAAAAGGAAAGAATGCAAGAGAGTCTTTTAGACACTCCTTGAGGTAAGTCATTTGAAAATAATAATTTAAAAACATAGTTAAGTTTTGTTCTCTTGTATGATCTTAGTCATATTTACTAGGTTTTCTTTTCAAATGACTGATTTTAATAGGATGGTTTTGTTTCTAATATGATTTGAAGTATTTACATTTGAAACGCCTTTATGATATAATGATTGATTTAAAGTTGAAAATTGATATGATTTATGTTTTACTCATGTATGACTAAAAATTGTACTTTATAGATCACATTGTTACTGTCACACCCCCACCCCCTACTATCGGTAGGTGTGCCGGCCACTCCACAGAAATCCCCAGCCGTTACCTCTAACGACTAGAAAATCATGTGAAGCGAAGCCGTATTGCTTGCTTCAATCTCGTATAAATTTTTTTTTTATTTTCTAAACTTATGATTTTATAAAATTTTCGCAGCATACAATTCTCACATGTGACATGTCCCAAATCTCGTATACACAATTTACACTATTTCAAATATGGCAACCAACAACATTCTTCAAAAGAGCCTGCTTTCTCCACATTATTTTCACAAAACCAATTCCTTATGTACATACATATATTCCTTTATACAAATTCAAAGTATTTTCTCATAAGTGATTACGAATAATACAACACCGATACTAAAGCTAGAGAATCCTATTTCGTTTCCGCCTGCTTACCGCATTTCTTGGAAAATAGTTTTTAAAATAGGAAAATAATGAGCTAAACGAGCTCAGTGAGTGTATGCTTGATAAAAGGATTTCTTTTTTGAAAATATCTCAAAATCCAGAAAACTCTCTTACAAGATATTTTCCGTAAATCTTGTTTGGTTATTAAAAAGTTTCTAAAACTTTTCATACTTGGTTGTTTGCTTTGTTGCTTTTCTTAAAAAGTTTCCAAAACTTTTATACTTACTGCTTTGAAAAGTTTACAAAACTTTTCAAAAATCTCTCTTGTTTAAGCTGTTATCTTCGCTTTAAAAGTTTCCAAAACTTTTCATAAACTCCCTTGCCAAAAGTTTATAAAACTTTTCTCAAACACTGAGCCCTGCTCAAATCGTCGCTTTGAAAATAAAAATCCAGAGCTCCGGGCCCAACCTGCTTGCTTTAAAATCTAAACAGAGCCTGGCTCCAACCGCTTGTGCCTGAAATAAAAACTGGAGTCGGCTCAACTGCTGCTTTAAAACAAACACGGAGCCCTGCTCATCCGCGTACCGCGGGCTGATTTTTTCAAAACCTGTATAAAACATTCTTATAAATCATCAACCACCTGAGGCCTTTCCCGTCATATACCCTAGTGAACACCTGAGCCTCGGGCATCACCTGCGTTGTGCTGGGAAAGACCTAGGTCCGCATCACCTGGTGGAAGCGGCTCGCCCACGTCACATTTTCTCCTGCAAATATGGTGAGTCTGGACTCCGGGTCTCCATCACTCATAATTTAGTTAACGCCATAACCCTATATACTCCAAGACGCGCTGGTCTCTTTAAATGCATGATGGCGATCTAAGTTTGCCGACTGTGCAAAATCTAAAATGCATGTATGATATCCTAACACCATCGTAAGACGCATGGAATACCTCCGACCCGTATGTTTGCTTAAGACTCAGGGATTTTTTGTTGGACTATTTTACAAAAATATACTTTGCTCGCTTGCTTGCTTCTTTGAAATATGGTTTTACAATTCAAACCACCGCTTGTTCGCGAGTAAAAGTATGGTTGAATACATCAAAACCATTACTTGTTTGCTTTTCACATATGGTTTAAATCAAAACCATTTTGTTTTCTTAAAAACTCATTGCTTGCTTTAAACATGGTTTACAATTAAAACCATTAAATACCAGTTTAAAAAAGTTTATAATAATAATACACTAGTATTTGAAAAATAGGTTTAGAATACTCACCCTTTGTTTCCCGAAACTCGGTTATCAACTTCACTACTTTCCCGCTCGCTTTAGCCTTACACACTCAACGAACACGACAACGTATTAATCGTCGTATAGCGTAACTGAATGGTATTGCGTCATTTAGGTTCGCTACAACATTATATAAAAGTTATTTACATTTATCTGAGCACCCAATTCAGAAAAGTCCTACTGAACTACAGCATTTTATCTTATACCCAAAATATTCCAAGAACATTCGTACTTATGAAACCCGCTAAAACGTCCTGCAGATCAATGATATATTCTACTTAATTCAAAATCTCATATCTCAACCGGTTATACCACCAGAAACACAGCTTGATCAAATTGTTTAACGAACGAACCCAACGCATCTGATCAACCAACCACACTGAACATCCCCCATTAGCTGAGGTTCAGAGTCATCAACTGACCCAATCTGATCCACCCAACCTGAAGATTGGGATTTTTGCAACCCGATTTGATCTAATTTTGATGACTCAGAATGCCACTCAAGGACTCTGGCAACCCCTTAATCTAACACATTAGATACTGGATCACAGTATAAGTCTATTTTACCCAGAATTTTGAATCACCAATTTGAATGAGTGAAACTCCACTTATGGCCAAAACATTCACAACAATACCCAAAATGTAGCATAATCAAATGAAATACTAATGAGCTCACCTTTCGGGCCTCAGATTTGGGAGCCTTAGAGCTACAATTTGCTCTTGGTCTCTTCTATACATTTGTATCCCTTATCTCTTATGGTTCTTTATCAATTGAATCAATTCATTTGGATGATTATAACTTAATCTATAATAAAACAAAAATAGGGTTTTTACAAAAATTTTGACAGCATTCCATTTAAACCCAACATTCTCCTTTTACAACTATTCCATAATACCCTCAAAAACCATATGAAATCTAACCTCAAAACAACTCCACAACACTTGAATTGGTGATTTGGAAATTCATAAAACCAAACCCTAGGTGAAAATCCAAGAATTCAACCCAAGGTCCACCAATTCCTACAAAACCATAAAATTATGATGATTCCATGTTTAATTTTCACCAATTGGGGTTTTTCCCCACAAAATTTCAAGAATTCTAGGAGAAATGTGATCTCTCCACAGAACCCTAAAAACAAGGAGCAACTACTTCATGGAAATGCATACCAAAACCCTAGACATCCAAAATAATAATTCCAAAATGAAAACATGCATTTTTGGTCTTCTCCTACTATCTCCTTCTTCTTCCTCTTCTTCCCCCTTCTTCCTTTTCGTTTATTCTTCTTCAAAACGTGGAGCCCTAGCAATTGAGACCAAAAATAAATTTTGGTTTGTCTCATGCCCTTTTTTAATCCCATGTTTCCCTTAATTGCAATTAAGTCCTTAGTCACTTTAAATATTGCAATCAACTTATGTTATTTTCATGTTTGGCACACCATCTTCAATTTATGTTTTATTTCTCAATTTTGGCATACTATCTTCTTGATTATGCCCTCTTCATGTCCCATTTGATCAATTACATTTACCCTTTGTTCTAGTACAACATTCGGAAACCCATAAATTATCATTTCACAATTTCTTCCAAAAATACTACGTTGACACTGTTGCTCATGTGTGCCCCCTACTTGCCACCCGTACCGCACACTTCTCTCGACATGCCATGGGCCATGTTCATATATAGTGATATTTATATAAGCATAAAGTCAATCAATTGTGCTCTAACGTGGTAAATGTTATATAATTGTCACTAAAATCTTTGTAAACTTGATACTTATGAAGTATAATTGTAATGTATTTTAATGTTACTTAGTTGGGTGCATGTAAGTATCCCTTACTAGAGGATATAGATTTATAACCAAAACTGAAGCATTATGAGTGTTAAAACTAATAATATGTGGTCCATCAAGAATATTTATGTTAGTGGGAGTGGTAAGTACCATAAAATAAGGTGAATGAAGAAATTATGATAAAGTTGTTTATCCCCTTATAACACTTAAAGAGGTTGATTGCTAGTGATGAAGGTTAAAAGTAGAAAGTAACAACTAAATAATGAATCATTCTTAAATGAAGTGGATGTTTATAACCATATAAAGATCTTTATGTTAGTGTTTAGGTATGAAATATTCAACTTCTAGTTTATTCAATATTTCAAGTTTATTTCTTAATTGATGTAAAATATGAGCCAAGTGAGAATATTATATTTTTTGTTAAGTGGATCATGTTTTTATGATTGAGTAATGTTTTATGATTAAGTTTAGAGACAAATTCTTATAACTACTAAAACAAAATTACTTAATGAGCCAATTGAAATTGACGCACATATTGTAATGTTCTTCATGATATCTTGGGTTATGTTATATCATAATGTTTTGACTTAAGAAAACCACTACCATTAGTGGATATATCCAAAGATTAGTGGGAGACAAAATTCTTTATTATGCCTTGATAAATATTATTTATGAACTTACATTTATTACACTAAGTTATGAAACAAGATCTCAAAATTGTATGATAAAGTAAATAAAAGAGACAATACTATATGATAGGATGTCCTACATAAAGTAACATGAATCATCAAATTATCTCATAAAGTATATATTTAAAAAATTTTGAGATATCAAATTGATTAAGACAATACTATGCGATGGGGTATCCTATATGAAATTGCATGGATGCTAGATTGTCTCATAAAACACATTATATTTAGTGTTTGAGATATCAAATGGATTGAAAATTATCATGGGAGAGGAGCCTAATGATTCACCATGCTTTCTATTTGCTCGATTCACTATGTTGAATAATAGTTGAGGACTTGACTTTCGTCACTTATCTTATTAATTTATGATTATATAAAGGAATCATGTTATATGTGATAATCAACTCATCAAATATAGCCAGTGATACAATGTGTCACAAATTATGGATTATGTTGTGGAACATTATTTTAGACTTGGATTTTGTCGAATCTTATGACTAAGCATAAAAAGAATAGATTCAGCTATTACTACTCTTTCAACAACAAATATCCTATGATTATTGAGGATATGAGGTTATTGCTTTGTTGTTGTATATGAGATAATTCATAAACAAGAGTGTTAAATTTATTGATTGTGTGTACAACTTATATTTGGAGAGTCAATGATGAAAGGAGTATCACTAAGACGTTGAATGCCACGTGAAAGGTAGGAGTCTTAGGCACATTATGGTATTAGTTTCATGATGATTGTTTATTTGACACTCTGAGCTCATTTACTTATTGTTTCTTATATAAATTTTATAAATCCTGTTTCGTATGATGAGTATATATACATGAATGCATTATGTAAATTAAACAGGATTTTGTCTATGAGAAAGACATTTTTGTTGGACCATTATCAAATGCCTTATTACAGGTCATATTAAGTGCAGGACTATTATTGTGATACATAGAAGGGACTATGTCGATAAAGTGGCTTACAACCACTATGATCCTTATTTATTTTCTGCTTAATAACACTCATGATGACCAATATAAGGATTAATTTATCTTATACATGCGCATTATGTCTTATTATTAAACCATAATGGTAAATTATGTCACATGGGCCAAGTGGGAGAATGTTAGACTTTCCTTTTTTACTAGAATGTTAAATTTTTACGAGCTCCAACATAAAGCACCAGAACATGGAAAAGACAAGTGTCCTAACAGATTACCAACAATGTTTAATAAAAATAAAGAAAGTGGGTCTTTGGTCAATATTTGTCAAAAGGTAAATTCCTAAATTACACCCTGTCAGCGTATTTAAAGGAAAGACATAATAGGAACTGGTCCTCTCTCAACCCATACTTAGAGTTTTCTCTCCATCAAAGAAGTTATTTATCAAGATGAAGGGGTCAAGAGGAGAAACCAAATCCTCAATGGTTATTCGCTAGAGACTAACTAGCTTGTCATGATCAAGGTAAGGAGTTTTGTTTTAATGTATCGCAGAAATCATGTTGTTCAAAGATCTAAGCAGGCTGTTTATGCATTATTTGATAACAAAAGGTTAAAGCTTACATATGAGGGAAGGAATCAAAGTGCCAAGGAATGAAGGGTTGCAGAGTCATGACGCCCAACCTCGGGGTCTCAAGGATCACCCGTCAATCCGCGACACGCGTGTGCCTGTAACCCGACATTTTCACAAAATCAGTAGTCTCCTTTGTACGGGGAGCTCTACCCAAATATAAAACATGTATATAACCTGTCCCAAACATCAATATCATGAGTACAAACAGCCGCTTGGGCCCAATACAACATTACTCATCAATATATATATCCAACTATATCTAATAGTTTCCAGAGTTCAAATTGAGTTTTTTATTTCTTATACAACATATATTAAAATTAAAACAATTCTAATACATGTAGAACCATCAGCCACACTGCCTCTTCTAAAACTCAGTTCTAGGACGGAGTGTAAGGAGACCAAATGGATGGCATGTGAAAATATATTATGGGAGGAATGTGGTAAATACTCAAAACCGGGATGAAACAAAAGTAAGTGTACTAAAACTCGAAATGAAAAGTATTACTCAACACTCAACCCCCTTTCCGCAAGTGCACGGGTCATACTGGGCACAAGTGGACTCTAAGAGTCCATATCTGACCTACCGAGGATCGAGGTTCTTCTAATTGGAATTTGATCACCCCGATTACAAGGGCTCTTCACTATTTAGGCGATCAAATAGGATGTGGAATAAAATCAATTTAATTGAAACAAAAACTAATTTAAAATTAATCCTAAAAATCTACCAAATAAACAACTACTTAATTCTAAAAGGTATGAAGAAAGTCAGGTTGGGATATTTATTTACAAAACGCTTTGCATTTCCTCAAAGTCAAGAACAATTGTAAAGTTGAATGATAGATTTGTCCAAGAGCAATGTAGTATGCTTGATTTCTTCCCACATACACCATACATTTCACTAGTTAGAGATTCATATTCCTTTTCAAGACAAATGGGTCTAAATAGCTACTTGTAAAATTTGGCACTCTTTAAGATTTGATTGTTTTTCTTTTTCAATACTTCACAACCATTTTCTCATGGATCAAGAATCTCCGCCTCATAGACAGAGGATAATGCAAGCCTCTCCAATGTGAATTGTATTCGCCCTTCAACCAAATAAAATTTTCTATCTCCTTGATTAGATCTTTTTGCTAACACGGATCGCGATCCTTTCATCGACTAAGAGAAACCTCGATCAACTAAATTGATACATCATCTAATTAATTCCTCACACTATGAGTAAATTAGTGATCTATCAAAGTAATTTTTTCGTGAGTTCATTAGTTCCAAGATATTAGTTTAATCGCACTCCTAAGTTACCGCTTTACTCAGAATCTCCACTTCGTGTCACCGTGAGGGCTCCTCTCGAAATCAGAGCAAAGATATAGCTCGGGGTATACACAATATTCAACGCTAATTATATTAACAATACCAATTATATAAATTCAGTTTTCAAACCCACAAATAACCTAAAACCGCAAACTGGAATGTTCAACAATTAACTCACCTCTAGAGGGTGTTTAATGTTCCATTACCGGATTCCAATCATCACTAATCAAACAAAAGTAAGAAATGAAGAAAGAAATCAAGAGACAAGAAGAGAAAAAATCCGCATTTGAGCTAAATCTTCGCTCAACAAAGAATAAATTGAATATCCGAATACAACACCGAAATCTCTTCAATAGAAATAAAAATATACTTAAAACTACTCTAAGATCTATTAAAAATAAAAATCAAGTAACAAAACCAAGAAAATGGGCAATAGGAGAGAAAACCCATGAGAGAGAGAAAATCCGCATTTTTAGCTTTTCCAATCTTTTGTCTGAACCTTAGGAAATCGACCCTCGTTATACAAGACCAAAATATCTTCAATAGAAATAAAAATCGCTTCTAAAACTACTCTCTAAAATCTGGAAACAAATCAAAATTCTCATAAAAATCGAAAATGGGCGCCTAGAGAGAGAAACCCCATGAGAGAGGCTCTCCAATCTTACCGCTGCCCTATTTACCTAGAAAACGAGTATCTATATGGTCCTAGGGTGAAATGGGCTTGAAATTAGATCAAAAACTCAATTTTCGCCTTTTTAGGTTTCGGCAGCGCTTTTGGTCGCGTAGAATAGTTTTCGGTCGCAACACAATCTCCCTCGTCGCGATTAATAAGTTTTCTGGTCGCATACTTCTCGTTGCGACCAATTCTTCGTCAGCGATACCATTTCCGGTCGCGACTAATTTTCTGACAGCAATCGGTTTTTCTTTCTCTAACTTGCTCTGGGCCATAACTTTCGTTTTAACCCTGACGGCGTGTGAGTACTCGTTGGAGCTCTTTGAATGTAGAATGCAGCCATAAGGAATTTGACCCATTTGATGTTCCAGATGGTACATAAAATCTCATCTTTCCAGTGGTGCGCTATGAGACTCTTGGTTAATTTCTTCTTTGGAAATAAATTACCTATTTCTTGCCAAATCACTTGCTTTTCATCAATAATCTTACAAAACCAAGTTTAGAGGAAATTTTATGAGTTTTACATGAATATGGATATAAAATGCACAAAATAGCATGTGAAATGAACTCAAAACATAGATGAGTTTTGCACTCATCAACGAGCCGTCTCCTCGCACGCTCCCTATACCTGTAAAATAGCATCCTCGACGTGGTGAATGACGCCCAGTGGCTCCATCCGGCGTGGTTGCCTCACTCCATACGCGGAATGTCGCAGGCCAAATACATATTCGGCAAAACAACGATCCTACGTTTGAATGTTCTAACCACGATCTCACCTGAATCATCAGACTTCACACTTGCCGTTTCCCGAAAGAGAATTGTTATATTATCGTCATAACCTTCCATATATATATCAATTCGCTCTTTATATTACGATGTTTCATTTTTTATGATTACCTCCCATGAGAGTCTGATCAGTCTTGCTCCCACATTATCTTTCTCTAAGATCACCCCTCCCACTGCTTTAATAAAACAACCTCCAAACCATTCTTCAGAATCTATGCACCACTACTCCATTGTCTTGGAAAATTTCATGCATATGAATGCATGATGCCACTCATATTAATATTTTATAACATCACAGAAAATATACACATCATTATATACTTAATCTACATAAAAAACAAACAGCAAATAATTTATTTCTATACATCAAAATATTATCATAAGATTGATTCAACACTTTTTCAAAGTAATCTCATTTAATTAACCACCAATTATATTAATCATGTACTCGTTTTTATGAATGACTATTCTTAATATGAAACTCATATTATATTCCAAAATTAGTTTAATCGTTGTCACTTGTAACCAATTTTCACGTCATCTCTGGCCTTTTTTCACATCAAAAGCACAATATTAACACATGATTGCACACCACACTAATTCAGCCTGGGTGGATAGTCACTCAACGGCCCACATGGTCAAAATCCAACACTTCGGTTCCAAGATTTGGAACCGATCAAACGGCCCCTCACAGCCTCATTCAACTCAAACATTAACATAGCTCTTAAACAAAGCGCAAACCCAAGTAGGAGAAACCCCTACCTCGGGCCGTGAGTTTGTTGAAACTCCTAAACTGCAGCACCCATGGGCTCCCTCCGCGTAGAGTAGCTCTTCTATCCCGACGACCGACTGGCCTGATTCTTACAATCCTGTGAGAGCGTGAAACACCTCTCACTAAAAACCCACCATTCAGCACCCACTACACGCCTCCTCTTCTGGTCGCTTTTGGCTCCTTTTCATTTGGGAAGACAACCAATTGCTATTATCTCGTCTATTATCATTTAAACTTTTATTAATGACATTTATGTCCCCTTCTTTTCCTAGCTGACATTCTAAGACTATCTCTCGTCCATTTTCATCAAGCTTTCACTCATGCCACTTATGGCACATGAGTACGTGTTATATGTGACTTTCGTCGCATCGAAAATCATTTATGGCACCCAAACCACGATGCCTCGAAAAACGTGTAAATTCCAATTGTCTCGACCACTAAATTCAACGCGGTTAAATAGATTTTCATGGTGACAATTCCAACAAGAAACTGCTTCATCCGTGAGATCCAAAGTTAATGCCTCGATTTTTGACCTAAATTACAATTTCTGTCATTTTTCCATAAATTGGAATTTGTCTTACATTCCTCCTCTTTAAAAGGAATTTCATTCCGAAATTCTAGACACTCATACTTACCAACATGCATATAACGTGCACTCTACCATGCATGTAAAATCAGCTATTTAAGTATTAGACCACTAAACTACGTGACCTTCATCCCTAAACAAGAAGGGATATAGGCCCGTGATCGTGTCCTCGCTCCCATGTGGACTCCTCCACTCCAGTGCTGCCATAGCACCCCATTAGCCCCGTGGTCTCATACGCAAAACCCGATCAAGCGGCTATCCAAAACGACACCGGTCCTCCTCAAAGGTCCCATCGTTGTCAACCTCAATCCGTCCCCAATCCACCACATGAGCCGATCTCGGAGCATACCGAGCATGGAGACGGAAATACCTCATGGACACCTGACATGCCGGGCTGCAGCTTCAACCGCACGCTATAGTGCCTATCCTCTCGAAAGATCCAAAGGCCCAATGAACCTCAGCGATAGCTTCCCACGCTTGTCGAACCTAACCACTCCTCTCTTAGGCATCACCTTCAAGAAGACGTGATTCCCAACCTCGAATTCTAAGGGTCGACGTCGTACATCTACATAGCTCTTCTGTCGGCTCTAAGCCGTGAGAAGACACTGACGTATCAAGCTCCACCTTTCGGGCGTGTTCTTATAAGATCGTGACCGCGATTGACCTTCTTCCATCTCTGGCCCAACCATAACGATAATCTACATGGCTTCCATACACGCCTCTTGCAGAAAGACGGTATACTCGCTCGATAACTATTGTTGTAGGCGACCTCCACTAAGGGCAAACGCCTCTACTCCTATGACCCAGACGATGCTCGCAAAGATGTCCTCTAACACTGTGATATAATCCACACAACGTGTAACCCTACACAACCCTTACTTTGTGTGTAAACGCTGACCTTCCCAAGGTCACAATCACTGACAATCCAATGGACTGTCAACCTAGTCCAAGTCATGAATGACATCCATATACCGAGCCCTTGCCGGCTCAACGACACCCAATGCAATTTCCAAAGGGGTATCCCAAATCTCGAGTCACTCCCAACTCCTATCACTCAACTCTAAGTCTACGTGATAACCTGACCATGTGTTTTCATCTTTATTAACATAACTTTTCGGCTTACACTTCGAGCCTCTTACTTTCACACAGAAATTTAGGGATATCTCCCTGGGTCTCTTACACCCTAACTCCAGGATTCTCACCTTAGGGGATTAACGACCTCCTTTTTACTTTACCCAACACACTTTAATTACTCTTCATTTCCTGAATCGAACTATGAGTCTTCATCGATCGAGTCCTAAAGACAAACTCAACCCACACCACCAAGAGTGGTGAATGATCATACCGCACCACACCCGACTCCGACGCGATGTTACAGCTGGGCACACCGAACGCAATAATGCCATATTGTGACACCTAATCCCAGGGTCCACCATGAGCGTAATCCTGAGATCTCTCACTTTATAACTCGACCTATCGTCAACTCACCCTACATCCTAGGAAGAACATATATTCATGGCTTCTAAAGGCTCCAACCTCTAAGCCCCAAATCCAAGGTCTGCCCGTAAGACAACCTAAAATGCATGTCCCACCTCGACAACCCGATGGTCGCCAACTCATCCATATCAAGTCGACATCAACGTAACCAATATGTCTACCACCCTAAGGGTCCACTACGCCCCGTCGCGTTAACTCGATCTCGCCCTCGACTTCGACTCCACACCTCCGGCCCTCCGCCTATTCAGGCTTGGAAGTGCTTGTATAGCACCAAAACTGAACTGTTCTCACCCGCACTAGCGAGGAATGAACCGTATCTCTCCTGCTTTACAAGACCTGGGATCGCGCTATCCCAAAGTCCCGGGATCCTCGTCTCCTGGCAATCCCATCTCACATGCCCAACCCGGCCCTTCGGGTCCTAAAACCGGGGAAGCGTAAGTCTTCTACCTCTTCCCCTAATCCAGAGTTAAGGCTAATCCTCCTCTCGCTACCAACACCCGTATCCCGAGTGTTTCGAGCATCCGATCTCTCCTCTCTATGGTCGTGGCCGCCCAACTAATGGAGTCCCCGTCCCAGGCGAAGTCCTACGATCTCGCTCCAATGAACAATCTCAGCCCATTCTCAAACCTCGTAATACCCAAATTAATCCCAAGAAACCACGTGATCTCGAAGATCGACATCTCTATTCCTCCCAACTCATCACTGCCTCAACCTCGTCCACTAACACGCCCGATGTCGACGCCACATGTCCCAAAATCTCACCTCACAAGAAGCCAAAACCTCAGACTTACTAAACTTAGCGTACATCTAATGCATATTCTCAACAACTCAGAAACAATCAAGTGATACCATGTTCCCACTGACCGGAGCATCAAGATGTCATCCATGTGCATCACTTAATAAACTGATCTAGATAAGGTCGAACACCCTATGCATGAGGTTCATGAATGCTCGCAGGCATCTGCTACCCAAAGGGCATCACCGTGAACTCAAAGTGCCCATAACGTCCTAAACGCCTGTCTTAGGATATTTGTCTCCCAACCTCAACCGATCGCAAATCCAGTGGTGAAGGTTCATCTTAGAGTAGACTCACGCTCCTCTTAACCGATCAAATAAATCATCAATCTCGTAATGGGTACCGATTCTCGATCGTAACCCCTGCTCAATCCACCGTGAGTCAATGCACGTCGGCTGGTCTTGTCCTTTTCTTCGCAATGTAACCTGAGCGCCCCATGGTGAAGTGTCTTCTGGCCTAATGAACCCCTAGTTCAATAGCTCCCCGCAACCGACTCGAGTTCCTCGCGAACTCAACCGGTGCCATCCTACGGGAGTCATAGAGATAAAGTAAGTACTGTGGGTGTAACTCGACACCGGTTCACGACCCTCCGTGAGGCAACCCAGTAGTTCATCTGAAAACATCTACATACCCGCACACCACTGAGGTAGATCTAAGTCCGGTCTCTCCTCGCCCTTCTGTGGTAAGGTCACAGCCAACCCGCCAACTATCCCCGACACCGACTCGCATATCAGTTCGTAAAATATTATGCTTCGGTCTCCTGAAATACCATTACAGTATCACTTCATTTGTAAGCGGTAACCTCCTACGCTCATAATCCATAACGCACTTATAAGTTGTCAACTAATCCATCCTGGGATGAGACACATCGAACTCGACATGTCCATGATCCTCAAGTCCACTCGCGGAGTAGAGTCCCCCGAGATCTCCAACTCGCAACCACCGACATATCATCCCTATTCGCCCTAACCCTAGGAGAACTCACACAAAGGCTCCTCTGTCTCTAGGAGGTCCCTGCCATTTCCACCATATTTAGGGTTCTCACTCTCTAGTCGAACACGCCTGTCTAATCCTCGGGTAAAGGTCGTGCTGCAATTTCCATAACCTCTACCACCTTCTCAATCAGATGAATCCAATTATGTGCCACCATCTGATTCCCTCCTCCCCGTGAATGCTCTGAGCATGATCGCCCCCAAACTTATGGAGGTTACTAGGACCTCCTTGGCTACCTGCTACGCTAGCCTATGCGATAGCGGCCACTGCAATACCCACAAATTTCAACAAAGGCCTCGCTTAATCAAATACCGGTGGTGCCCTCGACCAAGACTCCCGTGGATCGCCCCACGCTCCCGCCCTCGACCAGCCATCTACATATTTCTAATGGCAACAAGAATCCATTAATTTTTCATTTCAGTCTAACTAGCAAATGCACATGCCAATTACTAATAGACTTGACAACCACGAACCGACTGCTCATTTTTATGGTGCTAAATTCAACCACTAATTCATTTATTTCAATAAATTTAAGCTTCGTATTCATCATCCACAAACCCTCCAAGGTCATAGTTCCTAACCTTAGCATTCACCCTTTTCCTATACGCATACACCATGCATATAATTTCCTACGCAACAATCACAAGAATCATACCCCATATACATCATACCGTGTATATGTTGTCCTTCCACGCAATTTTGAAACATAAAATCATGCAATCAAAACATAAAAATATTAATTAAGTATCTCAAAGGGTGTAAATGTGTTCCCAGACACTATCATACAAACTGGCAGATATTTCAAGTCCCCCAGATCTATAAGCAATGCAAGACCATTTATCCAATATATTAAATCATATTTATCAACAAAAATTTTATTTTCGAAAATTTCATTTTTTTTTTCTTCAAAATTTTGTCCCATTTTGTTTGATTTTATTTTATTTTTTTCAAAAAAAAATATTTCCGAAATTTTTTTACTGTTCAATCGTATTTCCGCTCACATATTAATGTCTCCCGACACTGCTCACATAATATCAGAGATCTACCCAAGTTGCAATACACAATTGTGGCCAATACAATCCTCAACCCCAAGTCCCTTCTTAGCCACAATACACCATGTGTATTGCAATACAAAAAAAAAAAAAAAAAAATAGCCCTTCAAGCCCTTCAAGTCACAATACAATACAAGTATTGCAATACAATTTGTTGTGTTGCAATACAATCCTAGCCACTGCACACCCATTGCAATACAATTCTAGCCACTGCACTCTCTTGCAATACACTTTGTTGTGTCAAGAATACAATCCTAGCTTACTGGGCATTTCACCCATTGCAATACAATCTATTGTAAGCGTAACACAATTCAAATGACCGCACTCTCGCAATACTTCAACCCAAGAATCTAAGGTTGCAAATACAATTTCACCCCAATATATTGCAATACAACTCCGAACCCATCGCACACCCATTAGCTAGGTCACACACAATTCCCAATCAGACAGGATACGCTTGGGCAAGAGTCTGAACAAATTTCTCGCACTCTTTTTTTTTCGTTTTCACTTTTTCTTTTCTTCCAACTAATGGAAAATACTAAAAATATATATATTTTTTTTTTCATATCAAAATAAATTTATAAAACGTTTCTTTCAATTTTCTTCAACTTACAACTAGTAAACCTAGGAAAATTATTTTCTCTTCAACTCATTTTTTTTTTCTCATTTTCCTTAAACTACAAATAAATTTATTCAAATTTATTTTCTTTCTTTCTTTTATTTCCAGCAATGGAAAACACTAAAAAAATACATACCTATTTTTTTTTTCATCTCTTCTGCTACTAGAGACATAAAAAAAAAAAAACGTATCCAAAATTTTTATTTTTTATTTTTTATTCTCCAGTACATCAAATAAACTTAGTAAAGTTTATTTATTTGATTTTTTTTTTCCCAATTGCACACCTATTTCCTGGAACACTCAAAACCTCTTATCCAAAAATTTCAACACCTCTGGTCTAACATCAACCAAATAAAAATTTATTGCAATTTTATTTCATTATTCAAAAAACCCAAATAAATTTATTAAAATTTATTTCTTCTTCCGCTTACTCATTGTAACACTCCAAGATATTTTCTAACACATCAATGTGTGCTAAACTCACTACACACATAAACAATCTCAACACATAAAAACCATGTTATGCATATTTTTTCACACAACCATGCATCAAAGCACACATGAAACACACATGCAGTGTCCTAGTTTTGTTCCGTGCCTTCCTAGGTAATCTCATACCTAAACCGAACATCAAACCACCCAAGTGGTGATGACATCAAACTCAGCTCCAGGGTATCAGATACCTAAGTTTTATACCAAATCATGGACGCCCCAAATCCTAACCGCGACTACCCAATAACTCGCGACAGAGCCACAGAATGTCTGCAACCCCACATTTTTCACGAAATCGTGCAGAGCCTCCTTTGTACCTGGGAGCCTACCCAAATACAAAACATGTGGCAACCTGGTCCTAAACATCAATATGAGTACAAAATGTACCATTGGGGCCCAATACAACACTACTCATCAATATATATATCCAACTATATCCAATAGTTTCCAGAGTTCAATTATTTTTACTCTTATACAACATATATTAAAATTAAAACACTTTAATACATGTGGAACCATCAAAGCCAATATTCCTAGCCTCTCTAAAACTCGCCTCAGACGAGTCGTCTCCTCGCACGCCTCTCTGCACTGCAAATAGCATCCTCAATGTGGTGAGCTAATGCTCGCAGTGGAATCACCCTAAGTGGGCTACCCACCCCAAGTGCATATGCGTTCAAATAAACACACATTCAAGCAAATGCATGATCCTACTAACGCCTTAATCGACCATCTCATACCCTCGAGTCTCATCGACCCTCACACTCGCCTAAGCCTCGTGATGAGAATTATGTTTATTTGTGGACAACCTCCGATGTATATATATCAATTGGGCCATCTCTCCGACAATTGATATTTTAGCACAATTTACCCTCCGATCATTTTAGTTTTATCAACCCTCCGAAACCATTTTCTGCATCACCCTCATGCACTCACTCCCACATCCTAGGGTGCCCTTGGGCAGCATATGGAATGCATGATGCCAATTCCATTACAGTCTATATCACATATCAATATATAAACATGCATATATTCACATAATTTAAATCACAAAAACATGTTATGTAATTTCACATTTCCATACATCAAAATTAGCTCACATGGGCTAATGATCAAACACGAGCAATTCTACTTGAATTACTCGACCAAACACATTAATTCACAAAATTTATTTTGTGAACACTATTCTCGAGAATAGTGAAACCTCATTATTCCCGGTAAATCACACCTGGTCTGCTCACTTTGTAACCCGAATTTCATGACCATTCCCTACTTTTCACATCAAAGCACACATTAACACATGATTGCACAACTAGCCACCCAATTCAGCCCGTGGACAGTAACTGACTGGGTCCACATGGGCTCTAAAATCCAACACCCTGCCTCTAAGATTTGGAATCGATCAAACTAGCCTCACTCTACCTCATTCAACTCAAACATTAACATAGCTCTTAAACAAAGCGTAAAACCCAAGTAGGGAGAAACCCCTACCTCACTGAAAGCCTGCTGGAAACTCCTAACTGCACCACGCCAAGCCCTCTCCGCGCAGTAGCTTCCTTCGTCTCCGACGACCATCGACCTGGCCGATCTCCTCCTACAACTTCTAGAGGGTATGCGTAGAATCATTCTCTCACTAAAAACCCACCATTTCAGCACCCACTACATCACGCCCTCTTCTCGGGTCGCTGTTCCCTTTTCATTCGGGGAAGACAACCACTATTGGCTATCTTGTCCTATTATCATTTAAACTTTTATTAACGAATATTTATGTCCCTTCTTTTTCCCGCTGACATTCTAAGACCATTCCTAAGCAAATTCATTTTCATCGCTTTCTCTACTCATGCCACTTATGGCACATGAGTACGTGTTATATATGACTTTGTCGATCGAAAATCATTTACGACCGAAATCCACGATGCTCTAAAACGTAAATTCCAATTAATTTAATTCGACGAAATCGACGTGCTAGCTAGATTTCTCATGAGACACCCAACTGAAATCCATTTCATCGGTCCGAGATCCAGAATAAATTTTTGATTAATCAAATTGCTAATTTTACATTTTTCCGTAAATTGAATTTCGAAGTCTTACAAGAGTGGTTCTTTCAAAGGCATTAGAAAATATCAAAGATCAGACAAGGCATGCCAATGTGTTCTTGTTAATGGCTACAAGGAAAAATACTATTAGAGTGGGATAAGTCCTAAGACACGAGCCATGCAGTTAGTGTTTATTGAGAGCAAGCGCCCGCACTGAATAGTAGGGCATGATTCGACCTTACCGCCATAAGCATTCGAGCCCGAAGACGATAGAAGTGGCGTATGCCGCCGAGTATGAAGATAAGACCACCTTTGGGAAGACAATGCCGAAGCAATTTCTGATAGCGCCACGGCATGAAAATGAAGAGAATGATGTGAAACGAAGGACTTTACCCAAAATGATTCATGATAACCTAGATGGGTTTGGAGATCAGCCAAGGCAGAATAGTTGATACAACAACATACAGGGGTCCGTAGTCATAATCACTCACGACCACACCATATGGAGCCAACTCCACTGTAGCATTCAAGTGCGACATGGGAGCTTGCCAACCACCTACCTATACTTAAGTGTTGTACAGATCGCCACCTAATGATCTCCAACTCCTACTGGCACAATCCGACACGTGGCTACCTAGATGGCCTATAAAAGGGGTACTCATCACTCCAAAAAATGAGGGGGAAGAATTTTGGAACCGAGGGAAAAAGACTTTGAGAGCATTTGTCAAAGACTTGGTCCTTTCACCATTCCCCCATCATCACGATTTAGCTACAATTCATAAGTTCAGGAAGTCAAGCAGGTCAATGGGAGATCTACCCTCTGATAGAGAAACCTCCATGAACTAAAGCCTAATGCAGTTGGAGAGGCAGTTAAAGGAACAACATGACTCCCACCAACAACAGTTGGCCTCTTTTTTGGAAGCCAATGCCTCTCAACATGAAGAGAACGTTGCCCTGTGAAACGCCTTCCCAACTTTGCCTCGTCTTGATGGCACCGCCCACTGTATGGACGCCCCAATCGGCCGTCGGAGCCCCGTGTAGTCAGAGTCCACGGAAAACTCCTCCCCACCTAAACGCCAACCATGGCAGCATGGGGGGCTCTTGCGTTGGGAACGGGCACCTTCAGCCAGGAGGAACCTGGACCCCGTGTTGCGGGAGTTGGACGACATCTTGACGTCGTCATTCGTTCACGTTATCCTTAACCAGGAGACTCCACCGCATTTCTCGCTGCTAAAATTTCAGATGTACAATGGACTACAGGACCCCTTCAACCACTTGATGCATTATCAGTAGATCATGACTCTCCAGTTGGGAAACAATGCCCTTCTCATGCTGGGTATTCTAATAAGCTCGCGTCTGGCTTATCATGGTTCCATCACCGCCCCGAACTCTGATGTCCTTCGTTTGTTCGAGAAATTCTTTCCAAAGACATGTGCTCGGATCCACAAAACAGAGTGTCACTAATTGCTTCACACCCGCACAGCATTCGAGATCATCAGGATTTCTTCATGAAGTGGTCTCGGGGTCGTTTCACAAGTAGCTTGGATTTTGTTAGCTTAGACACTACCCTGCAGGCCATCAAGTAGGCCATTCGCCCGAACACACAGTTCTTTGATTCTCTTTTTCTACAACCTCTGACTTCGATCGACGAAATGTTCCAAAGAGGTAACCAGTACGCTATGCTCGAAGACGATGTTATAGTAGCAACCAAGTGCTCTGAATCGTGGAGCTACTCAAGGGGCAAAGGAAAGAGGAGTTGCAATGAAGAAGATGACAACGAATAGGATGAGATGTTCTCCATAATATGCTTTAGCCAGCTGGCCTTGGATGGTCCTCAGCCTCGAGTAGCGTAAGTCCTTACAAACCTCCTCGAGATGTGTTCTCCCATGACGAAGCCCCATACGGTAGTTCTCGAGATTCTCTCCGTGAGATGAGCCCGCATCGAAAGCAGCTCGAGATATTCCATAAGATGAGCTCAAGACTCAGCACTCCCTAAGATGTTCCATGAGATTTGAGCCCAAGATCAGCAACTTCCCTAAGATGAGCCAAGTACTTGGGTAGCTCCCCTGAGATATTCTCCATGAGATGAGCCCAGTACTCAGGCAGATCCCTTGAGATGTTCTCCATGAGATAAGCCCAGTACTCGGGAAGCTCCCTTGAGATATTCTCCATGAGATGAGCCTAGTACTGTGCAAAATTCCTTCGAGATAATCTCCCATGGATGAGCCTAGTACTCTGACAGCTTCCTCGAGATGTTCCTCCATAATATGCCTCAACGTTTCAAAATCATCTCTAAAATTATATAATAATTTTATTATATTCCTGCATGAATTAAGCCAAACTGGTTTTGGGAACCGATAAATTATGAGTGAAATGAATATGTAAACATATATTGGAATGCGTGTTATATGCTAAATGAGAAATTGACAACCCGAAAAATAAAAACCCAAGTGGTGCGGCAAATTGAATTTTGTAAAATGAGGACCTAAGGGTTAATTGAGAAAATGTTTATGTGTTTAAGTGCAAAGAGAAGTGATATATGAGGTATAAGGTAAATTGAGGCAACTTAAATCCAAAATGGGTTTTTGATGTGCCAAACATGGCCTTGAGAAGGGTAAGTGATATTAGACTACATTTGGTCTTAAAATGCTCATTTGAGCAAAAACGTTTTGGAGACAAGAGAGAGAGAAAAGCTAGGGCAAGGTGAGAAGATCAAGATTGTTGGTGATTTATTCCCATTTCTTGCTTCTAAGTGATCAAGCATCTTGGGTGAAGAGAGGAATTCTGAAGGATTAAGGTAGAGAACCCTGACCCCTAAAAGTTGTATTTGATGTTTGGGTTAGAAAAACCCTAATCCATCCATGGGTTTTTCTCATGGTTGGTTTAAGATGACTTTAAGATGTTATTGGGAGTGATTCCCATGTTTTGTTTTGGGATTTTAAGGATTTTTGGAGAAAAAAATCGCAAAAGAGCAAAAAAGAAATTATGGGCATTCAGGCTCCTACACCACAACGTGAGACCCATGCAGGCGTAGCCTACGCCGTAGAGTGGGATATGCCTCGTCATGGCGAGCCAAGGGTGTAAAATGGCACCTCAGTGCGATCTGTGACGCCCAGCCAAGGTGTCAGATTGACAACGAATCAACGTGGAATACTCGTGAATGTCGGGTAACCTACTGGCATTCCACAGAAAATCGAACAAGTCTCTTTTTGTACGGAGCTCTACCAAAATACAGAACTTGTCCCAAACAGTTCACAATGACTACACAGGGTCTACATGCGAGTAATATGTGGCAAGCAGGCTGCATCAATACTCACAAAAATATATCCCAATACATCAACTATCTACAATAGTTCAAAGAGTTAATAAATTACTCTTTATACAAACATATATTAAAGTACACATTCTAATACATGTTATACAAAATCAAAGCCACAATTCGGTTTTCTTCATATGTGCGGTCCGAATGCGGGTCAGCCGTCTGCACGGCTATACTGAAAGGGATTGCACGATAGGTGAGCAAAACCCGATAGTGATAATCTCCTACCGAGATGCCTGACCCATTATAATGGTGGCATAATCAAACACATCCAAGTGCAACACACACATGTCTACGAATGTCTACATGCCATGAATGAGACTCGACTCACCATACCCCCATGTCTTAGAGCTCTCGCGGCTCCATCACTCAATATGTCATTGAGTAAATATATCGAGTCACTCCTGACTCGTCTCACATGCATCATCACTTCGCGTGACAAGCTGTCATTTGGTATTCTGCCCAGTATCGAGCCCTCACCAGCTCCGTACCCAATGCAAGTGTCGATAAGGCGAAATAAATCGAAGTCGATCAAGACTCTGTGCACAACCTGAAGTCTATGTGATAAACATGACCGTGTGTCTTCTTTGGGCAACATAACTTTTGGGTGATACCGTGAGTCTCTTACACCTATACAAAACTATGATATGTCAGCGATTCTAATACCATATCTTTCGAGTTCTCACTGACTCCCTCAAACATGAATTCTGTCATGAATGAAAACCATTTTCAAACAAAGGTATTTGTTTTTAACCGTGGACAACCCTCCGATATAAATAGTGGACACACTCCGATAATCTATTTTGTGGACAACCCTTCGATGTATATCAATTGGGCAGACTCCGACGATTGATATTATATGGACAACCCTCCGATGTATATCAATTAGGCCGACTTCGACGATTGATATGTTATATGGACAACCCTCCAATAAATAATATTGTTGGTCAACCCTCCGAAACAATTCTCTCAAGAAACCACCTCATTACTCATCTGTTGTTCTAGATTTACTACAGTGCATATCGAATCTAATGACAAACTAACATTCCATTTCCTTAACCCGTGCTGACTCATTTGGGCGTTGTCATATTAATCAAATACCCCAATGGCTTTACTCGGTGTTCATCCTGGCAATATTACTCACGACACACCATCAGACACCTAACACGATTAATAGGTCTCGACTATGCACTCACGCCTAATTTACAGGTTACCTAGGTGCATATGGAATGCATGATGCGATTCAACACATTCATGCTAATATTTATGCTTATATATAATGCTTATAATTAAATCACGCCAAAACATGTTATGCGATTTCACGATCAATTACACCAAAATTAGCTCACATTGGGCTAATTAGCAAACACAGAGCAATTCATTTCGAATCACTCGACCGTACACATTTTCACACAAAATATTCATGTCCATTTATTTCCTAATGTACTGCACAAAATGACCCGAATCTGGGCCAAGTATAAAGCAGGCGCCTCTTGGTCCCTTCACGGTTCATCACCGAATATTGTGATACCAAAACACACCACAAAACCCGAAGACACCAGTCTCGGGAGAAAACCAAACCTCGACCTACAGTCCAGGGATTTGCTGAAAATAGTCAGAAAATTACGTGCTATTGTCTAAAAAGCAGTCTCGAATTATTGAGCTGTTGCAACAATCTCAAAAAAATTAAGCCAGTTTGTCAGAAAACAATCCCGAAAATTTCTAAAAATTCATATGCACCGGTCAAAAATTTGAAGCGAAATTTACAGGTCTTTCCAGGCTCTAAACCCGATCCCGAGCCATTACATGGCCTTTAGGATAGAAATAACACAAGTAGGAAAATTAAGCACCTTATCGTGAGTTTGACCGAAACTCCAAGATTTGATGTCCACAGCGTAGCTCTCATAGTCAATCAACTTTATTACAGTCCGAAGACGAAAACCTATGATCTGATTTTCGTAGATCTGAAAAAAAAAAAAAAAAGCTAAAAGAGAAAAATAAAAAAAAATAAAATCTTCTCTCCTCACGCCTCTCCCACGTCCAAACTCAACCCCTCCTTTTGATGGTTTTCTTTTTCTTTTTATTATTATTGTAATATTATTATTATTATATTATTATTATTATATTATTATTATTATTATCATCATTTGGATAGACGGTCTTTATTGCCCCATTCGGGTTCATTTCTGTCCCGAAAATTTGTATTTCTTTTCAGTTCACTTTATTTAGTGACAGACTTAAAGTGTTCACTTCCTGGCTTTTGAGATTTTAAATAAAATCTGCGCCCTTAGAAGTCATTGTGATTTATCACCCAGTCGTAAAGTCATCCGGTCTTATCCCGAAATTCAGCGAAACTTTTACGGGTCACTAGATTCGCGAGGCGAATTTAGCAGTAGCGATCCATTTTGTCATCGAAATTTAGAAATTTTCGTTTCCTTGAAATTACCATTACCTTTTTCGGAAAAAATTGAATTTTCTCGGGTTTTATAACGGTGTAAGCAAAACTCTGTGCGTAAGCGTACTTGATCTTTCACGCCCTTCAGCGTCTGTCGCGATAGCGATGCTATGCCGCAACATGTGTTACCACCGCAGAGCATTTTGGATTGTTACGAAAACCTTGTATTCGTACACTAATAGTTAAAGAACCTAATAAATGATTAATGGAGTTCAAATAAGGATAAAACTAAATGGCTTATAGATTCGCTTCACCTCGTGAAGTTTGTCTTTAGAGGCGAGACTTAATATCTTAGCAGCAGTTAACGAAGATAAATTGTCATTCACACTAAAATGTTTAATAATTGTTTATCCACCTAGAAATTGGCGTAGTATTTATTGACTAGGGACGTGGGAGGATCACTAACCTAGGGCCAGAGATAGAAGGGAAGGAAGCAGAGCCGACATCTTCGAGTTTGTTCATGACCTACATCCTTGTTCAAATGTTTGGTAGTATTATACCAAATAAATGCGAAAATAATTATATGGAGGCAGTTATATCTTTGAAATGATATTACGAAAGTGCATATGGATTTGAAAATATGATATTTGAAATGTCTGACAATTAATTGCATGTGAGTGATTAATTGAGTTACAAACGAATTGGTCAATTCTTGACATTTTGAATTGAATCGATATACTGAACGACCAACATGGCGGGATTCACGAACTGAATCCGTCATGAAGGTAGACCAAATTTGTCCAATGTCCCTCTTGGCGGGATGCACCAATTGGCATCTGTCATGATGGTGTATGGCATTTTAAATGACCACATGTTAGGGTGCACCAATCAACATCCGTCTTGTTAGACCAAAAAATTGTTAAAATATGTAAACCCATTCAGAATAGTAAAAGGAAGGGATTCACCGAATGGAATCCATCATGAATGTGAATTGTATAGACAAAGTGAAATAACAAACATGATGAGCATAAATGGGATTTTTAAACTAAATACATCTTTGGGAGTATATGTGTGAATCTCATGACTTGAGTTAAGTATCGTTAAGCATGTGAAAATGCATATTTTGATATGATCAATGATTTGTAAAGTGAAAGCATGTGAAAATGAATAAGCATGAGTACAGTTTGATATAAAAGGCATGGTTTTATGAAAGTGCATGTCATGTCAAACTGAAAATTGGAATATAACTGTATAGAACCACTAAGCATGAAAATTCTTAGCGTGTAGTTTTTTTTTTTTTTTATCTATGCGAGGTTTCGAATGCGGGGAAAGAGGCAAGATCAAGAAGCGAAGTCATAGAAAGGTTAGACCATATCATTATATACCCAGTCATATGCATATAATTTCTTTTGACTATGTGATATTTTGCGAACAAAAGAGTTAAACTCTAAACTATTGTTTTGTGTATCATTTTGTAAAGGCAAGATACGCCATTTTTTAAACGAATTGTATAAGAGTAAATGTTTATACGACTACCATTTAGAAAATGGTTCTAGCATAATTAAGCCCTAAAACAAAATAGCCTCAATAAAATGTTTTGATAAGATAAATGAAAGCGGTTGGAGTAAAGTAGGCTCAGGACCGGTCGCCCATACGGTCGGCAGGATTTGGATCGCGAACAACGTACAAAAAAAAAAAAAACAAACAAACAAATGAGAAATAAACAAAAGAATTAAGCGAGCATCAGGGCAGATTCGAATCCATGTCCAGATTGAGACCCGGAAGAGCACTACACGCGGCGGTAGCCTGGGCGGTCCTCGGCCTCAGCGTAGCGTAAGTCATACAGGCCTCACTTGAGATGTTCTCCATGAGATGGGCCCCATACTCGAGACCACTCCACCACGAGATGTTCTCCATGAGATGAGCCTAGTACTCAAGCAACCACCTTGAGATATTCTCCATGAGACAAGCCCAATACTCAGGTAGCTCCCCTAAGATGTTCACCATGAGATGAGCCCAGTACTCGGGCAACTCCCTTGAGACGTTCTCCATGAGATGAGCCTAATACTCGGGCAGCTCCCTTGAGATATTCTCCATGAGATGAACTCAATACTCGGGCAGCTCCCTTGAGATGTTCTCCATGAGATGAGCCCAGTACTCGTGCAGCTCCCCTGAGATGAGCCTAGTACTCAAGCAGCTCCCTTGAGATAATCTCCATGGGATGAGCCCAGCACTCGGGTAGTTCCCTTGAGATGTTCTCCATAATATTTCTTAGGCAGTTGGCCCTGGACGATCCTCAGCCTCGAGCAGCTTAAGTCCTTATAGGCCTCCCTTGAGATGTTCTCCATGAGATGAGCCCTATACTCGGGTAGCCTCCTTGAGATGTTCTCCATGAGACGAGCCTTGTACTCGGGCAGCTCCATTGAGATGTTCTCCATGAGATGAGCCTAATACTCGAGCGACCTCCATGAGATGTTCTCCATGAGAAGAGCCTTGTACTCGGGCAAATCCCTTGAGATGTTCTCCATGAGATGAGCCTTGTACTCGAGCAGATCCCTTGAGATGTTCTCCATGAGATGAGCCCAGTACTCGGGCAACTCCCTTGAGATGTTCTCCATGAGATACGCGGCTCGTGTACTCTGGCAGCCCTCGCGGATCAGTCTCCGCCAGGATGGCCCAATACTCGGGTAGTGCCCTTGAGATGTTCTCCATGATATGAGGCCTCGAGGCATCGTAAGTCCCTATAGGCCTCCTTGAGATGTTCTCCAGGAGATGTCGCGCACTCGATCCTTTGGCCTTGGACGACCAAAGAGTTTAGCGTCATTCCAACTCCTAATGGCAGAAAAACGGCTGGGAGAGTACAGTAGAGTGGGATAAGTCCCGGGACACGTGCCATGTGGTCGCGTTTATTGACCAAGCCTGGGCAGATTGGTATGCATGATCCTGGCCCCAGCAGTTAAGCATTCGAGCCCGGCGAAGGATGATAGAAGGGTGGATGCCAGCTCGAGTATGAAGATGAGACCACCTCAGGAAAAGGCAAGCGAGATACCTCAGACAACCAGCTCGGGCATGAAGATGAAGAGAACAATGTGAAATGAAAGACTTCACCTAAAATGCTTCATGAGGACCTAGTTGGGTTTGGAGATTAGCGAGGCGAACGGAGTTGATCTGACGACATCTGAGTCAGTCGTCGCCGTGCTCATGAACCGCGCCATGTAGACCAACTCATTCGCTCAAGTGCGACGTAGAACTACGATCTACCTACCTATACTTGAGTGTTGTACGAATCGCCACCTAACGATCTCCAGCTCCTATCGGTACAATCTGACATGTGGTGACCTGGATGGCCTATAATAGAAAGTCTCACTCATCACACCCAAAAGGAGGGGGGGAGAATTTGGGAACGGAGGAAAGAGGCTGCGAGCATTTGTCAAGATTTGGTCCTTTCAAATTTGAAAGGCTGAATGGCGGAAGGAGATCTCTTAGAAAATTAAAATGTAGAAAGAACAATGGGGCAATCATCAATCAGTATTTGTTGTTTTCGGGTTCTGATCAACTAGGTATTTGGGGTAAATTATTATTTTCCCATTGTAGGAAAAACTAAAGTTGGTTTTTAATTGCAATGGCTTCCTATTACTGGATTTAGCAGCCATTAATACCTTTGTATCCATACATCTCCCTGCATTTGAACATTTCTATTTATAGTAATCCTCATATTTTGAAAACTTATATTTTTAAATTATTTAATATGTATAAAAAAGAGTTAAAATAAGTTCCAGGAATTTGAAGAAGCATATTAAAATATTCGTTATTTAATTTCAAATTATTTGCTTTCACTTTTTCTTTCTTTTTAATTGTTTCTCTATATTTCCTTCCCACTGATTATACCCTATGGTGCATCATTTAGATGACATTTGAGACTTTCTCAAGCAGCAACAAGAAGCACCAGTGAATACTAATTCTATTACTATCATGCATAATGAATACAGTACAGACTGGCAAACATTTTTACTGATATTAGAAAAACCTTAAAACTCAACCTCTATTAAGAAGTTTGTAGACTGGTTAATTAGATGGTCCTAAACAGTATTAAAAGAAATAAAAAAAGAGAAAAAAAAAAAAGGTGAATGCTGTTGCTGAGTCAATCAAGCTCTATACCTTTTGACTCAAATAAAGTGTTTCTACTGTATAAGTTCTAAGACTTAAAAGGATCTACCTGCTCTGTAGTTAAAGCTAGGAACACATTAGGTAGGTGTTCCCCTGTTTCCATTTTCCAATATACAGCATTGAAAACAAAAAGGAAAAATATATATGAGTGAAAGAATCAAGGAATTGCCTTTCTCTCCCATATAACCGCGCTTCCTGTTGCCTTTCTTGGTGAATCTCCCAACACCGCATATAGACTCTAAAACTTTGGAGTAAGAAACACTACCGTTATTAAAAATCCAACAATCCTTAGGCACCTGATGTCTGTTATGTCTGAGAAGTTATCTTCTGGATACTCGTTATCTTCTGAATTCTGTACGTAAATTTCAAAACATTTTGGTTCATAACTCATCGACACTTCGATTTTCCAGAAAAATGGAACTGTTTAGAAAATAACTCAATCAGATCATAATGATCATCGGAATCAAAATGGTAGAAAAGTAAACGATTCTTCAGAAAATAGGCTAACATCATTTCATTTGTTAGCATAATCTCCAAGAAACAAAAACCACAAATTAATCGAACGTCTCATGGCCTTCATTTTCCTCCGATTTCTCAGCAACCAAAATGCATATAATAAAGCGCAGAGTGCCGACCAAATCTCAAAAACAAACAAGACAAACGTATAAAACAGAAACCTGAATGAGCTCCATGAGGAAATGAACATCCTTAGCGTAAAGCTCAGCAGAGAGATTCTTCACCGCCTGGTGAAGATCCTCCATCAGCGGATTCAACTCCGCCGATGGAAGGCACACGTCTCTGTCTCAATATATGCTCCTCCGGCGTCGCCATTGCTGCTCCTCCCTGATTCCTGCAAGCACTCTTCCAGAGTTCAGTCTGTGGAAGAAGCGACAGAATAAGTCTGTATCAACGAATATCAATAAATGCACATAAAAATTGAATTGTTGAACCAAAACAAAACATAGAAGAAATCATCAAAGTCGATACGGGCGAGGAGGAGACTTGCTGGTGAATGGTGGTTGTACGATGAAAAATGGTTCCCATGGTTAGATTTGGAACGTCGTGGCATGTAAGAAGTGGGGAGTTTCAGTGTCCTCCAATAAAAACTATTACGTGTAAATTTAAATTATTTTTTTGGATTTATTATCTTATTAATCTGTTTCATTTTCTATTATCTTTGCCAACTTGGTTATGTTATATACATATAAAATTATTACTTTAATATGTATTAAAGTAGAATTATTATTCAGATTATGATATAATTGAGTCTTCAAAGCTTTAAAGGATGATACGGTATTGATCGACTCATGAGTCTATAGCGTTTAATGTCCAAAAAAATATTTAGAATCTTAAGATTAGATATATAACATCTTGATGAAGCATGATTTGATCTTATGAATCGTCGGATCACTTAAGTTTGGCATCTCTGAACTACCAGTGGCCATGAGTGTGTCGATGACAACTTTATCATGAATAATAAACCATATGAGGTCGTGAAAAAACATGAAAATAAGAAATGACTGAATCGATGTAGAAAAAACGAATTTTATTGGAAAAGAAAACGCAGAAGAAAACGATAAAATTGAGTGATTTCGAGTTCAAAGAATACAAAAAAAGTATTTTTGTGTTTTTCAGTATTATTTTCAATAACCTTTTCATAAACAAGAACAAACAGTTCTAAGTTTCCTTGGTTTAGCTATTTTCAAAACATTTTACTAGGTTATACGGGGGAACTATTTTACCTTTTTTGCTTTAGGACAAAATCGTCATCTTTTATTATCCATCTTAAAACAATTTTTTTTTTTTTTTTGGAAGGAATTATTATGAAATATTGATTTTGTTTTTAAAATCCTGAACTTTTAAAATTTTGAATTTAAATCATGAATTTTGTTTTTATATCAAAACTTTCATTTTAATTGTTGTTCTAACATCAAAACAACATGGTTTCGTTGTGTCACATTGGATAGGGTAGAAGTTCGAAGTTTTGTTGGGATATAAAACCAAAATTCATGAAAATTTATATATTTAAAAAATAAATTTTTTGTTCATAATTTAAATTAAAAAATTATGAAGATTTTAATCTCATAATTTTCCTTATTTTAATATATTTTAATAGTTTTGAGTCTTTTGACTTGTTCTTTGGGTATCCTGGAACTTCATCACACAAGTATTTCAAATTTTGTTTTGTGGAAACTATTTTTCAAAAAGACATTGTTATATTACCTTTTGGCTATGGATCAAGAACAACTTTATAACTTAAAAAAAATTGATAGACTTTATACATTTAAAAGAAGTTTTTAAAACCTTTTGAAACAACTTTATTTAAAATATTTTGTTTGAATGTTTTGAGTAATAATTAAAATATAAATAATAATTTTAAAAATTTTAAGTTCATAATACTTCCACGACAGATAAAGTTTTAAAAAACTATTTTTCAATATCAATTGATTCTCATTCATAAATAATCTGAGATTTATTTTTTGGTTATCATTTTCCCATTAATATCTAAAGAAGATCTCCGTAGTTTGTTAAGCAAATAAAACGTTAGTAGTTTGATTTTTGAGTAATAGAAAAATGAAATGGGATTGAATAAAAATAGTGATTTTTTAATTTATTATAATAATAAATAAATAACCACATGTTCTAAAATAAAAGAAAATAAGAAATAAATAAAGAAGAAATAGAGTCATTAGAGAAATTTCAATGGTCATTTTCATTGGAGCTGGAAAAAAAAGAATTCAATATCAATGACATTGTTGATTGAGGCTATCTACTTGTTTGATTCCAAAGCTATTTGTCTCAGTTATCAAACACATTAAATCTTCTTTACTCAGATTAAAAGTTTTTAAATTTGAATAAATCAATTAAAATATAGTTAATGTGTTTAATGGCTAATTAGGTGGTAGATAATATTGATTTTTTCTTAATATAATTAAGGTAGAGAAATTTCCTTTAAAATGTTAAAATTTGGTATTTAAAATACTTTATCTCATCAAATAAAATATTATAAATAAAAAAGCATTGCAATTTTATTTTAAGTAATTTGACATTATTCTGTTGTGACAACTCTAAATATACTTTTATTTGAGATGGTTGAAGTCTTTCCCTAACTTAATCAATAGTCATGAGTTGAGTTCAAGTCCTCGGAATGTAGTTATGTTGTATGATGAATCCAACTTTATCATCCCTTGTGGTCTCTTCGACTGTGTAGGATTAGTCTAAGTATGGTATCGGATTAAGTGTCTTCGTATTGTACACGATCCTGTGATATAAAGAAATATTTGATAATGTGTTAAACACTTTCAAAATGTTAAGAAATTGTTTCTTAAAAAATACTTTAAAATTTTTCAAAATATTTTCTGCCACTAAAACATCATTATTTTCTGAATAAATCTAAACTTTGTGGATTGTTTCAATTAAATTGTTAAAGAATAGGATTATTTTATATAGCTATAACCCTGGTGATTAACTTTAATCAGATTGGGAAGCCTGAGGAAAGGAAGAAAAGAAAGTAGAAGGAATAATAAAGGGTGGGAAAAAGCCAAGGAAAAGTTCCAAATCAGCAGCGCTAGAAAGCGGTTCAGGCTTCAGCGAAAAAAATGTCTCAAAATCTTCGTGAGTCACTTATTTGGCCTTTTTCATATTCCTAGAGAACGAGGAACATCCAGTGCACTTTCCGAGCACGCGGAAATGGTACCTTTGGAATGGGATAAGTCATATCCCACGTGATTACCACATGAATGATCCAATAGATTCGAAGACTCGAACCCAATTCAGGTGAAAGATGACCAAATAACTATCAAACGCACATCGAGGGCGTATTCGACACAACAAGATCGGAATTACATGGATGAGGTGCCACATGAAGCGAAGCCGGTCATGCACGAGCGTGTTAGTGGGACATGCGTAGCGTCGTGGAGTCCTGCGACACGATCGCCCACTACACACACTATCTCCATGATAGCGTCACGTTTGGCACTCACGAACCAATTGTAATTGCTTCGTGTGGCATCCCTAAGTCATTATAAATGGATAGGCCTATACTTGAGGTTTGCTTGAAATTTTCTTTGAGTGATGGAAGAAACCTCTCAAGATTCTTTGGAAGTTTGGGCTTTTTATTTATTTGCGTCTTTTCACACATGATTTTTTTTGACAATTAATACAATTTGCCAAATTCATGAAGTTCAGCAAAATTCATAAATAGGAGCTAATAAGCTAATAAGACCTAACTCTTGTGGTTAAACGTGAAATTTGTGTAGGGAGGAGGGGTTCAGTCGACAACAACAAATTCCTTAGAGAATAAAATGCTATCTTGTTTTGAGATAGATGTAAAAAAAGGAGCTAATAAAAGCAGTGCAATCAATTACAAACTTTAAGAATTATGTAAGATACTATGAAGGTACCAAAAGAAGGAAAATAGATAACAGGGTTTGAAATTATTAAAACATGTGATGACTCCACAAACCAAATAAATTAAAATATACAATGGAAATAGTAACTCCCATTATTAAGATAAAAATGCTCCTCATTCCTAGCTCATGTGGTAAAGAGGGTGGGGGGGTGGTGTTCCTGCATTCGAGTCTTATTGGGGACAGTTTAATCCATTGTAACTAAAGTGTTTAACTTTCAAAAAAATAAAAATAAAAATGCTTCTCATGTGTTTAACTTACATACTTACAATAGTAATGTACACATACGTTAATGTAACAAACTTTTGTTTAATGTAACACTTGTTTGTCTAATGTAATAGATTTTTGTAAGCATGTTACATTAGGCAAAAATCTATTCTATTAAGATAAAATCTTGTTATATTAAGGCAAAAATCTATTACGATGAACAAAAGTTGTTACATTATACAAAGTTTGTTACCTTCAGTAATGTTATTTGTGACATATTATATTGTATTATAAGTAATATAATCAACTTACATGAGAGATGATAGGTGTGAATCTTGGTAGCATTTTATAGTATGCTTTTATGTGTTTGCATAACTATTACTGAATTTACCAATATCTGTAAAAATACTCTAATCCCACATTTGCTTATGTTTTGTAGGTTTAGAAGGAAAACTAAACAAAGTAATGGAAGAAATCAAGATGAGATGAAGTTGTTGGATTGATATAGTGTTCTTCGTCTCGACGAAGGAGTTGTTCGTCGCGAAGAAGCCAAAGTCATGCAAAGTTCAAAGCCACTAGTTCGTCGCGACGAAGATATTGTTCTCCACGACGAAGCTACATCTCCTCGCAACGAAGGAGCAAAAGGAAAGAAAAGGGTAGCCTCGAGTTCGCCACGATGAAGCTACAACTTGTCATGATGAAGGTCTTCATTGGGACGAAGAGAAGATCAAATGAGAAGAGGACACGTGTGTTCGTTGCGGCGAACGTCGACGGGTTGGAGCAGCAATATTCGCATTTTTAGCCCATCATTGGCCCATTTTCCAGTGCATATAAATACTTGTTCTTTAGACTCGATTGGGGTTCCGACTTTCAGGGAGGATACCCTCCTTTGGGTTTCTCCTTTCTTGTTCTTGAACCATTTTTAGGGTTTGTGATTTTGTTCATTTTTACTTTGGATTTGGAGTTAATATTGAAGATACAGCTATTAGAGGATCTCTTGCAACTGTAAAGCAGAGTTTGAGACGAGTTTCATCCCACATTTGTTTTATATCTCTAACTTTACTCTCTTTTTAAATCTTTTAATATTCATGTTTATATCAACTTATGGTTTCAGTGGATTTCTTGAACATCAATAGTATTCTAAGCTTTTCTCTATAGTTTGATTATTTGAAGTTGATGTTTGATTTTTATACATTTTAGAATGGTTTTGTGAATATGTGCTTTTGTTGATGTCAGTTGGTGTAAAGCTTGGATTATTATGGTCTTGGATTTAATTGTGCCCATGTGAGTCAGATCTTTGATCTTTACTAGGGTATCATAGGTGGCCAGCAGATTATGCCATAAAATCCGCTTCTGATTCTCTTAAGGTGTGAATCAATTAATCGGGATTCCAATTAACCTAATCAAAGAAGTTTATAAAATTAGTAATGGCTAGTACTAAATGGATTTTATTAGGAGAAGCATCTTCAACATTATGTGAGGATCAGTATGGATCGAAGTGACCAATAAGTTCCAAGGAAAGAATTACCTTGAAAAAGTATCGCATTTAATAACTAGGTGGATACACCATATAGCTGAATAGGTGAGGAGAAATTGAGGGGAGACACAAAAATGTAAACTTCATATCGTGTTCCTTGGACAAACACAAGTATATGTTCACTTAACTAGCACTTCATGAATATAAATTAAATGCATCAATGGAAGTAATCAGCCCTAGTATCTTTCCTTGAGTTATTTCTTTGAAATTAACCCATTCCTTGTAAGTGAGCATTGATCATACACTGTTTTGTTTTGCTTTATTTTGTTTTTAGTTTAGTTTAAAAAACCCTTTTTCTTAAATCATTGACTTGCTCGTATAGTGAACGACTTTAGTAGTCGGGGTACTCAATCCTCACTAAAACCACATATTCCTTCTAGGATCAATATATGGACTTTTAGTCCACTGTATTACTTGTACAACCCGTGCACTTGCGAAAATCGTAACAAGTTTTTGGCACCATTGTCGGGGACTTAACAATTCTTTGGTTGTCATGCTAGCAACTTGACAACATGAGAGTTACTATTCCAATTGCATGTTTTAATTAATTTGGTGGAGTCAACTCATGTTTTAATGGTTTCAAAAAGTTACCTTCTATTTTCATTCATTTGGGTCCTTCATATCATGTTTACATAATTTCCCATTAAAAAACAATAGGCACAACAACTAGATTGATTGATGTTGGGTACCAAGATTATTCACATTGCCATTATAAATAGATTTAAATCAAACAGGCCAATGAAGCCTGACTCAGTGGAGCTAGTGGTTAAAGGTTGAGCGGAGCATAGGAAAGGGACTAGATTCGAGTTTTAGGCGGAATCTTTCAATCATTTGCCAAGTAAAGTGGATAGATGTCAAAAAAATAAATAAATAAATAGAATGGTGGATGGGGATAAGTAGGAGGATTCTCCATGCTTACTTTTCATATCTTGTTTAATTTTTAAATTTCTTTTCCATTTTTATTTTTTTATTTTAATTATGTTAGCCTTTGAAACTTGATTCAAGTCTTCAAAGTTGGATAGGAAAGAAGTCACATGCTTGAATCCAAAATGGCGATACTATGATGTATATTCATTGAATAAAGTAAAAGAATTTAATAAGAAATGTAATTTATAAATATATTAAATTTTTTGACAACTATTCACTTTGCATTACATCATTTTTTTTTTCCTTACAAATTTGTTCCCTTTGAGACTTAAACCATGGACCCCTCACCTTCATATGTCAGCTTGAGCTCTTAACCATTTTTTTTTTTTTTGAAGAGAAAAATAATTTAATTACTTCAAACTAGCAATACATCCATAGAAATATAGAATCAAATGCATTAAGCAATGAAATAAAACAACACTCGAGGTTAATAGCATAATGAATCGATTTAAAAACATACATTTGATAATTGAAAACTAGTGCATTATCATCAAAGCCGTGATTGGTGGCAATATTTTTAATTTTTTGCAGATCAATCAGTAATTTACAAACTACGAGTTTTAGAACTGGGCTGGGTTTTCCAAAAATATGTACTAGATTGATATTTTATTTTTAAAAGAGAATCATATTATGGACAAAACGAGTTTTGTCCCAAAATCTTCTTGCAAAACAAAACATACCAATCTAGTGCGATTTGAAAAATATAAGTAATTCTTAAAACCTATAACTAGTTTCAACTTGAAGCAGGGATATAGTTACCCAACTACGGTTTAACTTAAAAAATTTAAAGCGTAGTCACCAACTACAGTTTAACTTTAAAAAAAATTTAAAACGGTATTCCGCAGCTCTGGTTTAGCGAGACATAGTTTGGGCATTTTTTTCTCAAAATTGTATAGGTGGAGGACACCATTACCTTTTCAAGTATTTTGGGACAAACTCTTAATTATATCACCATCTCAGTCTTTCATTAACCTCTACAAACTTTTTTGTTTCATAGAGTTATTCATGGGTCCAGGCCATCAGTGCTACCAGTGCAGTGGTTGGATAGGAGAAGAATTCTCCATCTTGGCCTTCATCGAGGATGCCATGTTTTGTGGATGGAATTGATCTGTTTAGGCCAGTAAATGGGTTTCCTAATAAGGAAATTCATCAAAGGATAAAACCTTTGCCTATAATTGGCTAAGAGGAACATAATCAAATACAGGAATTAGGAAGATTAGAAAGAGTTGGATCATTCTTTCAATCCGCAGTTGAAAGGATAGGTATCGCTTGATCGGGGTTATCCACACCGAGGAGAGTGTAAAAACATAATTACTTCATAGAGTACTAAGAGATAAAACTGAAAGGATTGTGAGCATATTCTCTTTGTGTGACATCTTGTACCAGTTTCATCTCTTAGTGGATTATTTTCTCAGATTTGCCTCGTGAAGGTTTCCCTTATTCTGAGGGTTTACCACGTTATATCGGGTGTCATTATTATCTTCCCTTCTTATTCTCTAAATATTGGCTTAGCCATCCATCTACATTTTCATTTCTCGAAGGTTGGCATAGTCACCCATCTAACCAGCTTTTATCCTTATGGATTGGCTCGGCCTCTGGCCTTGGTACATTTCCGTGGATTGTGTATGTCTTCCCTCAATTCTTACCTAGTAGTTTATTACAGTTAGATCTCTAGAGTATAATAAAGTCGAAATGATATTTTTCATAAATTTATGTGTTAAGTGTGAAAAATGATATAACCGGAATTATTAAGAAATCAAAAGGTTGAAATGGTAATTTGTAAAATGAGGACCTAAGGGTCATGAAATAAGAAGATTATATGTTATTATAGATTAGAACTCAGTTAGGTTAAGTAGTGATTGGAGGACTAATTAGCAAAAGGCAAATTGAGCCATTTCTCACCTTAAGACCATAAATGGATAGGAGTATCCTTTTTGGTTTTGATTGGTCTCCTTGTTCAAGTGAAAAGGATGGAAGAAGAGAAGATAAATGGGAAGCTTGGTTCAAGTCTTTCAAGATCAAGGTTAGGAAATTCTTCAACCTTTTTATCTATGTTTGTGTTAAGAAAACCCTAACTCGTTATAAAGGTGGTTTTGGTTGGTTTAAGTCAGTTTTGTGGTTTGTTTTTTAATGTATTTTGTTTTGGAAGGAAGTTTTCCGTCAAAAAAGGGCAAACATGCTTCATTTCAGTTTCCAACTCGATGCTTCTTTGCCTAGGCGAAAGAGTACTCGCCTAGGAGGAACTTTGGAAAACCACAAAATCGGGTTTACGCCTCACCTCGGCTAGGGAATTGCACGCCTTGGCGAAGACCTTCACCTCTTCCTTTGAGCGAACACAAATCTGATGTTTTTGTTTCCTTACTTTTGTTAGTTCTGAAAACCATCAATTAGATTAATGTAGGATCCTAAAAAGTGAATGAAAGGGTCCGTACCTGTACACATGTTATATAAAAAATGTTCTGAACCTCACCGCCAAGGCGAAGCTTTCTGGGCATACTTTGTTTTCTTGCCCTTTATTTGCATGTGTTATCCAAGTACAAGAATGTGAGTAAGAAAAATAAAATGCTATAAAACACATAAAATTGTATGCCTTTTTAAGACCAAATAGTGAATGAACCACCTACGATTGAATGGTAGCCTCTCTGGCTGTGCCCGGCGCTCGATTAGCCTTGACGACACTCTTACAATCGGTGTTGTAGCATTCCTACATTGTTACCTATGCATGGCGGGGCGCGTACTGTGCCGACCTGTGTTCGGGTATGTAGTACCTTCGAATTTACCCTATTGCATTGTGTCCTTCTCATTCATTATTTCCAAATCTTATCTGGAGGCCCGAGCATTTATATGATAAGAATCGAATAATTTGACATATGGAAATAATTATACGAAATCTCAAGTAATCAGTTATGTTCTATAGTGTACCTATGGGTACCCTCTGTACAAGATTTATGTTATGTACTCATACGAGAGATGTGAAAACTCTTATATATGAATTATGTTATATGCATATGGTCATATATGTTATCTGTTTTCCTACTAAGATTCTCACAAAGCTTAACTGATGTTTCATCATCTCTGAAACCTGAAAGATTGATCGAGAGACATCCCGTGCAGACGACCACAGCTATCAAGAGTCTTTCTAATGTAGGTTTTTATCTTGTTTTGAAACATAAATGTAAATTTTATATGGAAGCTGGAATTTTGTAAGTACAAGTAAATGGGACTCAGGAATTTATGTACAGGAACATTTAAACACCACTACGGTGGTAGATTTATAGTTGTATTGTTATTATGATTTGAAATGAGCCCACCAATGTCGAAAAATCAGCTTAAGAAGTCCCAGTCTGTGCGGCGTCCCCTCTCTTGCCTCGGCTAAGGGGAAGGGGCGTCATAGGCACAACCACCCAACAATTGTTTAATTTCTTGAAGGTTTGGCATTGCCACCCAATTGTTGTTTTATCTTGTGGATTGGCCTTACCTCCCAATTGCTAACATTTACAGAGGATTGGTAAAGCCACCCAAATATTACTTGTTGTAATATTCCATATGTCACTTATAATCCCAACAATTGGTATCAAAGCGTGGTTCAAGGGTGGAATCATGGCCGAAAGTTATTCGAGTCTCATGATTAATTTGACAGGAACAAATTATTCATTATGGAAGTCCATGATGGAGGATCTCCTCAATTGTAAGGATTTATATGATCCTATTGAGGGAGATAATGCCACGTCAAGTGACATGTCAGATGCTGATTGGAAGAAGTTGAAGAAAACATTAGGTGTCATTCGTCAGTGGGTGGACATCAGTCTCAACAATGTTGCAAAAGAGACAGATCCCCACACTCTTTGGAAGAACTTGGAAAACATATACGAGACAAATAACGCACAAGCAAATATTTTCTTGATGTGGAAGCTGATGAATTTAAAGCTCAAGGAAGGCCATTAATTGTTGAGCATTTGAATGATTTCGAATGAATGATCGCCTGGGTTATCGATTCTGAATCTCTCCGCTGATAGTAGAGTTTCCAGAGCATGCTTGCTACTCGGCTCGATACGAACCGGTTGGAACACTTTGGTGGTGTCTCTGGAAATTCAAACTGAAGGAGAAAGAATCCACACATCGGCTATGGTCAGAAATAGCCTATTCAATGAAGAAATTCGAAGGAATGACTTTTTAGGCAATGATACACATGCCCTTGTCACGAAGAACAAGGATCGAAGCAAAAGTAGAGGACCATTTGGGCATAACAAATCAAGAGGCAGATCCAAGTCTAGAGGGAAAATAAAGTGTTATCATTGTGGAAAAATAGGCCACATGAAAATGAACTGTAAGATCCAAAAGCAAGGAGGAGATAAGAGCCAGAAGCAGGAAGACAACAAAAATACTACCGCTACAACCTGTACCAGTGACAATGAGGTGATCTTACTTTGCAATCAAGAAGATTGTTGTCATGTAGCAAAACAAGATGTTGAGTGGGTAGTAGACTCGGCAGCATCATACCTTTGCGTTCCTAAAATGGAATAAGCACCTCAACCTTCTAAGACGGGGAGACTTGGCACGGTGAAGATGGGAAACAAAGTGTCCCGGATCATAGAGGAGTTGGTGACATGCGCATACAAGCTCAAGTATAGGGGTGCAGTGCGTTGAAAGATGTGTGACATTCCAAGCTGCATCGCCCTGGTTACTGTGCGCCATACTGGACAAGGATGGATCTGACAATTTTATCTGGTAGTGTGATTAGAAGCTCACCAAGGGATTATTGGGGGTGGCACAAGGCAGATTATGTTGTCGTTGTACAAGACACAAGCAAAGGTGTGTAGAGGACAACTAAGTAAGTTGATGATACCTTTCGGTTATAGCTGCGCTTGGCTAGTATATAGTGAGGAAGGAGTTACAACTTTTGGATAAACAATCCCTCATTCCTATGGCGAAAAATCATCAAACCACCGTATTTATTGCTTATTTGGGAAAACAACCACGCAATTATCATTCCAAAAGAACTCCACTCGAAAATTGGAGAAATTGGAATTAGTATATTCTAATGTTTGCGGACCCATGGAGATAGATTCGCTGGGTGGTAACAAATACTTTGTTACTTTCATTGACGATGCTTCACGAAAGATATGGGTATACCTATTGCATACAAAAAGTCAGGTATTCCGGTATTTTCATAAATTCCATGCCATTATGGAGAGAGAGACGGGAAATCCTCTAAAGCAACTTCGAACCGATAATGGTGGAGAATACATCTCTAGGGAGTTCAAAGAATATTACTCGGAATTCATCGAGGCCTGAAGACGGTTCCTAGTAAACCACAACACAATGGTGTTGCAAAGAGGATGAATCAGACCATTATGGAAAAGGTCTAGTGCATGGTAAAATTGGCTAAACTTCCTAAGTCATTTTGGGGTGAAGCTCTTAACACTTTGCGAGGGCTACCCAATCAATATCTGGTGGTTCCTTTAGACTTTGATATTCCTCAAAGATTTTGGACATGAAAAGATGTTCCATACTCTCACTTGAAGGTGTTTGGATGCCAAAAACATTAATGCATGTACTAAGGGCAAAGATCGAAACTTGATGATAAAGCAACCTCGATACGCCTTCTTAAGTCATCAGGAATGAGAGTTCGACTAAGCTATGGGATTGAGGAGGAAGCGAAAAACGATCGAAGCGACGTCATATTTCCTTGAACACAAAACCATTACAAGAAGATATGGAGAAAAATGTAAGGGGTGCAAAACTCACATATGAAGGCGTTGCCGAGATCTAACACGGCTGACAAAACTTCCATCAGAAAAGTGCCACTAATAGACGGAGATGTACGAGTCGAGAACCGAGGGACAGAACTCGAAGAACCAGTCATTGAGGAGGAAGAAAGTTGTGATGATAGTGATACGAGAGGTGTTGATAAAAGGGAGCAAATCCCTCCACTAGAAGAAGGACCTCAGTTGAGACGGTCAACTAAAGAACGTCAACCATCTACAAGGTATCCAAGTTCAGAGCATATTCTAATTGTTGATGAGGGGAGCTGAAAGCTTCCAAAATACGAGTCTCACCAAGAGACAAAGGCGTTGGATATAAAGCTATGCGAGAAGAGATGAATTCCTAATGGAAAAAATGATACCTCTGGTTGACAAAGCGCCAAAAAGGAGAAAGCACTCAAGAATAAATGGGTGTTTAAGCTAAAGAATGGCCCGACCCAGAGTTGTTGAAATCTGAAACGTCTAGTGGTGAAGGTTTGTTCAGCAACAAGGTATTGACTTTGATGAAATCTTTCAACTGTTATGAAATGTGTTCCGAATTCAAGTTATACTAAAGTTGGCAGCTTCATATAGATCGAGTGGAGCAACTTGATGTTAAGGCGACTACGTATGGTGATCTTGATGAATCTTTATGGAGCAACGAGGCTTAAAAAGTGAAAGAGGAGAACATGGTCGGCAAGTTAAAAAAGTCTAGATGGACTTAAGCAGTGCCCGCGATAATGGTATAAATTTGACTACTTTCATGATGAGTGAGAGTACGAGGACATTTGTAGATCCTTGTGTTTATGTTAGGAGATTCCTTGATGATAAATTCATCATTCCCTTGTTATATGTTGATGATATGCTGATTGTGGGTCAGGATGCCGATATGATCCAAAAGCTAAAAATAGAATTGTCAAAGACGTTTGACATGAAGGATTTGGGCAGTGCAAAGCGTATCTTGGGAATGGAGATTCTGTGAGATAGGAAGGTAGGAAAATTGTTGTTGTCATAGGAAAGATATAATGAACGGATGTTGGAAAGGTTTAATATGAAAAATTCAAAGCCAATTTCTATACCACTTGCTGGCCATTTCAAGCTAAGTAAGAGACTCTGTCCATCTACGAAGAAAGAAAAAGGCGAAATGTCAGTCATTCCATACTCATCCGCAATTGGAAATCTGATGTATGCTATGGTGTGTACACGTCTAGATATATCTCATGCAATTGGAGTTGTAAGCAGATTCCTAGCAAATCCTGGTAAAGCACACTAGGAGGCAATGAAATGGATCTTTAGATATCTCAGAGGTACCTCAAAGGTATGTTTAAGCTTTGGGGAATCAAAACCATCTCTTGAAGGTTATACAAATTTTGATATGGTTGGAGACCTAGATTGTAGAAAATCTACTTCTTGGTACTTATTTACATTTGCAGGGGGAGCTATATCATGGCAATCAAAGCGACAAAAGTGTGTTTCACTTTCTACTACAAAAGCAAAGTATATTGTAGCTACTGAAGATGGAAAAGAGATGCTATGGATGAAGTAGTTTCTTTAAGAACTAGATTTAAACCAAAAAGACTACATAGTACATTGCGATAGTCAAAGTGCAATAAACTTAAGCAAGAACACTATGTATCATGCAAGACTGGCTTACATAGATGTGAGATATCATTAGATTAAGAGGCTATTGAAGAACAAGTTGTTTCCCAATGAAAGATCCACACTTACGAGAATACTGCTGATATGATGACAAAGGTCATTACAAAAGAAAAACTAGCATGATGTATCAAGAACACGGGCATGAGCTCCTACTAAGGAGTCAAGAAGACTCCCACCTCCATTTTTTTGTTGCATGGGTCTGGAGGGGGAGATTTGTGGGGTCTAGCCCATAAATGGATGAGGAGAAGAATTCTCCACCTCGACTCCGTCCCCGAGATACCATGTTTGTGGATAAAAATTGTATTTGTATTTTGTGATGATTGATTTCCATTTCAATAATAAATCAATTCAAGGATCAAACCTTTTCCTATAAATAGGCTACGAGGAACATAATCAAATGGGAATTCCAGGAGATTAGAAAGAGTTCCAAAGATCATTCTTTCAATCACAGAGAGTTGAAAGGATAGGTGTGAAACAGTCGGGGTTATCATACTGGGGAGAGTGGAAAGAAACATAGTACTTCACAGAGAGAATACCGAGAGATAAAACTGAGAGGATTGTGAGCATACCATGGGTGTGTGACATCTTGTACCTGTTTTATCTCATAGTGGATTATTTTCTCAAATTTGCCCCGTGGAGGTTTCCCTCATTCTAAGGGTTTTACCACATTATATCGGGTGTCATTATTATCTTCCCTTCTTATTCTCTGAATATTGGCTTAGCCATCCATCTATACTTTAATTTCCCGAAGGTTGGTATAGCCACCCATCTATTGCTTTTATTATGTGGATTGACTCAGCCTCTCAAACTATTTATTTACATTTAAAGTGGATTAGCACGACCACTTGATTGTTTAATTTCTTGAAGGTTTAGCATTGCCACCAAATTGATGTTTAATCCTGTGAATTGGCCTTGCCTCACAATTGCTAACATTTACAGTGGATTGGCAAAGCCACCCGAATATTACTTGTTGTAATATTCCACAGGTCAATCACAATCCCAACACTTCAATCCAAATGAACGATTGGGTTCATAGTCGTGTGTTTCTGAAAAGAAGAACACAGGCTGATCATGATGCTACCAAGTCATGTTAGAAAAAAAAAACAATTTCTTCCAAAGTTGGGTGTAGATTAATAGTTGCTAAAAGGTTTATGTTCTTTCATCTTTTTCATTATCAAGTTGCAGTGGAATCACAAAGGTTTCATCAATAGAATCAGACCATGAAGAAAGCAGTAGTTCTGCTGGCTACAATTTTTTCCCTTGAGATGACAAATCCACCATGAAAGCTCTTCTTCTACTTCTTGCATTAATCCTGCCGATTTCTTCTCTCCTAAACCAAGAATTTATCAAGCCAAGAGCTCCATTTTATGTTATATTTCTCAAGCAGTAGAAATATTTATGTTATATCTATAAAGAAGAGAGATATTGAAGCATTGGTGTGAGAACTGAGAATTGTTTGGTTAACCAGAAAATTAATTTACAGTTATGGGTTGGAGCTGATTCTTCATTGTGAATTTAGACAAGTTTCTTATCATGCATGCAACCTTGTGGACTATTATAAAGCAAAAAAAAAAGGGTTAAAATCTTTAGCTTTTGATATTAAAAGGCAGTTTTTTTTTTTTAAAAGAACATGACATGGAGACAGTGAAAATTAAAAAAGGAGAAGGAGAAAGAAAGAGAAAAATGATGATTCAAACTTTGAATAAAGAAATCTAGGGTGGAGGAAGTGGTCCACGACAAGATCTTAAGAAAATCAACAAATTAAAGGAAGAATAATGAAGAAAAAAAACCTTAACAATAAAGTGAAGAAAGAATATAATATTCAATTATTTTACCACCTTATTTGATGATCATAAACAATGCATTTTATTATATTCAATCCTCATAATCACGTACTAAAAATGTTGTCCTATGTACCACAACAAAAAATGTAGGTGAGATGGTTAGGGTCTCTCATAACTTAACTAATAGTCTTGAGTTCGAGCCCTAGTAATATGTAACTATATTCTGTGGTAAAGCTTTATCACCTTTGTGATTCCTCCCGACTCATATGGGAATTAGTCTGGATGTGTTATGGCTTAAAAATATCTTTTGTGTGTACATGGGTTACTAGAGACACCTCATTGTCTAACAAAAAAAAAAAAAAAAAAAAATTACCACAATTCAATTTTTTAATCCTAACCCACATCTTGATCATGATTTGGATGAAAATTTCCAACTTCATATGATGATCGAACATTGTGGCACATTAGTCAATTGGAAATAGTTCCATGAGTGTTTTGATAAAGACAATTTCTAGTTATCTCTTAAGAAGATAATTCCATTATAGATTAATTAGAAATAAGTTACCAATTATCGGAGATTCAGTAGGGGTCGCTCGATGATTAAAAGAACCAGATAAATAGAAGGGACCAAGTTCGGCTCTTTATCAAATAGAATAATACAACTCTTCATATTACCAAATTATGATGGAAAAAAAAATTCTTAACTATTAGAGGTGTGGGTGAATTTGGTACAGCCAGAAGCTCGAGCTCGACTCGATTAAAACTTCGAAATTTCCGAACTGATTTGAACTGATCGAGGCTTTTTTGGTCATTTTAAAACTAAACTCAAAAATAATTAGTGCTCTTCGATAAAAAGCTCGAATCAAATAAAAATAATAATAAATAATTATCTACTTTCGTTCATGTCTCGATTAATAAATGTGTTTTGATTAAGCTCACGAAGCGACTCGGGGCGGGTATTGTGATACTTGAACTTCGACTTCGATTAACTTGATGAATTTAAACTTCATTATCTATGATAAACTTGACTTGTTTACCTACCAACTATCAAATATCAAATATATATGTATATATATATATATACTCATGAAAATAGACAATACGATGGCATAGGCATCTATGTAAAATAGTATAGCCTATGTGCGCAGTGCACATGTCACCTAGTAATATAATAAAAAGTACTGAGTATCGATCCCAGATGTTGAAAGATTAGGTTACTAGTTGCAAATTACAGACAATCCCTAACTTTATTTGGATTGACACAAATATGAAGTTAAAATAGAAAACAAACTAAACTAAAGTCTCTAATATGCAAAGAGAGAATGTAATTTCAAGAAAGCCTATGGTTTTGATTTCATCTAACAAATTCTTATGTGAGGAGGCTGGAGTTGTTCCCCAATGATGCCCATAATCATATATTAATGGCCCGAAAGCTTGTGCAATAACATAAGCAATAACAATCTACCCATGGAAAAGTTATATTATATCTCTACCTCAAGTATCATTACGATGATGCATTAAGTAAGCGAAATCCAACAGAAGCCACATGTAACACAAATATCTCTATTCTATGGTGAAACATGATATTCATTCATGAGGTCTAACCTAATTCTTGTTTCTCAAATTCAGATTAGGTCACAAATCATGTTAATGGAGATCAATCATCAACATGAAAGATTAGAATAAAACATTAATATATGAGATTGAGTTCAAAAATCTACAAACTAAAAATACAAACACCATAATTCAAATTGTCCAAAATTACATCAAGCACAGAAATAATAGTCTTAACTCTATAGAGAGGAAAATAACCATAAAAAAATGTGGAAAACCAAGAAAATAAGAGAAAAGTGTAGATGAAACTCATTTCTTCTCTTCAAATCTTCCTCTTCTTCAAGGCTACAAATCAATTTCCCCAAAAGAGATTTGCCTTTGGGTGTTTCCACCCAAAGGGTCTCCCCCTTTTGCAGCCAAGAGAAACCTCTCTTTGCCTCCATGAACTCCTCTAAAAGCCATAATATCCTTCTCTTATAAAGCCAAAACCAAGAGAGGAGGAGATGGGCTTTAGTAAAACATGGGCCCAGACAACCACGTTGTGGCGTGACAAATCGAAGTTGCGGCGTGGCGGAAAAATGGAAAACACTAGAGTTGTCTAGGCCCAAATCCTGCTTTGTGACGTGGTGAGACTCACACTTAAACTTAAGAATTCCACCGCACCCAGCGTGGATTCCACTCTCTCTTGATTTTCCTGACGATCGGTTGTGGATTTAAGCCGGGTTGTGATTGATCTTTCTTTTGCTTCCCAATTTCTCGAGGCTGCAACTTCTTCATCTGGACTCCGAATTGCACAATCTTGGTGTCTACAGAAAGATCTTGAAGTCTAGAATGCATCCATGCCAAAAAGGGAGCCATAGGAAGACATCATGCAGACGAAAATATCACATGTTTGATGCAGCTGCATGATGACATTGATGAATTTTCTTGAATTTCACTCATTTCCGCTTAATGGTTGGTTTGATGAGTATCTTAAATATTCATTTTATCTCCATGTTTTTCTTATGTTTTGGTAGTTCTATGATATAAATAAGTGTCCTAATGCTATATTTTCCCATTTTTGTATTAGGCCAACTATTGAGCTTAAACGAGCGAAATCGAAGAAAAATCGATAGAGTCATCATGCAATTGCGGAAAACATGTGATAATTTAACCTATGTGATGTTATTCTATGGCTCCCTCATTGACATGGGCAGATTCTAGACTCTAAGGGCTTTCCTGGTAAATACCAGGTCAAGCGTGAGTTGAGTGGATCTTTAGTTATGAAGGAAGAATTGAAGGATGCCAAAGTTAGGAATTTATAGACGAAGCGTGAGTGCTCTCACGCCACGGCGTGAGAACACGCTATAGCGTGAGGTGATCACACTTCAGGCGTGATTTAGCCCTCTTCTCACTCCAATGGCTTCTCCCATTTCCACCCACCTTAGTAGTGCCAAATTCATCTTATAGCGTGATGCAAGAAACCAATATTTTTTAATTCAAGCTTGTCTCTTGCTCTTTCGACAATAAAAGGGGAAATTAAGGCATGAAAGAAAGCATTTCAACGAGGGAGTTAGGGGGAGACTCTCTAGTCTGAAAAGAGAGCTCTTAGGGTGGAAACACCCTAGAGCACAAAGTGTTGGGGAAGGAAGGCTTGACGAAGAAGGAGATGAAGGAGGAGAAGATGGGGCTTTCGCTCATATTTGTTTATCTTCTTTTTCCTTCTTTGGTTTCCTCTCTTTTAATGGTTGTATTTTCCCCCTCCATGAACTAATCTCATTTTCTAGGTTTTAGATGTAGTTTAGTTAGGATTTATGTATTTGGTTTGTGGTTACTCTCCATTTAATGTTTGGATTATAGTTCTATTAAATGTTCTACTTTATTTCCTTTATACTTGTTGATGATTAATCACCATTGATACTGAGTTGTGGTTCAATTTGAGACTAAGAAGTGAGAGTTGAATTGAACATCATTGGGAGCATCCTGTTCATGATAAGAGATTCTCATGGATTTTGTAGCTTGTGGTAATTAAGGTTTCCTGGGTTCATTGTGCTCTTAGGACTTTGGAGTTGAGCAGAGATGCAAAATACCTAAGCTCTAAGGGTAGATTGTGGATTCTCGAGAGAGATTCACATATGCAATAGTGAGACTTACCATTAATAGTGATTCAAATGTTAATTAGGGATAAGTGGGACCTAATACATAATGATTAGCTAAATGAAATCTAAAACCTAGGTTTTTCCATTTTATTTCTTATCTTAGCATGTTAGCTTAGGATTTTAGTTTATTAGTTTTCTTTTGTTTCCTATCTTCCACCATCCCCATCTATTAGGATCACCCAATTTTAGGTGCTTAGTAACTGACCCTCGTGGAGATACTTATCACTGTTATATTACTTGAAGCGATCGTGCACTTACTTTGTAGGAGTATACATTTTATAGCACACATTTTTGCCTATCATTGGCCTAATTACAAAATTAAGAAAAAAGAGCATCGGGACACTTATTTATCTCATAAAACTACTTAAAGATAAGCAAAACATGGGAATAAAATGAGTATATAAGATATTCATCAAGTACCAGGCCAGCAAACCTCTAGGGAAACAACCATGAAACCCCTCATTTCCAACTCAAAATCCAATCCTTGCATATTCCACCTCCTGTCCCCGACCCTCCTCTTTCACCTCTCTCTCTCTCTTCTTCTCCTTGTCTAGGATCCATGGGCTGCTAGGCTTCGAAGGGCAGCCATGGCGACGACGACGATCAGTCACTAGCCGGACTTCCTCGCCCCATCGTCTGCAGCCACGTAAAGGAAATCAAAAAAAGAAGAAGCACATCTATGTTCTTGGCGCAAAAGGCAGCTCAGCTGATGATTTCCTAGTTAATGGTTCCAATGAGGATGGCCGAAGAAGCATGTCATCATCCTTGTCCGGAGACGGAGAGGGAGAGGCGGTAATGAAAGCCTCATAAATTAAAACTAAGAGCGGGAAAAAAGGCGGCAACGTGGGAGAGGAAATGGGAGAGAGAGATAGAGAGTGTTATATTTTGACTTAATGCAAATTCCATATATGTTAAAGAGTGGGTTTTGCTTAGAAGACAGCCTATAAAGGGGGCTTTTCCACCTTTGTAGCATTTGCACCTCTTTCCCATCTTCTTTAGGGTATTTGTAGTATTACCCAATTGCTTGGGTAATTACTTTTTGGCTCGATTTCTTAGGAAATTGATTTGTGGTCCTAAGTTTGTAATTCTCTTTTATTAGTGGAAGTTGTTCACCTGTGCCCAAGGACGTAGGTATTTATACTGAACCTCGTTAAATTTTGTGCTATCTTTCTTTTTTGCCTTTAGCTATTCTACTTATTGCATTATTTGGTGCATTTTCACAACAAGTGGTATTAAAGCTTTCGGTTCTTTTATAAGTATGCTTGGTGGTTGCAGCGTAGCCCGATCTTCCATATCAAAAATTTGCTCTTGAACTATTGAAAGTTGAAATTTGTTCAAGTGAAGTTATAGTATGCTCTGACAAGTTTGCAGCGCCTTTGATCTTTATGTAAATGTGTTCTTGAACTACGACAGTTGAAATTGGATTCAAGAAGCTCCATTGTGCGGAATATTTGTCGGAAGTTAAATGCGAGAAGCTCTAATGCTAGAATGTCTATGGTAATTCGCAGCATAGGGGAATTGGTATTTTGACCTCATTTGGACCAATCCGACCTTTCCCCGGGAACTTTGATTGCATTTAAGGAGACTAGTCTAAGTGGGATTTATGGTAATCAATTCAATCTTTCTAAGAGCGTCCTGGTAATTGTGAGACACAGTTAATGTGGAAGAATGAGCAGGAATGGGTAAAAACAATGATCACAAATGCAAAAGTAGATGTTGAAAATTCAAAGAGATTGGTATTTTGACCTCATTTGGACCAATCCAACCTTTCCTAGGAACTTTTGTTTTGTCTAAGTGGGATTGTGGTAATCAATTCAATCTTTCCTAGGAACTTCTGACTATTCATGGCTTGATTGTGTGGAACGATAGCGAGTGGGGGTAAAGGAAACAACGATCACAAATACAAAGTGGATGTTGAAAATTTTGATGGCCGGAATAATTTTGGCTTATGGTTGAGTGATAAAGGTTTGCCTTGTGCTGTACTAGATTTAGACGGGTTTTGAAAGAAACAAGCGGATGATACACATGATAGTGAGTGGGAAAGGCTTAACATAAAAACTTATGGGTTGATTTGTTCTTGTCTGGCGAAAGAGCAAAGGTATACGTTTCTACAAGAGACGTTTATCTATATTTTTTGGAATGCGCTAGAAAATAAATATATGAAGATAAACAATGAGAATTGGTTGTACCTGTTAAAGAGATTATTCTGTCTCTAGTTAAAATCAGGTATGAGCCTTAATTCCCATATTGATGAGTTTAATAAATTAATTACAAATTTATTAAACTTAGATGAGATCTTCAAAGACAAACACTCCAGGCTATATTTATTAGTTGATTTATACTGCGATGGGATTGGACCATCTTTATATTACCATGGGAAGAAAAGCTTTCTTTTTTAGAAGTTTGTTTTGCCTTGTTTGATCTCAATTACGAAGAAAGATCAAAGGGAACATCAGGATAGTCAATAAAAGCCAGCGATGAAAATTCGTAGATCAAAATAAGAAATGGGAAACAAGGGAAAGGTGACATCGAAGAGTAGCCTGGGAAAAGATGAGTGTGCCTTTTGTCATGAGGAGGGGCATTAGAAGAACGATTGTCTAAGTTGAAAAAGAAAGATAAGGGCAAGTCTATGTCGATCTTGTGTTATTGAGTGCTGAACATTGATTCTAGTGGTCCCCGGAGATTGTTAGTTGGTCATCAAGCGTGGTTTTGATGAATAGATTTTGGATTCGGGTTGTACATATCATGTGTGTCCACATAAGGAGTGGTTCTTTAAGTTTGAAGAAATTGATGGTGGAGTTGTTTATATGGGTAGTGGTGATGTTAGTTATATCACTGGGATGGGTCCAATCCGGTTGAGGAATCATGATGGATCAATTAAGTTTTGACAAATGTTCGGTATTTGCGGAGGTTAAAAGATCTATATCTTTGAGATTTTTAGAGTCTAAAGGCCTTGTCGCGATTATTCAAGATGGAGTTCTAAATGTAATTTCGGGCGTTCTCTTGGTTATAGATAGCCTGAAAAGAAATAACTTGTATTACTATAATGGTAGTACAGTGATTGGAGTAGTGGCCATGGTTTCTGGTAGTGGTGAAGATTCAAAGATTCAAAGATTACTAGTTTACGACATAGATGTTTGGGGCCTACAACTAAAGTAGTGTGCAGGTACAGGCATGATCTTGGTAAAGGACATTAGCAAGCAATGAAATGGGTTCCACGGTACTTATTGAAAACCATAGATGTTGGCTTAGTCTTTGAGCGAGATGATACATGTGATCAATATGCTATTGGCTTTATTAATTCAGATTGTGCTGGTGACTTGGATAAAAGTCAGTCACCAACCATTTATATGTTTACTCTTTTAGGAGTATCAGTAAGTTGGAAGTCTACGAAGCATATTAATATTCATTATTAGTTTGTGCTGGAGATTATTAGTGAAGAACATATCTTACTTCAGAAGATTTAGGCTATTGAGAATCCCGCAGATTTGTTGACTAAGGTGGTAATAGCGATCAAGTTCAATTATTGTTTAAACTTGATCAACATTGAGAAAGTTTGATTGCGTCGTTGAACGCATTTGGAGGCGTTGAAAGAAACATTAAGGATGTATCCAATGTAACATGAACAAGAGATTAAGATGTGGCCAATCATATATATATATAGGAGCACAAAGAAGGTGAAGGACAGGACTTAAAAGGAATAAATAAGTATTTCAATCACCAATAAGCGAAGATTAAAAACCTTCCATGATCCCTTTTATACTAATTAGGTACTCTTACAGCACACAACAATACAGACTTGAGGCATGGGGGAAATAAAAGGGAAAGGACACTTGCAAACCTACCCCATACTAAGCTGAAAAAAACTCCTCGTCCTCCATGAAAACTTGGATATTGCTTGGATCTCATAAAAAATCCAGGAGCAGCTGGGACTTTGTGTATTTTTGGAAGTTCATAACATAAGCTGTATGGCCATAATGGCATTTGAATTGCAAACAAGTAGCTTAAAAAGGCAAGCACAGGGAGATATATAGTTATTACAATTGATGTCATTACATACAGGATTCCTTCACCTCTAAATTCATTACTCTTACCAGCCACACAACAATACAGACTTCAAAAGTAGGGAGAAATAAAGTTTTGTCCCAAAAAATAATACATTTTTAAAGAATATCAATCTAATACATTTTGAAAATAAAAGTATTATTTTGGGACAAAACTAGAAAATAAAGGAAAGGGACACTCAAGCCTACCACACAGAACAAGGGTAGATGTGGCCAATTTTTCAGTTTTGTGGAAGGTGGAGGTGATCTCTATTTAGGTGCTTAATTACACATGCAGCCTAATATATATATATATAGGTAGAAAACACAGAGATATATAGTTATTACACAATTGATGTCATTATTACATACATGATTCATACACATACTAATTAATTACTCTTACAGCACACCAATCGGAGCTTCAAAAGTGGGGAGAATAAAAAGGAAAAAGGACACTTTCAAACCTACCCCATACTGAAAGCTGAAGAAAACTCCTCGTCCTCCATGAAACTTGGATGTTTCTTGGATCTCATCAAGTACCTTCTTCCTCGTCAAAATCCCAGGAGGAATACCAGTTTGATCAAGCTCGGAGAGAGCATCGATATGTTCTTCTTTCTCCCTTAAGACACCCTCTGATATTGCTTTAGCAAAGATTGTTGCATATTCAATTTTGTTTACTCTTGCTGCCAGTTCCTTCTTCTGCATAAAAAACTTGGAGATCTCCCAGTCCCAGCGCATCACTCTTTGCGTTAACACTGTGATATTTACAGAAGACATTGACAATTTATAACTTACCTCAATAGCCGATTCGGTCTCGAAGACCTTAAGATCAAGAAGACCCTTCACAGCTTCCTGTCTTTGTCCTGCTTCCAGTTCCATTGAAGGGTCAGCAAGAAAGCCAAGAATGAGTTTCAGCAAGCCTTTTCCGATTACGGTTCCCTTCTCAGGTACTTGCTTAAGCTCACTAGCCTCCAGCTTGGTGATATCTTCTTTATGCACAAGATTCGAGATTTTCTAACACCAATTTTTCTGTAGATGTCAAGCAGCTTAGTCCTTGGCAGGGAAGGGATGCTTGGCTGAGGATACCAAACGAAAATCGAGTCAGGCGAAGATTCTTTGAAAAGATGCTTCAGCTGGAGATCATCTGCAATAAAAACATCATGTTTTCTGGACAACAATATTCCATCCGATTCTGATTCAACCGGCACTTTTGCCAAGCGATCAGACAGAGTTTTCTCTGTGCTTTTACTCCAGTGTTTTGAAATATAGGCCCAGAATGAAGAACACTCGGAATGCGACAATTGCTCTTTTGAATCTTCCCAGTCTTTCCAAAGTTCGAAGTAGTCATCGACAGAAGGATGGGATTTAACCCTCATGACTCCAGAAAAGGCGAAGAGTTCGGACTTATAGTGTTTCTCCAAAACATTCAGCTCTGAACCGAAGAGACCATCCTTGTCATGAATAACACATTTTTCAGGACCGATCCACACTCCATTGTGACTACCATTAGGGATCCAGATCCTTCTAGGAGTGTCATCGGACGGCCACCACCCCTTTTTAACACCGTCATTCTCGCTCGAGACAATAGTCGAAAATTCAAAATGAAAATCAAGGTAACTGGCAATCAAAGAGCACCCATTTGAGACTTCAACTGTCACTCCGATTGTTTTGAGCTCCTCCTTGTAATTATTTATGCCATTGCCATAGAATTCTTGGTCAATGAAAGGTCCATCGTTTCTCCTTAAGAGAGAACCCCAGTTAGAGCCAAACAACAAACTTTGGTCAGGAGACTTGTATCCGGCAACGGTTTTTATCCAACTTTGAGAAACCTTTTTCTGGAAAGCATCAGTCAAAGTATAACCATCTTTCCGTAAAATCTGGATGCACTGCAGCAGAGAGAGCACGCTTTTGGGAGCTATAGTGCTGGGATCTTGAGGAAAACAGATACATGCAGCCACATACTTCACTCCATCTTTAAACTTGATGGTAACACCCAGTCTCTTCAGCTCTTTTCTGTATTCATGAATTCCCTGGCCGTAGTAATTGTCGCTATCATCAATGAAAGGAAGCAGAGTAATTGAACTTACAGGTTCCCACTCTGGGCCGAAAAGGATGCACTCTTTTGGTGATCTAGGAACCCCAAGTCGTGTCTGCAGCCATTTTGACTCACAGACGTTGCGCCTAAAATCTGAAGGGAACTGGTTGTTTGTATTACTAATTTGTCTGTAAGATGAGAGGAAGGACCAGACACATTCTCTTTCAAGAACGAGGATGCTTGACGTTCTTGGCAGCTGAAAATCTCTGTGCTGCTAGTTCAAATTCCACCACCACTCCTGCTTGCTTCAACTCAGTTTCTCTTATAAGACTAAGTTTTCATCCCATAGAAGTCTTCATCAATAAGTGGGAAATCGTTACTGAAAACTTTCAGAAGGCAATCCCAATCAGTATTAGGAAGGAAACATTCGCTCGGAAACTTGTAGCCCTTGTTGGTCTTCAAGCATTTATCACTTTTAAGGGCCTGTAAAAGTTTATTGTATGATCTTGAATTGCGCTCACAATGACGCATGCATTCAAATATCAAAAGAATAGCTTCGGCTGTTGGATGCTTTGAGCATGCTTGAGACTTTAAGTGATCAGTTACAAGCTGGTAATTTTTGTTGAATCCAACTACCACACCGAGCAATTACGGATTCCATTTCGCCAGTATTTCCTTACCACGATTCACTGATTAAACAGAGATGTGCTGATTTGTGATGCAGCTCTCCATTCTTGGTCAAATAAAACGGATCCAACTGGAGACCTGTCACCACAGGAAGTCTTTAACCATCTTCCATCTCGGATGCTGTGGATGAATTCATCTGCTGGAAGAACTTTCAGCCTCAAAATCCTATTGATTAAAATCGTGACACATTGGATTTGGTCAAAGCAGAGGAAGTTGCAAGGGACATCACGTGCTTCCCCACAAACTGACACACTTCACGGTATTCAAACATTACTCCGATTGTTTTGAGCTCCTCCTTGTAATTATTTATGCCATTGCCATAGAATTCTTGGTCGATCAATGGAATATCAACCATTACTGATTCATCCTGCAAAAGATCTCCAGCTGATGAATTAAATAGGAAAGACTGTGATGGAGGCCTGTATCCAGCACTGCCACTGAGGGAAATTTTGAGCCATCTTCCAGTCTTAATGGACATCAAGAACTTAGCTGGTAGATCTCGCTTATATCTCAGGCTGTGAATCCAGTCCAACACTGCAGACACAGCTAGCGGTAGTGGGGCATGCAGCAGACAACTCAGTGTTGGGAGGAGATATTTGGTATATCAGACTGCAACATGAGTTTGAGAAACATCATTAGCCACCTCTCTTTTGTGATTGTACCTGCACTTAAGTTGCAGCGATATCTTCTGTCAATATAGCCTAAATTGCCTCCATGGATTTGCACCCATTAATTCCACTTATTTGCTTCCATGTGAACAGACAGATTCTTTTGGTGATCACATGCCCATAGTTATCTACAAGTGGAATGCTACCACACAAACTGTCAACATTCCCCTTTGTTAGATGATGCTGGGAGAGGGAATGATATAGGAAGTGAACATAGGCAATAGCGAGTTGTTGGTCACCCATAAGGGACTTATAAAGAATGACAGCAAAGTCGTATGCACTTGCAGCATAAACCTTCATGATTTTTAAGCGTTGGCAGAGTCCCTCTCTTAGAAAAACACCCAGCTTCTTGTGTGCTCTTGGAAGCCAAAATATCTATCTGTTACACGTCTAAATTCCCTGTTAAATCTAATCTTGAGACATATGCCGAGACTCAGTGGACATACAAATCATGCCACCATTCCCCATTGACGACGGTAGCATGGAGCACAAAACAACAACTCCATCTGGACCAACATATTTGAGGAGAGGAACATTCTCCATGTCAGTTCTGTGGAAAGAGGAGCCCCAATTCTCAGCAATAAAGAGTAGAAGCTCCAAATAATTCTCCTCTGCCACTCCCAAAACTGGTGGGACCACAGTACACTTGGCACTGTGCTATTATTAGGTTCCACACCAAGGAAATTCAATACGTCATCGTACTCCTCCGTATCAAATGAAGAATTCAGGATATACCTTCCATGGGATGATAGAGAATGCAAGCTTACCCCTTGTTTCCTTCCCTTTTTCAGGATATCCCAGAAAGAAGGAGTTAACCTACTCACTTCACAAGGTTTACGAAAGATCTTCTGGTCTGAATATGACTGACATGGTATGATATTCTCCTCAAGCAGTTTTTTTTTTATCAAATCCCTCACAACATTGAGCTTTGGATAAGAAGAGATGCAGACAGGTAAGAACCTAAACATTGGGATGAGTGTCGAAACTGGAACATCTTCTGATGTTGTAATCAGTGAATTAAAGGCATTAACAAAAGCAGAAGGCACACGAGCTAGAATGGTTCCATTTAATTGTTGTCAAGAGGATTGTTTCCCTGGATGATGAGAGCAGAATCACCTGAATGATGAAAAGGAAAGTTTGTAACCATCTCAGTAGGAAGAAATGCATAGACTCCAGGAGAGCTCATCCCCCTATTCAATCGCTCTCCAAATGGAAATGCCAGAGTAATAACCCACTCCTCCACTTCAAGTCTTCTTTCTACTCGGTTTTCCTCCTTGACGGGGAACTTCTGCCTCCACATATAATAGCCGCATTCTTTTTCAGTCACATCACTAGCTTCATCCGTGGAAAGGTAGAGAGTATAGGAATCAGCATCAATGTTCTTTCTGGTAACAAAGTTAATTTCACTTGAAATAGATATAGCATTCACAGTATTGAGGCTGGGATCCTTATTAACACTATCTGACAGAAAACTGCTTAATCTTTGAAAGAAATAATAGAACTTCAGGTTGAATGCTTGAAAGCTGTTGCTTCACGGCCTTGATCTTGTCAGACTTTAGAGGCAAGATTATAGTAGTGGTCGGAAGGGCCGCATGAGAACCATATATACGTTTTATATCAGCAACAGTTGGATCCTGCTCAACCCATTCAGGGATGATGTACCCAAGATTGGTGTGTGGGCAAGGCTCTTCATTGAATCGTATCTGATATCCATTACTGAATATGTAAGGCTGTGCTGTGATTAGAAATACGCTCTTAAACCCAATTCCTGCAGATTAGCAAGGCAAGTTGTATAAGATACAGTTCATCACATTGTTCAGCCATTTAGCTTGTCAGTGAGCTTCAGCACTTCTGATCATTAAACACTTAAATAGAGATTGGTTATGAGGAAATTCTTGAGAAGCTTCAACCTTGGAGGTGTGAATATAATTGGTATGGAATGATTAGGCTTTTTCTGACGATCAGAATTCTTCCACATGCATAAAAAACATTTAGAGATCACACACATATTTGTTTTTGTTAATGGCTTTGGGGAAAAAGAACAGAAAGGCCGTTTCAAAAGAACTAAGCCTTGTAGAAGAACCTCTCCAGAAAATTAAAACAGAGAAGGCAAACTAGGCCACTCCGGCAAAATTATCAATTAGAAGATTTAGCTTGTATGGATTGCTATCGGGTTATACCGATAACGAGAGGTTTTTCAGTATGCTAAGGATATTTCATTTAGCTCCTTCATGCCTAATGTAACTAGCATCAACTATAACCTCAGTCCTATTTATTGGTCTAATCATTGCTGCCATTGTTCTTTCTTGTTTCCTCTTTCCCTTTTGGTATGTGGATGGATTGGCTGGTGTAGGGTTTAAGGAATCCTATGTGATCATTGTTAGCACCTCACGTAATGTCCGGGATAATTATGATTTGACAGTTATAGGAAGAATTATGTCAAATGATAGTTTTCTATCATTGTAATTACAAGTAGTTTTCTATTATAAAAATTTGACAGTTTGGGAACATTATTGTCTTTATTGTTCTTCATGTTTCGAATCAATAATTTTTAAAATAAGTTCACATATCTGCATTCTGTGCTTCATTCCTGCATTTTAAAATCCACAAACTTCAATGAAAGGGATAAAATTCAATATTTAAGATTTTAAATACCATTTCTTGTTTATTTAATCTGGTCGATTCATTTTAATTAATGTTTGGATAATTAACATAAATTAAATGTTAAATCATCACTAATGTTTCTATATTTTTACAAGATAATAAGGAAACCAGGTTTCTGTCTGTGTCAATCAAACCAACTCATGACACAAATAAATTGTTTCAGCTCCACAAGTTCTACGACATGAAGGTCTAGTTGCTTCATGCTTAAAGCTTATGGCAACGAGAAACTACTCTGTTTCCCTTTTAAAATTACCACAATTTGTAGTATATAATCTGCCACTAAAGAATGTAAAAATATGAGGGAAGTAATCAAGGCACCAAGGAATGAAGGCCCGACTCCAGAGTGGTTCTTTCACAGGCATAAAATAATATCAAAGATCAGACAGGACATGCCAATGGGTTTTTGTTAATGGCTACAAGGAAAAAAAATATGAAGGACAAATTTGAAGGAACTGAAGAATATCCAGAAGGACCTCTCTTAGAAAATTAAAATGTTGAAAGAACAATGGAGCGATCAATCAGTATTTGTTGTTTTCGGATAGCACACTCCGATCAACTAGGCATTTGGGGAAAATTATTATTTTCCCATTGTAGGAAAAACTAAAGCTGGTTTTTAATGGCAATGGCTTCCTATTACTGGATTTGGAAGTCATTAATACCTTTGTATCCATCCATCTCCCTGCTTTTGAACATTTCCATTTTTAGTAATCCTCATATTTTGAAAACTTATATTTTTAAATTATTTAATATGTATAAAGAAGAGATAAAATAAGTTACACGAATTTGAAGAAGCATATAAAAATATTTATTATTTAATTTAAAATTATTTCCTTTCACTTTTTCTTTCTTTTTAGATGTTTCTCTATATTTCCTTCCCACTGAATTTTTGGGGAAGCAAACAGATAAAGTCTTCTGCTTTGATTCTACCCTATGGTGGTCATTTAGATGACATTTGAGACTCTATCAAGAAGCAACAAGAAGCATGATGAATGCTAGTCCCATTACTATCATGCATGATGCAGAAATAAATGTTCATGCTCTAAATTTCTCTTCTTCTTTTTTTGATAGGTAAAAGAGAATATATTAAACAAAACAGCCGGGAAAACCCTACAAGTGAGCGTATACAGGACGTATACAGAGGGAGTCAAAGGCCAAAAAAAGAAAAAGGGACTCAATCAAAAACCTACCAGCACAACCAGCTAACTAGAGACTGCAAAAAATATATCTTACAAGATAGCAATCCACCTGGGAATCAAGCTAGCCCAAGAACAAAGGCATCTAAGAAAAAAGAATTTTGATATAAAGAAACACTCATCCTCAAAAGGTTTACTAAGTTCACTCTCCCTCCAAATTGCCCACTAACAAGCACAGGGCTGCCCGCCATAATCTTACTTCCTTTTTTCCTTAGGGAAATAGATCAAACTAAGATCAATCTTTCTGCCAAAGGGCAGACCCAGCCAAACACATAAACAGAAAACAGGACAGTCCATAAGCACCATATTGCTGGGCACTGGATTAAAAGATGTTTCATAACTTCTAAATCTCTCTTAATTATTATTAAATACAGTACAGGGCAAACATTTTTTCAGATATTAGAAAAACCTTAAAACTCAACCTCCATTAAGAAGTTTGTAGAGTGATTAATTAGATGGTCCTAAACAGTATTTAAAAAAAGGTGAATGCTCTAGCTGACTCAATCAAGCTAACTTTTGACTCAAATAAAGTGTTTCTACTCTGTAAGTTCTAAGACTCAAAAGGATCTACCTGCTCTTTAGTTAAAGCTAGGAACACATTAGGTAGGTATTCCCCTGTTTCCATTTTCCAATATACAACATAGAAAACAAAAAGGAAAAATATATATGAGTGAAAGAATCAAGTAATTACCTTTCTCTCCGATATAACCTCGCTTCCTGTTGCCTTTCTTGGTGGACCTCCCAACACTGCATATAGACTCTATGTTTTTAGATGAGAAACCCTTCTCGTTATTAAAAATCCAGCAACGTCGTCAGACTCCGGTGCCTGTTATGTCCTCAGAAGTTATAATGACTCAGAGATGGATTGACGCAGCCGGATACTCGTTATCTTCTGCATTCTGTTGCGTAAATTTCAAGACATTTGGTTCATAATTCATCGACCAAGAGAAAAAAAAATATGAAACTGAAATTTAGAAAATAACTCTAAAATCATTTCATTTGTTGGCATTAATCTCCAAGAAACAAAAACCACAAATTAATCGAACGTCTCATGGCCTTCGTTTTCCTCCGTTTTCTCAGCAACCAAAATGCATAAAATAAAACGCAGAGTGCCGGAATAACCAAAAAAGGAATAGCAGAGAAACGTAAAAACAGGAAACCTGAATGAGATCTATGAGGAAATGAACATCCTTTAGCGTAAAGTCGTGCAGAGATTCTTCACTGCCTGGTGAAGATCTCCATCAGCGGATTCACTCTCCGCCAATGGAGAACTTCGTCCTCCTTATCTCATCTATATGCTCCTTCGGCGTCGCCATTGCTGCTCCTCCCTGGTTCTCACAAAGCACTCTTCAGAGTTCAGTCTGTATCAAATATCAATACATACACATAAGAATTGAATTTCCAATCCGTCGTCGTTATGGGTGGAATAAGAATGTGAGAAAATTAGTGGACAATGCAAAACTTGTGAAGGAAGGAACCAATAAAGTCGATATATCTTCTTAAAGAAAGAGGAATCAATAAAGGCGGGAGGAATCGTACGGGCGGGCGAGGAGGAGGAGACTTGCTTGGGTGAATTGTACGAAGAAAAATGGTTCCCATGAAGTTCGAATTCCCAATTGTCGGTAAGGGGAGGAGGAGAGGCTTAGTAACCCTCCTAAAATTGGTCTACAAAATTTTAAATAATTTTTAATTTTATCTTCTTATGAATCTGAGGTTGTTTCTATTTCTAGTAATATTTATTAAACTTAGATGAGAGTTTCGATCAATATATATATATATATATATATATTTTTTTTTTTTTTTTTTTTGATGTGTCAGATAAATTATTGTTCAGACAAGATTACAATCACGTTTAAAAAACTTTAAAGAATGATACAACATCCAGGTTTATGGCAAAAATGATCTACTCATGACCTATATATTTGATAATCAAAAAATACCTAAAATACTTATGATTCCATATTTGTAGGGCTGTAACCAAGTCGAGCTACTCGCGAGCTGCTCAGCATTCGACTCGTTAGAAGCTCGCTCGAACTCTATTGGGTTAAACGAAATGTTCTAACACATCATTTCCTTATAGTCAGAAGCTTAATCTAAATGAAACGAAAGACCTTCAAACTCGGCTCGCTACCAGAATGCCCGTGAGCAAGCTCATTAACCAGGCTCGTGAACCAAGCTCATGAACATGGAGAAGGCTTGATGCACAACAAATTTTCCTACAAAACGAATACGACATATTTAACTCTGAACTTCAATCGTTATCTGAACTTTATTGTCTTATCTTTCTAATTTAGTTGTATGTTGGCTATTTTAGATGAACATTTTCTTTAATCTCCTAAACATCATTTTAAGGCTCAGAAGTTAAACGAGTTTGAGCTCAAGCACCCTCAACCAGCCGTCATCTCGCAAATAGGCTCGTGGAATTTCGTGCTCGTGAATGTGGCTCTGAGCAAGCTCGTTAACCAGGCTTGTGAACAGGCTCGTGAACCAAGCTCATGAACAGGCTTGTAAGTTAAACGAGTCGAGCCCGAACACCCTCAAACTCGGCTCGTCAGCTCGTAAACATGCTCGTGAATAAGCTCGAGCCACGAGAACCGAGCCGAGCCCCGCGACACTCTACCGACTTCTACTCTGCGCATCCCTACATATATGTAGCATACTGGCAAATAAGATTTGATCTAATGACCATGTCGGATCAAACTTTGTCATCTGAACTACCAATGAGAAAACCCACAGAGAAGTTAACTATCAACGACACAACTATCCGCCGCAACAGGGGGTGACAAAACACTCCGCATCAGGGCGAAGACAAAACACATCACAACAAGTCAGCGACAAAAACACGAAAACAAATGCAAACTCATATCAATGTGGAAGAAGAAAACGCGATGAAGAAAACACTGGAATTTGTGATTTCAAACCAAGAATGAAAAAAAATCACCCTCTCATATCTAACAAATAAATATATATATATATATATATATAGGCAGTATAGAGGTATTTATAAAGCTTTAAAACTTTGCTTGAAAAACAAGGAGAAAAAAAAACATATTAAGGGAAAGTCTTTTTTGTTCCGAAACACACAAAAAACACTAAATTTAAAGAACAAGAAGAGTTTTCAGATAATATCAAAAAGGTGTTCTTTGTGTTTTTAAAAACTCGGTATTCCCAAAACAGATTTTGGAGAATTATTATGGAAATATGATTCTTTTAAGGGAAAAATAGTTTTAAAACCCTGAACTTTCAAGACTTTTGTATTTAAATCATGAATAAAAAAATTTATTTTTAAATATAGCAATTTTCATGAATTTTGTTTTTATATCATAACTTTCATTTTAATTGTAGTTCTAATATCAAAACAATGTCGTTTCATCGTGTCACATTGGATAGGATGAAGGTTCGGAGTTTTGTTGGGATATAAAAACAAAAATTATGAAAATTTATATATTTAAAATCAGTTCTTTTTCAGAATTTAAATAAAAAAATCATGAAAATTCAATATTTTAATACTATTTTCCCCTTATTTTAATATATTTCAATAGTTTTGAGTGTTTTGACTTGTTCTTTGAATTTTTTGCTGGAAGTTATCATACAAATATTTTTAACATAAATTTCAAATTTTGTTTTTTGTGGAAACTATTTTCAAAAGACATTTGTTAACAAACCCTGCTTCATATATATATATATATATATATATATATATATATATATATATATATATATATATATTAAGAACAACGTTATAAATTAAATATAAAAATTTGATAGACTTTATACATTTAAAAGAAGTTTTTAAAAATATATATTTTGAGAACAACTTTAATTAAAATATTTTGTTTGAATGTTTTGTGTAATAATTAAAATATAAATAATAATTTAAATTTTTTTAAGTTCATAATACTTCCACGACAGATAAAGTTTTAAAAAAACTAATTTTCAAATATCATGGTTGTTAACAAATAAAACGTTAGTAGTTTTGATTTTGAGTAATAGAAAAATGAAATGAGATGAAATAAAAATAGTGATTTTTTAATTTATTATAATAATAAATAAATAACCACATGTTTTTTAAATAAATAAAGAATAAATAGAGTCATTAGAGAAATTTGAATGGTCTTTTTCACTGGAGCTGAAAAAAAAATAGATTGATATCAATGACATTGTTGATTGAGCCTATCTACTTGTTTGATTCGAAAGCTGTTTTGCCAAAACACATTGAAATGCTTTTTATTAAGATTCAATAATTTTTTTAATTTGAATAAATCAATTAAAATATATTTAATGTGTTTAGTAACTTAAATTAGGTGTTAGATAATATTGATTTTAATAAGATTTTTTCTTAATATAATTAAAGTAAGAGAGAAATTTCCTTTAAAATGTTAAATTTTGGTATCTAAAATATTTTTATATCATCAAATAAAATATTGTAAATAAAGCATTGCAATTTTATTTGTGTAATTTGACATTATTCTGTTTGACAACACTTCTAAATATTTTTAAGATACAAATAAATATTCTCTAAAAAAATATATAAAAATAAATATTTGATAATATTTTGAGCAGGCATGTGCACAAACGAAAGGCGCCGTTAAGCTATATCGCACTCGGACTAAAGGTGTCTTGAGCGAGCTCGGGCACCCACAAAAGACACCTTTAAGCCATAGGGAAAAGTATATATCAGGTTCCTCATTTCAAAATATTTGGACGTTCATCACTAAAAATTGGGTATCCATACCATCGAATATGTAGGTGAGATGGTTAGGGTCTCTCTTAGTTTAACCAGAGATCTCGAGATCGACTCCTAAGAATGCAGTTGTATTATGTGGTAGAGTTTTACTATCCTTATGATACATCCCGACTCGAATGGGGATTAATTAGAGTGTGATATGACTTAAAGGTGCATTCCGTGTATACACGGGCCCACTCAAGATACCTCATGACCTAACAAAAAAAAAATGGGTATCCATGATTCAAGCTACTCCCATAAAAAATAATTAGAATTATGTCAATGTATTAACATAACTAACGAATGTATTATCATAGCTAGATACCTACTTTTCCCTAAGCCATATCATACCAGACTAATCCTTATACGAGTCATGATGAACCATAAGGGCGGTAAAGATCTACCATAGAATGAAGTTGTATTCCTCTGACTCGAACTCGAGACCATTGATTAAGCTAAGAGATACCCTAACTATCTCACTTACATATTCGGTGGTTTCATTTTTATTTATTTTTAACTATTTTATCTAATCATTTTAACTTTCAAAAAAAATAAAAAACTTTGATGATTTATTTCAATTCAATTGTTAAAGAATATGTTATTTTATCTCATAGCTTTATGTTTATAACCCTAGTGATTAACTTTAACCGGAGGGGAATCCTTGAGGACGAAGAAAAGAAAGTGGAGAAGGAATCAATAAAGGGTTGGAAAAAAAAAGATAGAAAAAAGAAATTAAATATTTAAAAGATGTCATCCTAGTGGAAAAAGGAGGAAAAAGTTTCAAATCCTTGTACTAGAAAGCAGTTCAAGTCTTCATGGAGTCGTTGCTTTGGCCTTTCATATTCCTAAGGGAACGAGGAACATCCCAAGGGTCTTTCCGGAAACCTGCCAGAAATTATACAAACGATTTCTTTTCTTTTTTTTTTTTTGACAATTTATACACACTATTTCTTAAATTTCATGAAGTGCTTGTAATATTCATAATTTAAAAACAAAAAAGTGGGAAATAAGAGGAGTTGTTTTGCAAATTCTCAAAATTGGAAGGGGTTCTCTTAACTAATATATGAATATTTTGAGGTTTTCCTATATAATCTTAACCTTCTTCATCATTTTTTCTCGCAAGGAAAGGAGAGATGAGCTAAGGTTTTAAAGAGAGTGACTTCAAGCTTCAAGAAACATCAATCCCAAGTAAGTATTATTTTTCCCTCTTAATTCTTAGTAATTAGGGTTTTTAAATGTTTAGATTTGCAAGTCTTTGACTTTATAAAACTTGAAAATATAAAACTCTAGAAATGATTAGAATAAATGTAGTCAAGAAACTTGATCAAAGTTTGATGTTTGATGTATTTGGGCAAATTCTCACTCTCGTAAACTTAGATTTGAAAACCTAAGATTACCCAAACATTTAAGTATAACCCCTATGAATGTAGGAAATACATAATATTGATAAATTTGTTTGAGAATTGGTATTTGATGTATTTTGGTAGTTCTTGGACTATCAAACTTTGGATTTGAAACCCTAGAGGATTCCCTACAAGTTACAAAAAACCATTTGTTTATAAAAGATTTGGGAATTTCAACCAAAAATCATGTTTTATGGCAAAATCCATAACTTTGGGGATTTGAGGAATTTATAGAGTTGGAAAATTGGTGATGTTAATGCTCATGTAAAATGACCTAATTTATTTGAAATTCTCAAGCTAAAGGGCCTTTGAGATTTTAGATTTAAATATTTTTGGTTTCTAGAAAAGAAAAATAAGATATTATTTTTTGTCTAATAGGATGTTATTCATATTATTCAAGTGATTTGTGATTCCTTGAGGCTTTTTGCTAGTACCTTGGAATACCAGGTAAGGAAGATTAATGCAGTTTTTCCTATAAAACAAAATATATTTTTTAGTATATGTGAATATGAGTTTTAAAATTTTATAGTTATTCAAATCACATGCATGGATCAAATACGTGTTTTGTATGGAAAATGGATTTGAGAATGTTTACAGTAAAAATTGAAAGTTATGGAGATATACTTTTGTATTTTTGTGAAATTAGAAACATGAAGAAATATTTGACTTTGGTTTATAAGACCCCTGTCAATGGGTATAAACTTGACAAATATAGCCTATGTCAATAGATATAAACTTGACAAATATGGTCCATGTCAATTGGTATAAACTTGACAAATATGACCCTAGTCAATGGGTATAAACTTGACAAATATGGTCCCTGTTAATGGGTATAAACTTGACAAATGTGGCCCCGGTCAATGGGTATAAACTTGACAAATACGGTCTCAGTCAATGAGTTATAGTAGTTGATAAAATGACCATCGTCAACGGCTTATAATAGTTGACATTTTATTTCAAATAAATACTTCTGAGAATCATGAGTATATGTTTTTAAAAAAATTGGTGGATTTGACTATGATATGGAATTGTTTGAGAAATAGAAAATATGATGAACATTGGTTTGAAATATATTTATCTCTTATTTTCTTGTAGTCAAGGATTTTATGGGATTTTTGAGGAAAGAAAAAATATGTTATATCTCCAATTTTGAGAATTTTAAAGTACTTGATCCATGAAACTATATTAAAATTCTTTATTGGGCTTTTGATTCGCACGTAAACATGTAGCTAGGCAGCTCCGAACCAACAAAATTTATAAACCTATACCTCATCGCTGTAGCCTAGCTAATGCAAAAAGATAGTGGCTCTAGGGCTCGAATACGTGATGAGTTTTCTTCCACAAAAGACGGCGCTAAGGCTTAAAATGGTGAATTTGTTTTGGATTTTAAGGTTTTGGTAAAAACAGTAGGTTAAATGTTTGGAAACTGAAAATGAAATGAAATGAAATAAAATGTAAAATATAACTCCTTGAAGTGTTAGGTCACTGGGGTCGGATTCCTAGGACAACTGAGGGTTTCCAGGGTCCTTTCTTCACTTTGGGGAGGATGACCTATAGTCATTTCCCAACCTGATATTCATTTAGCTATAAAATTCTGACCCTTAATAAATATCATTTGGTGGTATCCATCGAATTAATAGTGCTCTCGTCATTAAAACACAAGTCACCTTGACTCACCTTACAATGGATCATAAATGATAACTAACAAACATCAATGGATCTAACATTAAGCATTCAATGAGCCCAAAAGCTTACCAAGTAATAACCGTTCAAGGTGACTTAAAAGGGAACAAAATTGAAAGTAAAAAAAATGAGAACAGTAACAGTAGTGGATACCTGCGTGAAAAACATGGAACCTCCAATTGCTCAAATCCTGCACCCAGCAACCTTCTTCTTCAAGGAGGAAGGGTTTCTAGCCACTCATCCTCCAAGTTGTCATCCTTGGAGGGTGTTTGGCTAGTGAGAAAGGGAGAGAAAGTGAGGGAAAATGAGAGAAAATGAAGAAAGAGCGAGAAGTGCTGAAAGCTTCCCGCCACTTTATTAATGAGCAAAAAGAGAGGCTTTAAATACTGCCCAAAGCCAAGCAAAATACCAAAATAACCAAAAGCAGTAAACTATTATAGGGACAAAATGGGAAGAAAACCAAAAAATGACAAAGAAGACAAAAAGTCAAAAGTAGCAGACAAGTGAACAGTGGCTGGAAACTTGAACAGTGCGTAGGAAATGGAAAATTCGCAACACTGCGAATTTTCGCAATCTTGCAAAATTCCTGCAGTGCTCCATTTTTTTTTCACTTTTTGCTCTTCTTTCCTTCTGGGATCTGATCTGCAATGATAAGTTCAACTTGGGTTCTTCGTGTTTGAATTGACTCAAAATTTTGGCCCGATTATCTTGCAAAAACTACAAAAATAGCCATAAAATGCGATCAGTAGTATAGCCGGGACCTTAATGTGCCAATTGGGTTAATTACACTGATTAGTACACAAAAAGTGCTCAAAACCTGCAATAAACAGGGTTCAAAATAGCACTTTTTAAGCATTAATCAGCTTTTAGCTCAATCCTTATTGTTGATTATTTTCAGGTACCTTAGACCTTAGCGAGGAGTGATAATGGAGGCAATGATGAGAGTTGAGAAATATTTTGAATTAGTAACTTATTGGAAGACGTAAGATTATTGGACTATGATAGGTGTTTTGGCGTAACACCAAAGACTTGTTAGTCCCTGACAACGACGTTAAAAACTTGATAAACGTATTTGTGTTTTATATTGAGAATATGCAGAAAAATATAAAAAAAGCGCATATTCTGTGCAAGGATACGCTTGTCAGGTAATAAAGTGTACCTAAGTACGAATATCGATCCATAGGGAAATGGGGGATGCTAAGTACCAAAATTAGAATGCTTCTCTAATATCCAAACAATCAATTGTGAGTTCAAAATTGTAATTAAACTAAACTAAACTACTGAGAAGTTAATCTAACCAACGAATCAGGTAACTGAAATTTGCAATCTGGCTGGCCGGGCCAACAAGCATAGCCAAACCGGCCGGGCCAAAATTTTAGTAACTCCAAATTTCTCACCCTAAACCGGGCCGGTCGCCAAAATAGCTCAAGGCAAAAATTCTGCGCGTGGCCGGCCTGCCTGGCCATACCGGCCGGGCTGATATTGGGCCTAGCCACCTCACTCCGGTTTTTCCCTTGCCAATAATTTAGACTACTACCACCCTAATTCCGGGTGGACAGCATTACCCCACCGTGCCAGACAATTTTACAATTCTATGTGCAACTAAGGGATGCCAAGAGATAATAAAGTTATAAGGTTCTGGTGCAATTGGACAATCCTATTATATCTATGCCAAAATTTCATCCTATTGTCTCTTGAAAAAGCTCTTCAAGGCAACTTTTGCCTAATTTAATTATAAGCCTTTCTCGAGGCCAAATAACCTACCAACTAACACTAGGTTTCTTGCTTCTCAGCTTAACCCCAAGCATTAGAGATGCTTTAAGACCCAAGAATCCCACACACCTTCTAATTACTGATAATTTCTACACCACCAAGATAATTAGGTTGATTCACCTGTGTCTAATTCTCTACTCCCTTCTCAGATCTTGTAGAGAACCATTCACCATATTGAGATTAGTTAGAAATCAATATGTAAATAGTAACCAAGTATGAATCATTAGATAAGCAATCACACAAAAATGATAGAAAAAGGAAAATTAACATTTAAATATAAGCTTCATGTCTAACACATAACCAGAAACCCTAGACCACGAAATTAATACATAATAGAGGTTTGGTACATCATAAATTTAAGATAAAACATGAGAGATATGAAAGAAGAAACTCTAAATAACACGTCTTCCACATAGTCCCACATTTTTCTTCAATCTAGATGACTCAATCCTCTTCTCTTCTCCCAAAGTCAAGAACAAGAGAGGAGAAACCCTAAGGAGGGTTTTCTCCCTCAAAAGGTCCGATCTCTAATCCCAAAGGGCCGATTTCCTCCTCTCTCCTTCGTCCCCAAACCCTAAAACGTGTCTCCTTATAGGCCTTCGAAAATGTTGTTGATATGGGTTATACATGTTGCTGGGCTGACTTCGCTTCGTTGCGACGAACCCATGGCCATCATATGTTCAATCTTCAAGTTCATCGCAATAAGGGGGGGTTCGTCATGACGAACCCGTAGTGTATTCATTGTTTCTCTTCTACTTCGTTGCGACGAACACCACCTTCGTTGCAACGAAGCAACTCTATAATTCAACTTCTTTTTTTGTTCAAAATTTCCATCTTTTTGCTTAGTTTTCATTCAAAATCTGCAAAACACATTCAAATGAAGGATTAGTGCATTCTTTATAGATATTAGTGTGAATATGGCCTTAACTTTGTATAAAACACGTGAAAAGTATGTTAAAATGCTAACAAATTCATACTTATCATACTACTTTGTTGTTTTGGAATTTAATGTTTGTAACTTTCATTTGGAGGATTTATGTTGCTAGAATGTTATATTTTGAGATTAATAGCCTTGAAGAATTTGTCTTGTTGGAAGATGTTAGCTTAATTATATATATTGTTATACTTTAAGGAAGAGTTCAAGTCATTGGAAATTATTATTCTTATGAAGTAATTAAAATTTTGTGAGTATATAGAATAAATAGGATTCAAAAGCAAGAATTTTGAAGATGCCATTTACAAGTGTGGTTTTAGAGCCATATATGTGAATTGATAATAACACCCTTAGTTCGAAATTTGGGGTGTTATAGAATGGTATTAGAGCACAAGGATAGGATCCTGTAGATTGTTAGAGTAGATGGGTTGGGTTAGATTGAGTGACTAGAATTATTTGTTATTATTATTATATATATTCAATTAGTTTCATTGAAGAACTACTTTTGTATCTTCCTATTAGGTTTTTTTTTCTGATGTCTTGAGATGATAGGTAGCTATGCCTCTAAGGTGCACCATTTCTTCTCAAGATAGTGAGGCGTCAAGGGATAATGCACTTTCTAGAACTATTGAAAAACTCGAATATCCTCCTAGTGTAACTGAACAAGTGGAGGCACCTCCTCCAATAGTTGAAGGAATAGCTTAGATGTTAAGTAATTGGGAGAGATTGATTGAGATTCAATCCTCCTGCTTTTAAAGGAGAGTCTCATCCAATAGTGGCGGAATCATGGACTCTTGATCTTGAAAAGTACTTTGATGTTTTGAATTGCTCTGAGATGCAAAAAGTTGTGTTTGCTACTTTTATGCTTGGTGGCGAGGCGGAACATTGGTGGAGGATATAGATGAAGCTTTTAGGGAATGAGGAACCATTACTATGGGATAAGTTTAAGGAATTTTTCTTCAAAAAAATACTTCCCAAGGAGTTTGCGCCTCCTAAAGGAATCTGAGTTCATACAATTAAGACAGAGCAATATGATAGTTGCGGAGTATGAGACTTAGTTCACTCAGTTGTTCCATTTTGCCTCTGAGCTTATATCTACCGAGGAACGAAAAGCCTTCCATTTTCAAGAAGGTTTGCGTCCATTTTTTAAGGATAAGCTCTTCCTTCATAAGTTGGAAACCTATTCAGAAGTGGTAGAGAGTGCCCTCCTAGCTGAAAGGAGTGCCAAAGAACTCCAACGGTACATGGAGCAAACAAGAGAGGTAGATCTGATTATCCTCAAGGTGTTTAAACACAGAAAAGGCCAAGTACTACACGAGACAAGGTTGTCTAACCAATTCACGAAGTAGGGAAAGACAAGGTCACTCCATGTAGTAAGTGCGGCAAGCAACATGGTTGTACTGTGTGCTACAAAGAGATTGGTGCATGCTTTAATTGTGGTGAATGTGGTCATTTTGTTCGAGATTGCCCACCGACAAAGAATTCTCAAGCACAAAAACAGATGATGGAAAGCCTAGGCTAAGGACTGATTAGTGCTCAAAAAGTGCTATTTTGAACCCTGTTTTTAGCAGGTTTTGAGTACTTTTTGTGTACTAATCAACATAATTAACCCAATTGGCACCTTAAGTTCCAGCTATGCTACTGATCGCATTTTATGGCAAATTTTACAGTTTTTACAAGCTATTTATGCCAAAATTGTTGAGTCAATCCAAGCACCAAGAATTCGAGTCAAACTCAGCATTGCAGATCAAAGACTAGAAGGAAAGAAGAGCAGAAAATGGGAGCTGCAGGAAAATTTTCGCAGCATGCACTGTTTATCTTGCAAAATTTCCTTCCTACGCGCATTGCCTGCAGCCACTGTTCATTCATCCTGCACTGTTGACTTCCTGCGCCTTTTACCTTTTTGACTCCTTTTTGTCACTTTTTGGTTTTCTTCTAAAATTGTCCCTTGTAATAGCTTTTGATTTTGGTTCTTTTTGTAATTTTGCTTAGCTGGGGCAGTATATAAGCTCCTATGCACTGTAACCAAAGACAACTTTTGCTCATTAATAAAATAGGTGGGAACCTTTCAGCAGTTCCCGCTTCTTTTCTTTTTCCTCCACTTTCTCTCATTTTCTCTCCTTTCTAGATGTGCCAAAACACCCTTGAGATGACAATCAAGGGATGGTCGACTAAAACCCCTTCATCCTTGAAGAGGAGGGCTACTAGGCTTTGGATTTAAGGTAAACTGTTGGTCCTTTATTTTTAACGCATGCATTTGTTGTTATTTATGTCCCTGCTTCTCACACTAGGTTTAAATCCCTTGTATATGCCTTGATTGACCAGTACTTAGCAATCTTTTGGGTTCAAGTGGGTTGCTTATATTGCTAGATCCATCGATATTCTGCTAGTTGTCTCTTATGAGTCACTATGTAGATCCAGCGAGGAGATTTTCACTCGTCGGGGACCATAAATGATTATTAAATGCCATCTTTCAAAAGGAACAATTAGGGTTCGGTTTATAGCCAAATGAAGATCCGGTTCGAAATGACACAGGTCATCCTCCTCAACGCGGAGAATGAAACCTGAGGGACCTCTCGCCGCTCTTTTTAGGACTCAAACCACAAACTCCCAATGCTTCAAGGAGTTCTTTTTCATTTTATTTCGTTTTATTTTCAAGCCTAAACATTCACCTCCACTGTTGTTACAAAAACCCTAAATCCAAAGTGAAATTCACTATCAACCAAACCAACCAATACAAAACCCATCCCTGAGTTCGACCTTAGACCACTATACCCGTAGTAGCCATACAGCAAAGAGGAACTGTGGACATAAATTTTATTGATTCCGGAACACCTACTATGGCACGAATCAAATGGCGCCGTTGCCGAGGATGGTGCCTAAATGCAAATGATGACCTGATGAACACTTGTAATCCTCATCACAAGTCCTGGTGAATTTTTTTTTCCTGTATATACTTTACTGTTAGTCTTCTTAGTTTTAGTTTATAGTTTTTTTTTTTTTTGGGTAACCCTAACCTTTGTGCAGGATCGTTCGGGTCATCGGGTGTTTGCCCATTTTATCAAGTAAGAATTTCCAATGGATTAGAAATCTAGAGGGCAAGTTGATTAAAGTCAATTTTCCATAGGAACCTGGGCTGAATTTGAATACTGACCAAATGGAAGAGGGAGAGCAGTACAGTGAGTACTCAGTGGAGAGAAACCCTAGTGCATACATGTCAATGAGGGATTACAGAAACCTTACATGGCAGAATCAGCAACCCGTGGAGAGAAATCCAAACCCATCTAGGTCCATGAGAGACTATAGAAACCCTCCATGGATGAGTGCACCTTTCTGCAGTGTTTCCCCAACTAATGCACCATTTGACAATACTTACAACCCTATCAGCACCACACAAATTCTCTGGGCCGGAACCAAGACCTCTACAGTATACACCTCCTGCTTCTCCATATTATACCTTAACTCCTCAGCCACCACAATCACCATAGTTGACATCTTCAGTTGAGCATGCAATACTGAATTTGAGCAAACTAGTGGATAATTTCATAGAGGAGAAGAGGGCAAAGAATGTCCGTGCCACCGTGAAATCGACACGTTGAGAGCTCCTAAAAGGAATCGATGGGTTCCAGAGGGAAATTGATCAGAAATCTGACATCCGGCAGCAATCCATCTCAAAGCTCACCAATCAGCTTGTTCATCAAGAGGAGGAGAATATGGAGGAAGAGTGCTTGACTGACACTATTTTGGGTGCACAGGCTCAACTGTAGCTTCAGGAGGAATTGAAAGAGGAACCAGCAGAAGCTCCTGAATCATGTGTTGTCTATGAGCCATGGAGGAGAGAAGAAATCTCTTCCTCACTGAATGAGGAAGGCAAAGTGGGAAAGGAGGCAAAGTGGAAGAACACCAAGAGCACAATTTACCCCCGCCCTCACTGACTCAAAGGTGTCTGCCCATACCTGCAACACACTCGAACCCTGAAACACCTACCACAAAGGTCACCCCATCTGCACTGCTAGTGCTGTAGAACTTTAGGAAATTAGTGGCCACTATACAAAATTTTGCCACTACATCAAATACGTTAGCAACTGCTCACACCACATGGCACAACGGATGGTTCGGGTGCTATTCGTATACGGAGCACTTTGACCTCGGCATTCGCAAGCTCCACTAGCCTAAAGAAATTTCCAAAGGCTTCGAGATCGGTTTAGGGGAGCACAGCTTCTACATTTTGTTTTCAATTTTCATATTTTATGTTATTTTATTTTATTTTATTTTGATTTCTTTAATTTTTCTCCTTAGATTTTCTTTAATTTTTAGTTAATCTTTGTTTTTAGCTTAATTTTCAATTTTCTGCAATTTTTTCTAATTTTTCTTATGTTATTTTTGCATGTTTTTGCTTAATTTTGAAGGTATTGCAAAGTAATAAATTCAGAGTTTCATAAATTCGCAGTTGTTACAGTCACGAAATTTTGTTTGTTTTTTTTTTTTTTTGGTGTCACTGTTCATATTTTGTCACTGTTCATATATTGTCACTGATATATATATATATATATTTAAAAAAATTTGGTCTTTGAAAAAAATTTAAAAAAATTCGTGACCTAAATTTCGTAGCCGCAAAATTTTCGCTATAATTTTTACCCCATATTTCGTAACTCCAATTTTGTTTCACTCCATAACTTTCTCATTCGAATCTCCCTTTAGGAGTTTTGGTACCGCTGAAATCTTAGAGAGTGTAGAACTTAAATATAGCCAAAGTTAACACTTTAAATTATTATAAAGGTGTAATCTTAAAATGCTCCAATCGTCACTTTTTTCCTCTATTTTCTTCTCCTAACTTGTTTATTTGAAGCCCAAACTGAGTGAATAAAGTGTCGATGGAAAGCTTGCGAAGTCTCCTATCCAACAACGAGTACATTTCATCAAGGAGGTAGCACTTCCTTCTCTAACTTTCCAATCCAAGCCCCATTACGGACAATGTGACATTTGGTTGGGGGGAGAGTTAGCGAAGGAAGTGGCATTTATTTATGTTTTTGTTACTATTTTGAGCAAGCCCATTTTGTGATGTTCAATGGCTTGCTGGTTTTCCTTTATGAAGTTGTTATACTATACAGCCTTACTTTTCACTAAAAAAAATTGCACCGCATTTTGCACTCAATTTTTTCAGGTTTTCGTTTAGCTCAAGGGTTTGAAAAAATTGAACCATCAAGCCCAATTTTATTTATGTTAGATTGGTTCCATGCCTAATTTGAGTGGATGATTAGTTGAATCTCGCTGCTTTTGACCTTTTCTTCCACCTTACCTAACCACATTTCTGTGCACATCAGGTTTCAACAATAGCCAAAAATTGCTCTAACTCTCCAAACTTTGTGAACCTATCTAGTTTCATCAATTCACCTTTAATAGGTTAAGGACCCCCATGAATAGAAGGTCAATGTGTCTTCCAAAATAAAAGAAGAGAAAAGAAAAAGAAAAGAAAAAGAAAAAGAAAAAGAAAAAGAAAAAGAAGAAAAATTGCAACGCTTTTCCTTGAAACCCGAGCACGGTCCAAGGGGTATATGGCGAAAGTCTTTAAAGCCCGGTGCCCTAAACCAACTGGTTGGGAGTCACCGACTTAGTGCTTGCTACACGGGTGGATGGGTGGAGTTTAGCAAGTTGTAGGTGCTGGAGTTTCGAAATCATTCGGAGTCCGAGGTGAAACGTGAGGAGTTAGTGGTTGAAAGATCCTTATGAATTGTTGCCCTAAGCCTTAATTGGTTGGGATTCACCGGTGATCCCCTGCTACATGGATCCCTGTGAGGTCGAGATTCATCGATATCAGACCCTCTACAACAGCGCAAGAGTCAGGGAATAAGAGTGGGTCCCGATCTATTTAGGTTGGTTAGTGTCCTAAGCCGTAGGCAAGAGTTTGCTGGGGTGAGAGTGCAGTTTAGCAGCTTATTGTTGAGAACTCGATCAAACAAACACTTAGGTTTTCGTGGAAGTCTCTCGGTTGATTCACCAAGAAGGAGGCCTTGACACTAATTTCAGATGGCATTCATTCTCTGAGATAGTTATCGCAAGGGTTTCAAAGGATTCTTATTAGGGTTAGGCATTACTCATATTCACAACCTTTTGAAATATAATTTTAGAACATAATTTTGATTTTAGTTTTGTATGCTCTCTCTTTCTTTCTTTCATCATATGGGACTAGCAATGTGTAGGTTGTGGTGTGACATGCTCAAAGTGCTATTTTGAACCCTGCTTATAGCGTGTTTTGAGTACTTTTGTGTACTAATCAAAGATAATTAACCTAATTGGCACATTAAGGTCCGACTATACATCGGGGGACATTTTATGGCAAATTTGGCGCTTACAAGCTATTTATGCTAAAATTGCCGAGTCAATCCAAGCACGAAGAATTCGAGTCAACCCAAGATTACAGATCGAGACCGTATGAAGAGCGTAAATGGAGTCAGAGGAAAATTTTTCACAACCCGCGAAATTTTCGCCGGGGTTGCACCTTATCCATCCGAAATCTCCCTTCCTACGCGTGACCGCCTCGCAGCCCACGCTCATTCATCCCGCGAAAGACCGTTGACTTCCCGCGCCTTTACCTTTTGACTCCTTTTGTCACTTTTTGGTTTTCTTTCCAAAATTGTCCCTTGTAATAGCTTTGATTTTTGTTCTTTTTACCTTTGCCACGCGTATATAAGTCTTATGCACCGTAACCAAAGACAACTTTGCTCATTATTAAACAAAGGAACCTTCAAGAGTTCCCGCTTTTCTTTTTCCTCCACTTTCTCATTTTCTCCTTTCTGATAGCCAAACACCCCTTGAGGATGACAACTCAAGGGATGGTCGGCTAAAACCCCTTCATCCTTGAAGAGGAGGGCTACTAGGCTTTGGATTTAAGGTAAACTGTTGGTCCTTTATTTTTAACGCATGCATTTGTTGTTATTTATGTCCCTACTTCTCACACTAGGTTTAAATATCTTGTATATGCCCTAATTGACTAATACTTGGCAATATTTTTGGGTTCAGTGGATGCTTATTACTAGATCCACTGATATTCGGTTAGTTGTCTCTTATGAGTCACTGTAGGGTAGATCCAAGAGGAAAGATTTTCACTGCCGGGGACCATAAATGATTATTAAATGCCATCTTTCAAAAGGAACAATTATTAGGGTTCGGTTTTTATAGCCAAATGAAGATCCGGTTCGGGAAATGACTATAGGTCATCCTCCCCAATGCGAGGAAATGAACCCGAGGACCTCTCAGTCGCCTTAGGACCTCAAACCAGTGGCCCAATGCTTAAAGGAGTTCTTTTTCTTATTTTATTTCGTTTTATTTTCAGTTTCCAAACATTCACCTCCACTGTTTTTACAAAACCCTAAATCCAAAGTGAAACTCACCATGGATCACCGTGCCCGTTTGTATGAAACCCATCCCCGAGCTCAACCCTTAGGAACTGCAGGCTGCATAGTTTATACGGCAAAGAGGAGGAATTTAGGTATATAAATTTTGTTGATTCCAGTACACCTACTGTGGCATGAATCAAGGACCTAAGGGAGAGTGTTTTCCATGACAAACAAAGATGCTCAAGCCTCACCAGAGGTTGTCACGGGTATTATTTAGCTTCATTCCCAACCAATCAAAGCGCTTATTGATCCAGGAGCTACTCATTCTTTTATTTCTGCTTCTCTTATTGATTTGTTGGGCTTATCTACTAGCTTGCTAGAATTTGATATGCTTGTCTCTACGGAAATTAGGAAATCCTTTTTGGCTACTAGAGTTGTTAAGAATGATAGTATTGTGTTTGGGGCTAGAGAACTGCATGTGGACTTGATATTATTGCAATTACATGATTTTGATATCCTATTGGGAATAGATTAGCTAGCAACTCACCATGCCCTATTTGATTGTTTAGCTAAGAGGGTAACCTTTCATATTCCGGGACAACCTGAATTTTGTTTTGAAGAGAGCTTTAGCGATGCTCCTGTTCAATTGATTTTAGTTATGAAGGCTTAATCCTTACTCAATAAATGTTACCAAAGATATTTGGCTTATGTTTTAGGAAATGATAAGGATGTGAAGTTGGATGATATTCTTATAGTAAGAGATTATCCCGATGTATTTCCTGAGGAATTACCTAGACTACCACCAAAAACGGAAGTTGAATTCACCATCGAGTTAGTGCCAGGGACGACTCCTATCTCAAAAGCACCTTATCGAATGGCTCCTTTAAATCTTAAGGAGCTAAAAGCACAGTAGTAAGAAATGTTTGATATAGGTTTTATTATACCTAGTGTATCACCTTGGGGAGCCCCAGTGCCTTTGTTAAGAAAAAAGATGGGACTTTGAGATTATGTATTGATTTTAGGGAGTTGAATAAGGTGACAGTTAAGAACAAATATCCATTGCCCAGGATTGATGGCCCGTTTGATTAATTACAAGGGTCTTGTGTTTTCTTTAAGATAGATCTTAAATCTGAGTATTATCAGTTTAGGGTGAAGGGTGAAGACATATTAAAGACTGCTTTTCGTATTAGATATGGGCATTATGAGTTTTTAGTGATGCCATTTGGTTTGACTAATGCCCCAGCCTCTTTTATGAATTTAATGAATAGGGTTTTAAACCTTATTTGGATCAATTTGTGGTGGTCTTCATAGATGATATTCTGTTGTATTCAAAGACTAAAGAAGAGCATGAGAAGCACTTACGTGTTGTTCTTCAAACCATAAAGGAGAACCAACTTTTTGCTAAGCTTAAGAAGTGTGAGTTTTGGCTTGATCAAATTTCCTTTCTTGGCTATGTGGTTTCCAAGGATGGAATGTCAGTAGACCCAGACAAAGTAGAAGTAGTGTTGAGTTGGAAGAGGCCTACCACAATGTTTAAGTTTTGAAGCTTTTTGGGTATGGTTGGATATTATAAACGCTTCATTGAAGCCTTTTCCAAAATTTTCCTACCACTTACTAGACTCACCCAAAAGAATGTCAAGTTTGTGTGGAATAGTGTTAGATTAGTTTTGAGAATTGTCTGAAGAAGGTTGATATTCGCTCCAGTTGTTGACTACATCTGGCCTAGTTCAAAGGATTTGTCATTTAGTGATGCATTATGTTAAGGTTTGGGTTGTGTACTCATGCAACATGGGAAAATGGTGGCATATGCCTCCAGGCAATTGAAGTCATATGAGCAAAATTACCTCACTCATGACTTAGAGTTGACAGTTGTGGTTTTTTCTCTTAAGATTCAAAGACATTACTTGTATGGTGAGACATGTGAGATTTATATAGACAATAAAAGTTTGAAATATTTATTCTCCCAAAAGAATTTAAATATGAGACAAAGAAGGTGGATTAAACTCCTTAAAGACTATTATTGTAGCATTTTATATCATCCTGGTAAGGCAAATGTAGTTGCTAATGGCTTGAGCAGAAAGTCATATCACTATAAGAAAAATCATGTTTTGCAATGGAAATTTTGCAACGGACCGATCTATTGCAAAACAGTAACGGTTCTGCAATGGAATGACAACAAAAATGTGCTAAGTAAAATGCAAATGAATTGCAATTAAATTGACTTTGTACATAAATTTGCAACGGATTCATTTTTGTTGCAAAACTGGCGGGAAGCTTTGGCCCCATCCTAGGAGACGACATTGCAACGGATTTGACCGTTGCAAAAGTGTAACGGACTGCCCGCTGCAAACTTAAAAAAAAAATAGATTGACAACAAAATTAGAGTCAAGTGTACCTCAGAACAGCATTAGCAATAGTTTTGCAACAGATTTATAAGTTCCTAGGCATTTTATCAAAGATAACTTAATATTTGATTTATAATTCAAGGTAAATTATTAACTATCAACATTCTCTAATGTATATAGAGAGACATTTAACGTCTCTTTCAAACATGGTTCAAAGTTGCAATATTGATCACTGATTGGAAAGGTCCTAAGATATATCATTTTTTATATCTTGATTTCAATAACTTGGATCAGTATTGAATGAGATGAAAAATAAAAATAAATGAATTTTTTTCAAAATTTCAAAAGAGCTGTTAAATTTATCATAAAAATCAAAATATAGGGTGAATATATTTGATTCCTTAAGTAAAAAGAGGTGATTTTTGGCTACTCTTGTAAAACTCCAACCTTATTGAATGTTATAATGGTAGTTGTTGAACTGATTAGAGGTCCAATGATAGAAGTGAGGGTAGATTAGAATTGAGAACGCTTCGGACGTCATTTGGGCATAAAGTGAAATTTTCCGAAAATTTTCACCGGATGCCCTAAGAAATAGTGATTTTTCTTATTATATCCCATTGAGGGGCTGAAAAGGACTTTAAGAAATTCTCAGCTCCTACGACTTGAAACTGATATTTAGAAGAGAATTTGAGATTTGCTTAATAGTGATTTCCGGATTCTAAATTGAGTTTATGCCATAAAATTTTCGAAATCGGGTCGAAAAATATGAAAATGTCCGAAATAAATCATAGAATCTAACGAAACTGAAACGGAGTCCGTTTGAATAGTTTCCAGGCGATCCGAACGTAATTCCTATAATAATATATTGTCCCGATTTCATTTAATGATTTAAATCCGATTCGTGATTTCAAAGCCTGGAATCCACTGCGGAAGGCTTTAATTAGAATATTTCATGGTTAATGTGAAGTTTAGACGGCCATGTGAATATTTTGATTAACTGGTATGGTGCCAAAGAGGCAAACCGAGATAAAAGTCGCTATAAGGGAAAGATTTATTATGAGAGCCAATCAAAACCTTCTTAATGGCTAAGTTATGATTAAAATATCATGAGAATGGGCCAATGAGACTTCTTAAGCACAAGAGCCAATCAAAATTTTAGGGCTAAGTTAGGGTTAGTGACTCATGAGAATGGACCAATGGGATTATTTGGTTCAAGGGCAATTTTGGAAGTTGTGAGACAAAAGTCAAAACTCATATTTTGGTCTCAAAATTTCTAAGGCAACCCGTAGGAGAGGAGGAGAAGGGAGAAAAGAAGAGAAAAGAAGAGGAAGAAGAGGAAGAAGAGGAAGGAGAAGGAGAAAAAGGTATGTTTTTATTTTAAATCAAGTGTATTTTGGATTTCCTAAGGTTTGGTATGGAGATTAGTGCTCCTTTGGTCTAGGTTTCAGGAGAAATCACATTAACCCTAGAATTTTGAGGTTAAGGAGGGTAAAACCCAATTGGTAAATTGAAACATGGAATCATCATAATTTTTATAGTTTTGTAGGAAATGGTGGACCTTAACACTCTTGGATTTTCACCTAGGGTTTGGCTTCTTATGAATTTCCAAATCACCAATTCAAGTGTTGTGAGTTGTTTTGAGTTAGATTTCCCCATGTGGTTTTTGAGGTATTATGGAATAGTTGTAAAAAGGAGAATGTTGGGTTTTAAAGAGAATGCTGTCAAAATTAAACCCCCGTTTTGTTTTGGCTATAGATTGCTATAATTATCCAAATGAATTGATTCCAATTGGTAAAGAAACCAAAAGAGATAGGTCTATGAACAGTAGAATGGACCAGCAAATTTAGCTCTAAGGCTCCCAAATACAGGACTGAAATGAGCTCGTGTAGCTCATCGATTATGCTCAGTTGGGGTATGGTTGTAGTGTTTGGCCATAAGTGGAGTTTCACTCATCCAAATCGAAAGTGATTAAAATTTGTAAAATATACTTAGGGGAAAAAGTTATCTGGAAGGAAGGGCCATATGGAGTTTCACTCATCCAAATTGAGTGATTAAAAATTTTGCAAATATACTTCTAGGGGGGAAAGCACCAAGGAAGTGCATGGAAAATTCAACCCCAAAGTGCCCAAAATTTGTCAAAGTGGAGCTATGTGTGCATTCTGTTCTGCCAACTGAAATCATCTGTATGTAAAATACAATAACTTGAGTTTTGGTGATCCAAATTGTGTGATCTCAACTGGGAAAGAAACCTTATAACCATAGATTTAAATGAGTTGAAATAAAACAATTTCCAATTTATGGAGTTAAGACCCTAAATCAAGGATAATAAGAGCTATCTAATGAATAATGTAAACTAAGATCAAAACAATGCTGTAACTGCATATGGGTTAGATTAGAGAAGGAATCTTAACTAAAACTTTAAGAGATGTCACGATATAGACCTGATGTGGAGAGTTTCATAATTTTTGAAGACCGCTTGAATAATTTTGAGTCATAAAGTCTATAGAGTATTGTTGGAAAAGGTTGGCCAAATGAGTGTTTTTTTTATGCTCATGGGTAATTTGTCCATCATTTAAAATGAATGTGTATGGTGGATTAAAATGGAAGTTATGATTAATGTAGTTGTGGTTTTCTTGAAAAAGGTGAAAAGTACTCATCGGATCGGAACGGAATTCGACGGGAAGCAAGCTGGATCGAAGTGAACTCCGTGAGTGTAAAAAATGATATTTCTCACAATTGAGTTTTAAAAGTGAATGGTCTTATTGTTAACCCAAAGTTTGAAATGGAAATGTTTATATAGTCGTTAAAGCATATGGAAAGGTTTTATCTTGGCATCAATATGATATTTATATTAAATATAATATATACAAAAGTAAGTATTATGGAAGTTTAAAAATGTGTAAAGAATGCACAAATAAGTAAAATAATAAAGTAAAGTGTTTAAATGGATTTAAATGTATTTTGAATAAATGTTTTACCGATGGTTACTCTGACCCTATATGACTGTTATGATCGATATCGGCCGAGGTACTTTTAAGCGTAAAGACTTATGCAAAGTTATAGGTTACTAATCGAGGAGGGAAATAGGTGCTTAGAGCATCCTACACGATAGCAAGACTGGAACCCATAAAGCATGGGAGTTTCTCCCGCAATGTATGGGCTATGACCTGAACAGATCACCACGTACCCGAACTCGCTTCATGTTTATCCCTCCGGGTTCCATCGTAAAGAAAGAAATAAAGAAAGAAAGAAAGTTTAAGGCATAAATTGATTTTTAATCAGAGGCATGTATTACTTTGATACATCAAATGTTATCTTAATGAATGTACTCACCGGGCTCCTTAGCTCATTCTTTCTCGTATGTCAAAAAAACATTTTAAGGACTAGAGACAAAAGGCCGGTAGAGTACCTCCTCCTCGTGGCAAAGAGTCAAGCCATTGAGGAGACGACGACTGTGATTTCATTGTATATACATTTTGCATATTGTAAATATTGAATATTTTGTCATGTATGTATGCAATATATGGGTTATGAGCTTTTTAAAAGGAACTACGTGGGCTTTGATCCTCGCGGGACGAGGCACGTAGGCGGTTGGCTTAAGTCCGGCCCAAGCCAAATCTTCTGATAAAAATGTGCATGGAATTGAAGAAGGTTTGAATGTTTTAATGATTTGAAGTGAATAAATGTATATATGTATATATTGTGTTTGATTGGGTTGTGGACGAGAGTCCTAAAATGTGCTGAGGGTTGATAATTGAAAGATTAGAAGTGTTTTTAAAATGTTTTCGCAGGTTTTGTAATTCGTAAACTCAGCACCAGAGCAAACTCGCCACCTTCTAAAAATCCAAGTGTTTGAAAAAGAAAGAAAAAATTTTATCACTTCGCTCGCATTATTTTCTAAAGATGGCGTTAAGGAGTGTAAGGGGTTCGCCTCCATGCGGATTTTATTTGACTGCTTTGAGGAAAAGTTTCATATCCATTGGAGTGCCGGGAGGTCCCCGGTTCATGGAGGTTAATCCGGTCGATCCTTCATTCTCGGGCCTAAGATCAACCTCATCTCATTATATCTATTTTATTCCTTAAATAAGTGGTTATTCCATATAAATTTAGGTTTTATCTTTATTTTTTGGTGATTTTGTTGTTTTGTTGCGGCGTTTGGTTTTCGTCGTCTTGTTGCGGCATTTGGTTTTTGTTGTCTTATTGCTACATTTTTCGATGTAATGATTTGGGGGACAGGGTAAAACATAAAGATTTTGTTTTTGCCGCCTTATTGCAACGCTTTTCTCTATGTAATTATCTGCATGTTAAAACATATTCGATATATTAAAAAAAACATCTTCTAAATGAAATTAAAAGTATATTAAATGTTTTAATATTTAATTTATATTTTGGGTTAAGAAATTGCTAATATATATATATATATATATATATATATATATATATATATATATATATATATATATATATATATATATATATATATATATATATACAACATCATAAGCTAAAAGTAAAAGTAGTCAATAAGACTTAGCTCAAGTAGCTTAGAGCCAGACATTGGGAAGGGAGGGGTCTGATGAGTCTAAAAACTCATTTGATTTTTAATCCATTTTTTGAATTTATTACAAGATAATTGTTATCTGTATATAGAAAACTGGGGTAATTTTTCAAATTTAATTTAAAAATATGTTACAAAAATCCCAAAGAAAAACTAGAAGAATTCAAATGCAGAATAGTAAAGTGGGTTTAATAGAAAATGAAAGCTTACCACAAGGAGCTCTTTGTTCGGGCCATTTCCAGGTCACAACATCACTAAGACTAGTTAATGAGGTTGCAATTAAGAAATGTATTTATGAATTTTAAAGAAACTATTCAAGGCGTAGTTTAGGTCGCAACGCCAACTGAGGTTGCCACGTTGATCCGCTGATGAAGCCAGATGAGGTCTCTGTGGGAATTGCTGCAACCAGCTTTGCAATGAAGATCAAATTTTGAGGCCGCGGACATCATCTCAAGGTCATGATATGGAATTGAATAGGGAGTCACAACAAAGAGATTTGGAAGTTGCAACTACAAGAGATGGAGAACGAACAAGCCTGAATCTAATATTGAGGTCGCCACAGAAACCCGGGCGCCGAGCCAAGCGAAACCAATCGGGGAAATCGGTCGCACACTTTGTTATTCAAGGACCCCAAGGAGGTCACGACTAATCACCGAGGTCGCGACCCAAAAGAAACAGCACCCAATACGCAAAGCCATGTCCATCACTAACTGCCAGAACCTCAAAGGAGGTCGCGACCTGAATACACATTGAGCATCAACATCCAGGTCGAAATTATGTTTAAAGAAAACCGGTGACAACCCGCAACCGTAAAGCGAGTAACGGAGGTCGCGGCGTCATAATGAGTCACTAATTTTTAAAAAGCAAGGGGTCAAATAGCAAAGCAACACACCAATTGAGGTCACATAAATCTCCATCTAACAAAGATCGTTATGCTCTGAACCTGAAAAAAAAAGAAAGTCACGACCTAAGGTAAGGCAGTAGAAACAGAAATGTGGTCGCAACCTAAAATTGAGGTCGCGACGTGCAGTGCAGCAAGGAAAGGAAGTCCTGACTTAGAACTAAAGTGGTGACAACTAAAAGGAGGTTGCAACCTAAAACTGAAGTCGTGACTCGGAATTGCAGCAGAAGGGAACGACAACGAGGTTGCGACGTGAGACTAAGGTCGCGACATCAACTCTTGAGGACAACTGAGCCAAAAAGGTCGCGACCACAATTTAGGTCGCGACCATCAATCAACGGGCTACGAAAGAAACCTGGTCAGAATCGAATCGCGTATAACTGGTGCTCACGTACATCAACCCAGGTCGCTGACATGAGACACTGTAGCTTTTCTTCCGGGAATTCCCACTGACTTTTGCATTCGGCCCATTTTCTTTGTACGTATATGCAACATAAAGGTGAGAATAAAGAAGTAACCTCTAACTTTTTTCATTCTCATTAATTGAACTGAGAGAAGGAAGTGGGTTCATTGTATAGTTTAGAGTAGATTTAATTTTCTTTCTTTATTTTTATTTCATTTTCTTTCTTCTTAAATTATTTTTAACTGAAATAAATAATTCAGCAAGAACGAATGAGCTGAATTTTATTTATGTTATTTTCTTCTTAAATTACTCGCTTGAAAATTGTGAAATCTAGACAAAATTGAATTCATTTCTTCTCGCCTTTAATTGCAATTACAAGTGCATGTACTTGATCGATGCTCCATTGTTAATTGTGATGCGCACTAGAACGAGCTCAAATTGATCTCGATTTACAACCAGTTACGCCTTTTCTCGCAAAATCTCTGAGAGAATTATTTGGGTTGTGATTTACTTATTGGTGTTGTTTTTGACCTATAGTTCCCAATGGTAGTATCGATCACCCAGCTTAAGAGTGTATCTTGCTCTGATTTCCAGGATGCCCTCTGCATGACACAGAGTTGGAGATTCCTGAGAGTTGAGAGCATTCACTTATGGGTATGTTAGACTACCATTGATGAACTGCTGAGCTCTGAAAGTTCATTTCGATAAATCCCCCATTCGCTCATAATTGATGTTGGAGGGGAGTATTTATCAATATAAATAATCATATATTTCACCTCATCTTAGCAGCTCCCAACCCCGTGTTAGCCGAGATCTAATCATGGAAGGCCAAGAACCACAGATCTCGGGAGGATGAGACACCTTCACTAAGTGGTAGAAATTTTGCAAGAATCCTGAGAAGGAAAGCAAAAGATATGCAGTCATCAAGAAATGGGTATGAAGTATTGAGAAAGAAAAATACCCAAATCTTGCAAGAAGATCAGAAATACAAGTAACTGGGTTCGATCTTGACTTCGAGAGAAGCAAGAGCTTCTAACCAGTGAATATGGAGAAATCCAACTGCAATATTTAGGCAATCTTGGACAAATCCAGATTCATACATAAAACAAGAGCGATTATTCAAGGTAGGAATTGACTGCTTCATTGACTGCTTGCAGGAATTGTAATTCATTGTAATCGACCTGGTTTCTATGTTATTTCAAATCTTATATTTTTAGTTCATAGTCGAGGACTTTTATTTTTGTAGATAAAACATCCACTATCGCTCTAGTCCAAATAGCATAGAACTTCGTGAGGTCAGGGGTAGTTGATTTCCAAATTCTTGTCAATCTCTGTGGGAATAATACCTGGATTTACATTTAGATTTTACTACTTGTATGACCTGTGCACTTGCAATGTCGTAGACTAGACCCATTTTTAAAATCATGAACACCAATAAAGATTTATTTAATCAACAAAGTTTAACCAAGTGACATGGATGCAAGAGAAGTGTAAGACTCTTTCAACTATGTGAATTTGAGGGGTTTTTAGTCTATATAGAAAAAGGCAAACTGTAAGACCCGAGAAATTTCAATTTCTGGAATAAGGGCAAAATCGTAATTTCCTACATTTAAAATTGTAATTTTAAAATCCGTAATTTATTCTCTAGATCTCGGATTGCACTGCGACCGCCTCGAAATTCAGCTTTTAGCATGTAAAATTTCGTCAATTCGAGACTGAGTCGGGCACGCTTCGAGGCATCGCGCCGGTGCCAGAAAATGATTTTCGATGCGATTTAAAGTCACATATAGCACACTCGCGTACCATAAGTGGTACTTAAAGATGAAACGATAAAAATGGACGGCCGAGATAGTGCCGAATGTCAAAACTGGTAAAAGAAGGGACAAAATGGTCATTTTTAAGTTTGATTTAAGTCACAAGAAGACAAAATAGTGAATAGTCTTCATCTCCTCAAATTTAAAAGAAGAAAACGAATGAAAAGGAGGATGCAAAGAGCAAGGAGAAACGAAAATGGTGGTTTTGCATATAAGGTCCTCACTTCCCCAGACGGCGACAACCAATCGGGCCTAAACGCCAGAAGGAAAGACGCCTCTACGCCGGCTGTGCTACGCTGCGGACTCCGGTTTTGTGAGTTTTTGACAAACTCCGAGAGGTAGGGGTTTCTCCTACTTGGAGTTTTATTCTCACTTAAGTGTTTTGTCGATGCTGAGTCGAATAATGAGGCCAGAGAGTTTCAACTCCCATCGGTCCCAAACCTTGGGACCGAATTGATATAATTTTTGAGACAAAAATTGGAGCAGCCGTGTGTGGGTACGGGCTGTTTGGGTGCATTTGCATAATTTGTGCATTAAATGTTTGCTTGATATGCACAGCCGGGAATGGTCATGAACTGCGGGTTCACTATGAACCGTTGATTTAGTGATTTTCTGGGAATAGTAACCGAGGGTTTCACTATTCCCGAAACAGTGTTCTCAAAATATATTTTTGTGAAAATATGTGTTTGGTCGAGTGATTTAAATTAAATTGCTCGTGTTTGATCATTAGCCCAAGTGAGCTAATTTTTGATGTATGAAATGAAAATTTACATGAAATGATTGTGTGAATTAAATTTTTGTAAATATATGCATGTATATATATTACATGTGAATTAGACTGTATTGAATTGGTATACATGCATTCTATAATCGGGACATCCTAGGACTATAGGAGTTAGTGCATGAGACTTAGTCTAGAGAAAATGGTTCGAGGGTTGTCTAAAAATACACTATCGAGGGTAGTCCAAATTAAATATATCAATCGTCTGAGCTCAATTGATATTCACTGAGGGTAGTCCACAAAACACCACACATCAATCAGCCGGAGCGACCCAATTGATATTCATCGGAGGGTAGTCCACAAACAAATAATATATCAATCGTCGGAGAGGCCCAATTGATATATACACATCGGAGGGTTGTCCACAAACAAATAAAACATAATACACATTCCTACACGAGGCTGAGCGAGTGTGAGAGTCAAGAGGCTCCTGATCCGAGTTGGTCATGTAGACATTCAAGTAGGATCATGCATTTGCTTGAATGTGTGTTTAAATTGAACATTGTAATCGCACTTAGTGGTGAGTGTTCAATTTAGGGCTTACTCTCCATCGAGCATTAGCTCACCCTGGGCCGTGGACCCCCTTTACAATGTACAGGAGCTACGAGGAGACGGCTCGTCCTAGAGGCTGAGTTTAGAAGAAAAGTTGGATTGTGGCTTTGGATTCGTGGTGTATACATGTATTAGAATGTTAGAATTTTAATATGTATGTATAAGGGAGAATTGATTACCCTCTTGTAACTATTGGATATATAGTCGACTCATGATCGTATGTATATCAGCATCGTTTATGGGCCCAAGTGGCCAGACATTGACATATATTGCATATATCGACTGTTCGGGGATGTAAAATGCAGGTTTTATACAAGTATTGTATTCGGGTAGAGCCCACATACAAAGGAGACTGGCCCGATTTTCGTGGAGAAATGCTCCGTCACCCGACATTCACGCGAGTATTCAGCCGAGATCGACGGTAGTCAACTGACCCTGCTCGGGGCGTCACAGCCGTATCGAGCTTAGGTATAATGGTCACCTAGAGCTCGAAGTTATCCATCACCACTTGGGTGGTTTGATGTAGAGTATAGGTATATGGAAACCTAGAGATCGACAGGCTTGGTGCCAGCCATAGTCGTGAGAACATCGCCACTAGGTGTGGTTCGGCTGATAAGTGTAGGTATGTAGATTACCTAGGAAACACGTGGACGTTAGACACTACATGCATGTTGATGTGTTTTGTGTGATTTGGGTGAATTATTGCATGATGGTGTGTATGCCATGTTTTATGTAAGTTGTGGAATATTTGTGTGCTTATGATTAGCACATAGGAAAACAAATGAAGTAAAGAAAATGGAGTTTGAGTGGTACAGCAGGACAAAATCGGAAAAGAAATGAAGAGTATTAAATAAATTTTAATAAATTTATTGGATGAGAATTGAAGAAAATGGGAAAAAAATAAATTTTTATAAATTTATTTGGGTGTTAAGGAAAAAAAATTAATAATAATAATAATTTCTGGAGTTTTACAGTGTGAAACTGGAAAAAGAAATTAAAGAAAATAAATTTTATAAATTTATTTGCTCATGAGGTGAAGAAAATAATTTTCTAAGGTTTTATATGGTAAACCTAAGAAAAGTGAAGAAAATAAATTCTCTTTAGAAATTTATTCAGGTATTCGAAAATGAAAAATGAAGAAAATAAATTTTTGTAAATTTATTTAAGTGTTCAAGAAAATGAAAAAAAAAAAAGGGAAGTAAATTTTTTTTTATGATTTTCCAAATACAAATATTTAAATATATATATATATTTAGAAATATGTTTTTTACCCTGATGCAGAACTGCTGGCAACTAATTCAATATGAATTTAGATTATAAGCCTGGTAAATTGTATTGCAAGAGAGAGTAATTAAAAATTGCAGGAAAATTTGTATTGCAATACCATTTTGTATTGCAGAGGAAGGCTCGAGGGTTGAAGGTATTGCAATACACTATATTGTATTGCGTAGAAGGAATGGGTCATAGAAAATTGTATTGCACAAGGAGTAGTTGTGGATTAAAAGAAATACAGCCAAGAGATTGTATTGCAGAATTAGGCTCCAGGGCGGAGTTGCACATAAAATTGTATTGCAGTCGGAAGGCTATATTGTATTGCAAGAGGATTGTATTAAGGTGAAATTGTGTTGGGGTAACACAAATTTTGTATCAGGACGAACAAGAATCCATGAACATTAAATCGTGAATAGTAAACCGTGAACAGTAATCCATGAACATTAAACCGCGTGAATGCAGTCGTTGACCGCCAATTAAACAGCTGAATTTCAAAAAAATTTTTTTTTTGAAAAATAAAATCAAATAAATAGGACAAAATTTTCAAAATAAATTTTTAAAATGAAATTTAAAATAAAATTTTTGCTGAAAACAATATTTTAAATGTGTTAATCGATTGTCTTCAGACAATTAGAATGCAAGGATAATGTGTATACACCGATTAAGATGACAGCACTCTATTGTGCTTGAGGCTTCTGTAGATACTGTATTGTATTTAATCATCATCGAAATCGCGGATTGGCGCTATTGTTGGCGAGGAAACTGGTAATGTATAGGAAAAGGGTGAATACTAAGGTTACACTACGCACCTGCATTCGATAATGAAATGAACAAACAGCCTGTAACTCCACTGAAATAAAATGAATCGAGCGGTTTAAATTTAGCACAATCTCTAGGAAATGAACGGTCGCTTCATGGTTGTCAAGTCTATTAGTAATTAGCATCTCGCATTACTAGTTAGGATCAAATGAAATTAGTAATGATTCTTGTTGCCATGTTAATCGTGTAAAATACAAGAGAGAGGACTATATTACGTGAGGACGCCCACGTGGCACCGGGTCAGGCACCACCGATTAATCGACCGTACACGTATTTGATCGCCGGGCCTTCGAGAGGCCAGATGCTGCGTGAGGCTGCTATCGCACAAAGATGTTATGAAATGCGAGATCCTAAGAACTCCCAGAGCTAGGACGCATCGTCCCCTCCGACATTCACTGGGAGGAGATCCTCATGGTTGCGTACTACTGGTTTGCGCATCGAGAACATATCGGAGGCATGGAGATCACCCCGATACGACCAGATCAAAGAATGCATTCCGCCTGCAGGGCGAGGCCCAAGCAGTGGTGAGACGGGCTAAGACCCCAGAGACTTGAGGTTATGACATGGGCAGAGTTTCGTGAGCTCTTCATGGGGGAAGTACTTTCCAGAGATCATGAGGGCATGCCAAGTCAGGAGTTCCGCAGCCGCTGTGGCGACGGACTTAATGGACTACGTGGCTAGATTCATGATACCGATTTGTCGATGAGTGGCCACGGACTTGGCATCCAAGGTTAGGAGATTCGAGAATGGGTGAAGTTGTCCATTCAGGCCAGGATTGTAGGACTTCGTCTACGGGATATGGACTCCATGGTTGGGACGGCCCTGACCCTTAGAGAGAGAAATCGAGGATGCACGAAGCACTCGGGATGTGAGTGTTGGTAGCAAGAGGGAGGATCAGCTTTCTCCTAGTTCGGGAAGGCGGGAAGACACGCTTCACACTAGTTCCCGGGACTAGGGCCAAGTTGAGCATGGTGTGGGATTGCCCCGAGACGGGGATCCCAGACTTTGGGACGCGGGGGTCCCGATTAGGTATGAAGCGGGGAGAGTATCGCGAATTCATTCCTCCACACCCTAGTGAGGGTTAGAGGAACCAGTTCGGAGTTTCGAGGTGCTATACAAGCACTCCCATTAGCCTGAGATAGACGGAGGGCGGAGTGTGAGTCGAGTCGAGGAGCGGATCGGTGTTGCGGCGGGCGTGGTGGACCTTAGGGTGGTAGACTTATTGGTTGTTGATTGTCAAACGGCATGGATGAGTTAATGACCATCGGGTTGTCGATAATTTAGACCTTAATTATTCGGGTTATCGTGCAGACACGACGTGGTTAGGCTTAGAGGTTAAGGCCTTTAGAGAAGCCAGGTATAGATGTTCTTCCCTAGGATGTAGGGTGAGAGTTGACCTGATAGGTCGAGATTATGAGTGAGAGATCTCCGAGATTCTGCTCATGGTGGACCCCGGGATTAGGTGTCACAGTTTGGCATTATTGCGTGCACGTGCACGGAGACATCGCGTCGAGTCGGGTGTGGTTGCGGTGGTCATTCACCGCGCTCTTGGTGAGTGTGGATTAGAAGGAGTTTGTCTTTGGGATTCGTCAATAAGACTCATAGTTCGAATGAGCTGAAGAAATTAAAGTGTGTTAGGCAGAGAAAGCGAAAAAGGGGGCCGTTGAATCCCTAAGGTGAGAAGCCTTGAGTTTAGGGTGAAGGAGACCGCGGTATTAGTATCCGAAAGGTCTTGTAGGTGTAAGGGCCAGGAGAGATCCGAATTTCTATATGGGTGTAGAGACCGAGGAGATCCGAATTTCTGTAATGGGTGTAAGAGACCCGGGGAGAGATCCCGAATTTCTGTATGGGTGTAAGAGACCCGGGGAGAGATCCCGAATTTCTGTATGGGTGTAAGAGACCCGGGGAGATATCCCGAATTTCTGTATGGGTGTAAGAGACCCAGGGAGGTGGCAGAATTTACGTATTGGGTGTAAGGGCGAATTGGAGATATCAAGAAATTTTTGTGTGAATGTAAAGAACGAAGTGTAAGCGAAGAGTTATGTTGCTTTCGGGAATGAAAACACACGAACATAGTTATCCACCTTGAGACTTAGAGTTTAGTGATAGGAATTAAGGTGACTGAGATGAAAGCACACGGACATGGTTATCACGCAGACTTAGAGTTGAGTGATAGGAGTCGGGGGTGACTCGAGGTTTGGATACCCCTTTGGAAATTACATTGGGTGTTGTTGAGCTGGGAAGGGCTTGGTAAATGGATGTCCTTCATGACATGGACTAGGTTGGTCCATTCGGTTGTCGATGATTATGACAGCCTTAGGAAGGTCGGCGTTTACACACTGACAAGAGTTGTGTAGGGTTATCGTTATATGGATTATATACGGGTGTTAGAGGACATGCTCTAGGGCATGCGTCTGAATCATAAGGGTAATTTGGGAGGAGCATTGGCCATAGTGGACTTCGCCTCGACAATGGTTTATCGGGGCTGAGTATCGGATGTGCCGTATGAGGCATTGTATGGTAGGCCATGTAGGTCGCGGTGCCAGGTTGGACAGGGTGGGAGAGAGCTCAGTCGCGGAGGTCTGATCGATTAGAGACACCTTTGAGAGGTGAGCTTGATGCGACCAGGCGTCTTCTCACGGCTCGGTAGACCAGGGAAGAGCTATCTGCGGATGTCTGTGTCGACCCTTAGAGTTCGAGGTTGGGGATCACGTCTTCTTGAAGGTGATGCTAGAGGGATGGTGAGTTCGTGACGAGAAGTTATCGCCGAGGGTTATTGGACCTTTCGAGATACTCGAAAGGATAGGCACCGTTGCATACCGGTTGGCGGTACCGCCCAGCCTGATGGGTGTCCACGAGGTGTTTCACGTCTCCATGTAACAGGGTATACTCGAATCCAGCTCATGTGGTGGACTAGGGACAGATTGAGCTTGGCACGGATGGGACAGCCGGAGGACCGGTGTGCGTGTTGATAGCCGTGATCAGGTTTTGCGCCTTGGGCCGTGAGGCTGAAATGAGGTGCTATGGCGGCACTATGGTGTAAAGTTCAGCGTGGGAGCGAGGACACGATCTTGAGCCACCCATCCCTTCTTGTTTAGGGATGAAGGTGTAGTTTAGTCGTTTAAAATTTAAATGACTAGTTTACGTACATGTTAGAGTGCACGATTGCATATGCATGTAATTGATTATGATTGTCGAGAAATTTAGGGTGAAATTCCTTTTAAGGAGGGGAGAATGTAAGACCCGAGAAATTCCAATTTCTGGAATAAGGGCAAAATCGTAATTTCAGTTAAAAATCCGTAATTTATTCTCTAGATCTCGGATTGCACCGTTGGAATCGTCTCGCGAAATCTAGCTAGCATGTAAATTTCATGGTCAGGGAGCCGATTTAGGTCGGCCTGCGTTTTTACACCGAGGGCATCGCGCGTTTAGTGCGAAGTAAAATGATTTTCGATGCGACGAAAGTCACATATAGCACGTACTCATGTACCATAAGTGGTATGAGTAGTGAAATGATGAAAATGGACGGCCGAGATAGTGCCGAATGTCAAAACTGGTAAAAGAAGGGACAAAATGGTCATTTTTAAGTTTGATTTAAGTCACAAGAAGGCAAAATAGTGAATAGTCTTCATCTCCTCAAATTTAAAAGAAGCGAACGTGAAATGAAGGGAGGGATGCGTGCCGAGGAGAAACGAAATGGTGGTTTTTAGGAGAAGGTCTCGGCTTCTCTCTAGATTTGCGACCGTGGGCCGTCGCGGAGTCTTCGGGCCGAGAGGAAAGGCGTTCTCACAGCGAAGCAGGCTCTGCAGCGTGGACTCCGGTTTGTGAGTTTGACAAACTCCGGAAGGTGGGGTTTCTCACTAGCCGGAGTTTTATTCCCATTTTAAGTGTTTGTCGATGTTTGAGTCGAATGAGGCCGTGAGGGCGTTTGTTGATCCCAAACCTTGGGACCGAATTGATATAATTTTTGAGACAAAAATTGGAGCAGCCGTGTGTGGGTACGGGCTGTTTGGGTGCATTTTGTGATAATTTGTGCATTAAATGTTTGCTTGATATGCATTGGGCCGGGAATGGCCGTGAATTGCGGGTTCACTAAGTGAACCGTTGATTTGTGATTTTTCGGGAATAGTAACAAGGGTTTCACTATTCCCGAAACAATGTTCTCAAAATATATTTTGTGAAAGGCCATGTGTTGGTCGAGTGATTTAAATTAAATTGCTCGTGTTTGATCATTAGCCCAGTGAGCTAATTTTGATGTATGAAATGAGAATTTACATGACATGATTGTGTAGATTAAATTTTTGTAAATTTATGCATGTTTATATTTACATATGAATGAAACGTATTGGAATTAGCATACATGCATTCCATATGCCTTTGGGAACATCTCTGGACTATAGGAGTTAGTGCATGAGACGAGTCTAGAAAATGGTTCGGAGGGTTGTCTAAAAATATTAATTATCGGAGGGTAGTCCAAATTAAATATATCAATCGTCGGAGCGGCCCAATTGATATTCATCGGAGGGTAGTCCACAAACAATTAATAATATCAATCGTCGGAGCGGCCCAATTGATATTCATCGGAGGGTAGTCCACAAACAAATAATATATCAATCGTCAGACCCGATTAGTCTGCTATACACATGGAAGGTTGTCCGCAAACAAATAAAACATAATATTCTCATACGAGGCTTAGGCGGGGAGTGTGAGGGAATCGATGAGGGCTCGGGATGCGGAGTTGGTCATGTAGATTCAAGTAGGATCATGCATTTGCTTGAATGTGTGTTTAAATTCGAGACATTGCCTTTACTTAAGTGGTGAGTAGCCCCTTGGGCGATTCTCCTACTAAGCATTAGCTCACCCCGTCATTAGGACCCCCTTTTCACAGTACGGGGGGCGTACGAGGAGGCGTGGCTCGTCCTAGAGTACAGTTTAAGAAGAAAAACCGGATTGTGGCTTTGGATTCGTGGTGTCTACATGTATTAGAATGTTAGAATTTTATATGTGTTGTATAAGGGAGAATTGATTACCTCTCTTGTAACTATTGGATATATAGTTGGACTCATGATTGGTATGTATATTGAGTACTGTTTATGGGCCCAAGTGGCCGTATTGGATATATATTGCATATATTGAATTTGTTGGAGACCAATTAAATGCGGGTTTATACAAGTATTGTATTTGGGTAGAGCTCCCCGTGCAAAGGAGACTCTGCCCGATTTTCGTGAAAATGTCGGGTCACCTGAGCATTCCATGAAACTGTCCATTTGGTTGGCGGGTGATCAACGAACCCCAGGTTTGGGGGGCGTCACACAAACAGGGTCCAGGGTTCAAGTCTTATTGAGGACAAATTTATGAAAAAGAACATATTACTATGATGTATTACAAACTAAATATATGTCAAAAAGTCCATATGTGTAAGACCCAAGAAAATTCCAATTTTCGGAAAAAATGGTAAAATGGTCATTTCGGTAAAATTCCAAAATTTTTCTAGATCTCGGATGACAAAATGGACTTCATCGTTGGAATCGTCTCGTGAAGTCTAGCTACCATGTCGAATTTCGTCAAATTCCGAGACAGTCAGAATTTCACGTTTTCTGATGCAGAATTAATCGGGTGCGGGTAAAAGCGAGTTTAGAAGGTACATGTTGTGGCCTTGGAAATCCCGAAATTCGGGTTGGCCCCACCCACATCAACACGTGAATCACAGTGGATGTCGGGTTGCAGACGCCCTTGAAAATCGAGGCGAGTCTCCTTTATGCAGGGAGAGCTCTACCCATCATTCACTATATACTGTCCCAAGCGATCAATATATCCCAACATGAGTAAATCGGCCTCTTGGGCCCATAATGCAATACTCATCACAATATATCCAAACTATATCCAATAGTTTCAAGAGTTAATAAACTACTCTTATACAACATATATTAAAATGAAAAGCATTCTAATACATGTATACAATGTGACACCAAGCACATGCCTCATTTCTTCTAAAAGCGACCTCGAGATGAGCAGTCTCCTCGCACGCTCACAGCCACTGCAAGAAGTCCCACAGTAAAGCTTCGATGGGAGGAGAATGCGCCTTAAATAGGCTGCTCGCACACGAGTGTGGTGCAGTGTTCCCAATAAACACTGCATTCAGAAAAGCGAATGCATGATCTGCAGTGTGCATGACTGACTTCCCGAGTCGATCCTCACTTGCGAACTCTCTCACTCAGCCACAAGCCTGTATGAGGTATTGTTTTATTGGTGGGCCCGACCTCGATCTTATATATATCAAGTGGGCATCCAGCAGGTACTGTATATTTGTTTGTGGATACCTCGTGAATATCAGTGGGCCGCTACGACCTGATTGTATTTTTGGTTTGTGGACTATCTCAATGATAATATTTTAGACTGCCCTCGAACCATTTCTCTGGAGCTCATCTCATGCACTAGCTCTATAGTCTTAAATGTTCAGTACATATAAGCTGCATGTGTGCCAGTTGTACGATCATGCAAATATATAAGCCTTGAAGATATGTCGCGTAAAATTAAATCGGCACCCAGAGCATGTTATGTAGTATCATTCAAGCCAGCCAAGAAGTGGCTCATGAGCTATGTTCAACGCCAAAGCAATTCGATTCAGTGCTTAACCCGAAACACATATTTTCACGAAATGCATTTTTCGTGTCACTATTCACAAGGAGCATTAAAACCACAGGTTTATGGATTAAACACTCAAATAAATCATTGTTGCCTTGAACGCATTTCACGGCCACTTCCGATAATCCAATAATACATGATTAACACCAAAACACACAATTTCACCAATCATCGTAGTGGGCGTGTAGAACGCTCCGTTTACTGTTTCAAAATTTCACATTAATTCGGTCTGAGGTTTGGGATCGATCAAGCAACCTACTTGGCCTCCATTGACTCAAACATTTGAAAGTCTTGAAAATGGGAATAAAACTCAAGTAGGGAAAACCTCTTTGGAGTTTGTCAAATATCCTAAACCGATCCACGTGTAACTTGCTCGTCAGAAGACCCTCATTCTCGACCCGCACTTATCAAACGATCGGATCCTTGATGACCACAAGAAGGAGAGACCCTCTCTCTCGACCCAACCGTTTCGTTGCCTGCTCCTCCTTTCACGTTTTCTCATTTTCATTTGTAAAGGACAAGCACTATTCCATTTTTGTCCTTTAGTGACTTAAAACAATTCTATAATGCCCATTATGTCTCTTTTCCCGGTGATATTCGGCACTATCTCGGCCTTCCATTTCATCATTTCTCTACTCATACCACTTTATAACATATGAGTACGTGGTATATGTGACTTCGTCTTATCGAAAAATGGGTACTGCGACGCGGCTGCTGTCTGCGAAAAAATGTGTCAGCTTTCAGAAGCGTCTCGGAAAAATACCGAGATTTGCGTTGCTGGCAAGCTGGGTTTTCTTGAGCGATCAACGACCACAATCGTTTAGGTCATCCGGTCTAGAGAATTGGTGCGTTTCAACGAAATTACAATTTTGTAATCAAAATACGATTTTGCCCTTTTTTTTCGAAATTGGAATTTCTCAGTGCTATGTGTGTGGCAAAGAAGTCGCACATTCACCGTGTATCTTTGCTTGTGGCCAGCGTATTCTGGTAGAGAGAAAGGATGAAATTGATGAATTTTGGGTGTGCGAGTGTCGAATAGTGACAAAAGGACAGAGATGAAATTTTGCGGAAATGTTAATTGAATGAGACAAAAGTTAAATAGTGTCATCTTCTCCACTTTTTGAGACACACATGGGCTGGAGATGCAGTAGCTTAGGTTTTCATTTTTTTAGAGAGAGAAGGAGCTCCTTATAGCTAGGATTCAGCCGTCGGACCTTCGGTTCTCAGCGGACCAAAGTAAAATTCTTTCTCTGTGAGGAGCTACGGCGTAGACACCGATTTAGTGGGTTAAAACGGCACTCTAAGAGGTAGGGATCTTTTCCTACTTAACGTTAATATTTAATTGGAAGCGTGCAAGTAGTTAGAATGTTAAAGAACTGTTTTAGCGTGACGCTCGGTCTCAAAAGCTTTGAGCAGGAGTGGAGAAAAATTCTATTTGTGGTCGTGAGCATTAACCGGGGGTTTCTTGTTCAAATGAATAGTGACACAAAATTTTTGGTGTGAAAATGTGTTTAGTTGAGTGATTCAAAATGAATTGCTCGTGTTTGTTAATTAGCCCATGTGAGCTAATCTTGGTGTAATTGATTGTGAAATTGCATGACATGTTTTATGTGATTTAATTATGTTAACATATATGCATGTGAATATATTAATATAAATGTGTTGGAATTTGCATCATGCATTCCATATGCACTGGGGCACCCTAGAATATTAGGAGTGAGTGCATGACATGAAATTGAAAGAAAAACGAAAATGTTTGTGAAATGAATTTCGACCGGAAGATTTTCGAAAATTGCCTTGGAGGGATGTCAGGATCACTTAGGATGAGGACCATGGCTTGTTTAGGAGAGTTATCCGAGTAATTAAGCCTCGGAGGGTAGTCAATCATTTTTGAAACTGGTAGTAAGTTTTCATGAACAAAAAAAAGCTTGTTGTGAAAGCGGATATTTCTTCTTATATTGGCTTAGGCATGTGTATGAGGGTCGAGTGAGGGCTTCGAGACATGGGTTTGGGCATGTAGACATTGAGAGTGAGTTCATGTAATTGCTTGGATGTGTTTGTTTTGCCATGACATGTGCACTTAGGTGGGGAGTAACCCATGTAGGAAATTATCTCTACTAGGCTTTGCTCACCCTGTCGATGGATCACCATTTCAGGTATAGGGAGCGATCGGGAAGGCGGCACTCACTAGAGGCTGCGTGTTAAAAAGAAAGCTGACTTGTGGCTTTGATATTGTTGTATAACATGTATTAGAAATTGTAAACTTTTAATATATGTTTGTTTAAAGAGTAATGTGTTAACTCTTGAACCATGTAAGATAGTTGGTTGGATATTTTGTGAGTATTGATCACGGGGCCCAGTGGCCCATTTATTATGCTTTCATTATGTGGATACGTGGTCATTGTAATTGTTGGGACAGGTTTTGTACCTTGGGTAGAACTCCGTACAAAGGAGATTATGTCCGATTTTCATGAGTGGTGTCGGGTAACCCGGCATTCACGATTATTCCGCAGGTTGACGGGTTGTCAACGGACACCCCGGGATTGGGGTGTCACAATATGTCTAGCTTAGTTGGTTAGAGCCTTCAACGTTTAAAGATAGGACATGGGGAGGGGAAGGGTTCGAGTCACATTAGGGATAATTTACTATATTGTATTAAAAGTGATTAGTTTTTTAAAAATAGATATAAAAAAAATAAAAGTAAAAGTATACTAAATAATTTATTATACATATATATGTCATTTTATATTATATAAAAGAGAATGCAAGCATAGTAGATGACCTTGTTCATTTTTTTCCTTTTTATCTAGTTCCTTTTATCTTCCTTTTTTTTTTTTTTTCATTTATCGCTTTTTATCTAGTTCATTTTTTCTTCATTCTTTTCATTCACCGTCGTGCAGCATAGCGGTCTTCTTGTTCTTCCCTTTTCTTCCATTGACTGACACCGATTACCTCGATCGTTCCCAAGCCCACGCCTCCCGAGCTTAAGATCTCTCGGTATGTCTGAAACCGACACCATTACGATATCTTCTCCTTTTGGTTTTGCTTCACGCTCTCTCCTCTTGCTTTTGGTTTTGCTTTCAATCCTAAGGTCAATTTTTTTTTCTCTCCACCCTTACAGATCTTTGAAAATTTCAAAGATCCTTAGTATTTTCTTTGTTAACTAGTATTTAGTTTCAAAATTTAAACTTTTTATGAAGTTAACTTATATAAATTATATTAGGAAATTAAGATTTTTTTTATAAATATATTACATGAATTAATTTTTACAAAAGTTGCATTGATAGCAAATAAGAATTTAAATTTTGGGTGATAAGATGTATGTGGTGAAATTAGGACCACTCATTTTCAAAATTCCATACCCATCGTCGATTTAAAAAAACCCTTAGAGAACATATTCTTTCTCTTTCTTGATCATGCCGCCCACTTTACCTTCTCTATTTCTTTTCTTCCTCCTCTCTCATTACCCATGCTCATTCACTAGTCGTTGTTGGTTGAGAATCATTCCACAATTACCACCCTGGTGTTTTGGAAATCTTGTGAGCAAGGCGAAGACTAGATTCGTGATAGAGAAAGGGGAAGAAAAATTTATGTTTTTGTGTCATCCGAGTAGTTGCAATATTTGGCTCTAATCAAGGTCGATCTATGGCTTGATTAAGATGAAATTTTACCGACAAATTCCCAACTCATCGATCTTACATCTGAACGGTGACGATCAGATTTGGAGCTCAGCAACATCAATGTTTTGCCCGAGATCAGAACACCTATTCTGGTAAGTCCTCTTCCGATAGTTTGTAATAAAATATTTTGATCACTATTTTGAACCGTTTGATCTAACTGATGTTTAGTTTGAAGCTTTCTCTCATGTTTTGTTTGAAATTGGTTGGTTGGATTGGTTATTGGAGAATTTATTTGTGAGGTATGGTTTTAGAATCGTGTAGTTGCAATGTATGAGGCTGAGACTGTAGCTACAAGAGAGGATGCATCTTCATCTCAAGTAGTCGACGCAACTCAAATATATCTAGATGAGGTTGGTGGAGTCAAGAAAAAACTAGTATATGACCTTGGATTGATGGGATCTCTATGCCTATGGTCTCATGTATCATCAAGTTCTATCAATATGCCTTCAACTAGTCAGCCAGTCCAAGACTCTCAAACATAGGTGTAAGGAGATAATAAGATTTAGGCCATGGAAAAGGAGATGAGTGTGATGCATGAGCAGATGATGCAGCAGTAGAGGGAGCATTTGCAGACTGTGCAGAGTCTTACTGCAGCTTTTCATGCACAGATTTAAGAGATTATTAGGGGTTTACCTATTCCATCAACCATTGCTCTACATCCAGATGTATCTTCTACTGATCATAATCCTAATTATTAAACATTTTAGTTATTAAACTATTGCACATACAAACTATAAACTAAAATTGTGGTTGAATATTTTATGAAATTAATTTTTTTTTGTGGCATTTTTTTATTATGGTACAATGAATTTTGAAATTGATATAAGAAATTTTGGAAATTTATAAATTTAATAAAAATTAATGAAAATGGAAAAAAATATTGCAACGGAAATTCCGTTGCTACTGAGTAAGGGTTTAAGAAAAAAATATTTGTTGTAATGTTATTGCTACGTTGCAATAGAATTGCAACAACCTATTCTGCAACGAGTCACAATTGTTACAAATTTGTTGCACATTGCAATAGAATTGCAATAGAAATTGGAGCGGTATTGTAATGAAAGGGTTGCTAATCTGTTACGAATTTGCAATGAAATTGCAACAACTTCAGCCCATTCAATGTATTTTGACTGTTGGGATTTAGCAACGGCATTAGCAACGGATGTAAAATCCGTTGCAACATAACAACATAATATTTTCGTTACTTTATTGCAACCGATTGCTAATGGGGACTGTAACACCCCAAATTATACCTTAATAGTTTTATGACATGTTTAAAGTAAAATGGAAGTCAAATTGTGTTTTTTGGAAATTTTCGGGTTAAGTGTGAAAAAGCATATAATCGGAATTTTTAAAGAAGTACAAAAGATTAGTGGTAAATTATCAACTTAAAGACATAAAGGACATTAAGTAAGATGATTATATGTTATTGAACAATTATGATAAGTTGATGTGCAATTAGACTGAACTAGAAGGACCAAATAATAAAAGAGAAGTGAACAAATAAGAGAGAGCCAAACAAGGCCTTGAAAAGAAAAGAGGGATAATACCAAATTTGGTCTATTGATTGAGGGGAGTTCTTCATTTTAGCTTTGGAGAAACTAGGGTTTACAGGTTTGAAGAAGAGGAAGTCATCCTTGGTGATTTTACTCCATTTCTTAGCTATCTTTGTACAAGTAAGAAGAAAGGAAGAATTTTCTCATTTTTGGCAAATGAGAGCTAGGGCTTACGGTGGGAGAAGAACCATAAATTGTGGGTTGCTCTTCTCCTTTGTCTTGGGTTCTACTTGCTAAAGAGAGAAAGAGAGAAAGAGAGAAGAGAAGGAGAGAAGTAGAAGAAAGCAAAGAGAAGCAAGAGAGAAAAAAAAAGCAAGTTGGAAGAGAAGAAATCAAGGTATGGGACTCCCTTGAAGATCAATTCTTTGTGGTTTGTGTTGTTGGTAATTGTTATTTGGTTTTTGGTCCTCAATCGAGGAGTTTTGTATAAAGGAAACGTTGGGGTTTTAGGGGAGATACTGTCAAAATTTCCCCAAAACTCTAAGTGATTTATTTGGCCATAACTTGGCCTAGAGTGCTCCGATTTTGGAAATTTCAATTGGAGAGGAAACCTAAGACCTGTGACTACATTTTCCAAGGAGAGCCTAAAGTATTAATATGACTTTAAGACCCTCGAATTTGGGTCTAAAGACCAGTTATGAGTTATGTTTTTTAAAACAGAGCAGTTCCGGTTATTTATGACATATATGGAGTTATGGTACTCCAAATCGGATGATTCCAATTGGATAAGAACCCTTAGAACCGTAGTTTCAAATAAGTAGAAGGAACTAGTGTCAAATTAAGGATTTAAGACCTATGAAATCGAGTTTTATAGTTGGTTACCCGTGTAAACTAGGCAAATAGTCAGTTTGGCATTAAAATTCCATAACTTGAGTTTGGATGATTCAATTGGAGTGATTCCAATTTCTAAAAAAAATAGATTCATAGAGTAACAAATTTCATGAAGGAAACATGTTGATATTTCGAACTCATTGTCCCCAAAAATTAAGGGAAGTCAGACCCTGTTTTGGGAAAGGATTTTCATGTCCTCTCCTATAGGATTTTGAGACATCTAAATGTCTCTTATATACTCTCAAAGTATTATTGGAGATGGTTTTGTATGAAAATAAGTCAATATAACTTAGCTAAGTAAGATAAAGAAATTGACCTAAAAGTTATATGATTTAATGCTAAATAATATGGAATAATAAAGGACATGAATTCTAGCCATGTGAAGAAAAGAGAATACATGTATAGTTGGTATATAAAATGTATAAGAATACATTCCTATGATGATAAAAGATATGTGAAAGTGTTCTTTATGAATATGAGAATAATGGATAGTGAATATCTCATATGCATACATGATAACAATAGTTATTCATGTATGTGGGATATGCACTGAAAACATAATAAAGCCGATTGTCTGCTTATGACTAGGTAGATGGATAGATGGGCATGCCTATTAGGGATACAGTTGCTGCAACATATAGATATAATTGGCCCCGTTTGGGTCATTACCGCGACCTTGTTTGGATCATATAGTACAGTACAAATAGAGATCACTGTCGCGTACAGTCCCTCGGGTACATACAGTCTTTTCCCGTATCTACTTCTTTGGAAAATGCAAACATAACACATGTAAAAAGAGACGAAGAGATATGGATAAATGAGAAATGAATCATAAACATAAGAAGTAATTTGTAATATATAATGGAAATATAATTTACTTGAATGATCCATTAATACTATGACTAAAATGATATGGAATTCGATAGGCAGAAGCATAGGAAGTTAGCATAGCCGTAGAGATTAACATAATAGATTAAATTATCTAATTGTGGTAAGTTCATGGATTATTACTTAACTTTACAAGTTTATAAGATTATATATATATATATATATATATATATGCATAACAAGTTGTATGCAAGGAACAAAATATCGGTAATTACGGATATATTGGTACTTGGATTTTACGGAAATATCGAAAATATCGGAAAATATCGGTGGATATTTTGGCAAAAATATCGGTAATGGAAAAATTAACAAAAATACTTTGAAATTCATAGAAATTCTTTGTTGAATTATAAAAAAATGCATAAATAAGCAAATATACACTTGTTGAAGATGATATTCATTATAATTTATCAAATTACATCCATGATAGTCATTTAAAACGAAATGAAGACGATGTGGCTCCATTACATTGTTGTGAAGGATTCCATCTTGATGAAGACAATATTCATACCAAGACATGGTGTTGCAATAATATTGATTGTAACCAGACATGCCATGCATAAATACATTGACTCCTACCCACAACCTCTCAGTAGGAGTAGGAAATTCGGGGTTCTGCATTGCTCGTTGAAATCTTTCTTGTATTTGATATAAATTTTGGAATGGCATTTGTGGATCCTGAGGATAGTTAATCATTCCATATTCTTCACCAATAGAACATGAAGGATGTGAAGAAGGCTTACCATAACTCATTGTATAAGGAGGAAATATGTTGCCCTCATTTGATGAATCAACGAGATTGAGTTCCAATCTTCGTGGACTCAAAAGCGGCGAACCAACGATATCATTGTATGGGTGTCATCCTTCGTTGTCTTCCTCGATATGGATTTCCAATGGCTCCAATACCTAGACCTGTGGTCTTCATCTTGTGTAGCATGTGTGAAATCATCTTCACCGGTGAATGGGCTCAATGGATATTGACTTTGTTGTGGATCTGCAATATCCCCACCATCATTTCCAGTATCACTACCATCATTAATCCCCTCTCCTCTTGAGCCATCATATCCTGTAGTAGAAGTACCAGCAAAACTTGGTCTACTACTATGTTCAACACTTGAATCAAAAGAGGGTCGAGAAGTAACAGGGGGTTGAAATGAGTCCCTCGTGTCTTGACTAAAACTGTCACTATGAACTTCTTCAGATAAAACCCGCTCAACATCAACACCTGCTTCTCGAACATGTGCAGCAATTCGTGGATCAGGATTTCCATCTTCATCATCTAAATGGAGAGGTCTAACCCATTGAAATAGTTGATTCTCGTCTTCCTCCACCAAGCTCATTTGAAATTTCAAGTAAATGTCGAAAATTATTTTTCGGCAACTGCATCGGTCTCAGCCTCCATATCACGGATCTTTAGTTTCATGTTGTAATAACAAAAAACCAATTGTTGGAGCCTAGGATAAGCAAGCCTATTTCTTTGTTTGAGATGAATTAGAGCAAATGTGCTCTAATTTCTTTCTAAAGGCCGAAGATGATGCGGTTTGCAAAAAAGAACCTTCAAAGGCAGAAGTCCTTAATGTTGGGCATGATTTCCCTTCAAAAACCACCATTCAGCTGCAATAAAAATTACTTATATTCAATATATAATAATAAAATAGTTATAAATTTTACTTATAATGAGAATTAACACTCACCAGGAACCATTTTTGATCTTGACGCTATTGCTGCCCGATCACCAAATCCCTTTTTCATCACGGAATAGTATAGTGCCAATTCACAATGTCAAACAATCTAATATAAAAATCAATTGAATAAATTGAATCAATTAAGTAAATTAGAAACTCAATATTTTAATTTCCAAGAATTACAAAGGCCTTGACATTAGGATCTAATTAGAAAAACTTCATGAGCGACTTGAAGTAGCTCGGGGTTACAACCAACTCAGTGCATATTGAAATTTTGGATTTAGATAGTATCTTTATAATAGTTATTGAGAATTAGTATGCGATAATAATATAAACATAATATTATAAAATGTGATCTCGGCGAAAAGGATAAGCCAATTAGTTACACTACATGAAGAGGGTCTTAGGGTTCTATCAGCGATCTGCGATGATATGTTTCACCCTTTTTAGCTTTGAGTCGATCTAAATTTGCATTCATCAACGTCATTTCGTAGACAAAATAACATGGTTGGGGCGACTTACGAGATCAACAATGCGAATGCTTGTGTATAGTGCCTCATAGATGGACACTAAGCTACTCCACCTTCTCCCAGCATACATGATCAAACATGGGTCTTTCAACCTCATGTCCAACTTGATCCGAGTAGCTTGTAGATGCCCATTCATTACTAATAAATATTTTCTTCAAATCAACTCTCTTTTTTAGAAGACTGTCAAGGGCAATATAGTTTGTTGCAAATCTTGTTGCTCCAGGACGTATGATATCTCTACCACAGACCTGTTGCATTTTTGCAAGCAACTAACCATGATTGTAAATGAAGTTGGTTATCTTTCGACCATTCGATCAAATGACATATCCCTTTTACCAATGTCTTCAAACATTAAATCAATGCAGTGTGCTGCGCATGGAATCAATACAGATTGTATTTCTTCATCAACAACTTTCCCGCTTTCACAAATGTTGATCCATTATACATTTACAATTTGCGCGACATTTTGCTTCTCCAGGCTTAAGCGATACTTGTCGGCAATGATATATATGTATTTATTGCCTTTAATTTTATCGGCATCAACAGATTTAAGAAAAATTGTGCTTCCTTTTAAATAAACCATGAAATTAATAATGCTCAATTTAGTTGGCCGGGTCCATCCATCGCACATAATTGTCCATCCATATGTCTCCCATTTCTCCCTTTGTATGTTGACATAATCTTCCATTTCTTTATACTCCATTTCCAAGTACTTGCTTTTGATTTCATATGGAGATGGTGGTTCGATGCCCATCCCTACATATAATAATTAAAGGAAAGTTGGTTAGTGGTTAGAAATTTGTAATAATAATTTAAGTTAATAATGTCACTATTAAAACATATTAGACAATTAGACAAACCTGCTTGTTGTGCACCAAAAATCATGTTCTTAAAATGGTGCGAGTTTGCTTTTTGAGGTGGAACACTTTCATATATGAAAAGCTTGCTAATTAATCGTCCCATTAATTCCTTGATTGAATCACCTTTGAACATATTTTTTAGGCTTTTTTGTTTTGCAACCGAAGACTTGTATAATGATGGTGCAATTGGCGGTGATGGATCCGTATGCGAACGCATGGAGCTTGTATACGTCTTGATGGATCACCTGGTTGTGAAGACTCGCCTATTGCAATTATGAAAAATAATAAATTCAATTTACATTATTTTATACATGATTACGTGAAAAAATGAATTAGGTATAAAGATTTACTTATTTTTCTTTTGCCTCTCATGAGATTTTACCTTTGTTCGGTTCCATTCACTAGCCGATGCACGTCTTCTCGATATTCATCTCGCTCATGGTGCATAGCGGATATATATACATCCTCATCACCCTCTTCCTCCTCATCATCATCATCAAAGAGAGTGTGATGTTTTCCTCCCATTATTCCTCGTAATTCAGTTCGAATTTCTTCCATATCGATTCTTTTTTAACTGCTTTACTCTTATGTTAAAGTTGCTTCATTTCTTGTTTTACTTTAGTGACTTTGTTGGACACTTCTTAGTATTTGAATGGGGATCCGTATGTAGCGAGATGAAACTTTAAGTGGGTAATTTCCTGCACATGCTTAAACCCACAATAGTACAAATTGTTCCATTTTTATGTAATCCCGAAAGGTGTGCAATACCTCCATGCAGGATCTCGGCCTCCACTTCCACTAGCCATCCTATAAACACATGTGATTTTAAAACTAAGATACATTAAAAATAAAATATGCATGTAAGTAATATGTTTCAAACTTCTAATATAATATAGTTAATTAATAACTAAAAAATTAATTAACTAATATGTAATTAACTAATATGTTTTAATTAAAATAACTATTAACTAAATAACTAATATAATTAATTAACTAAAAATTATATTATCAAATTAAACTATAATAAAACTATAGTATAAAAATATTTATTATAAACTACTTCAACACAAAATAAATTAGATAATTAAAATAAAATATGCATGTAACTAATATGTTTCAAATTTCTAATATAATATAGTTAATTAATAACTAAAATTAATTAACTAATATGTTACAATTAAAATAACTATTAACTAAATAACTAATATAATTAATTAGCTAAAAATTATATTATCAAATTAAACTATAACTTAAACTATAAGTATAAAAATATTTATTATAAACTACTTCAACACCAAAATAAATTAAGATACATTAAAAATAAAATATGCATGTAAATAATATGTTTCAAATTTCTAATATAATATAATTAATTAATAACTAAAAAATTAATTAACTGTATATTTTACTAAAATAAGATTATAGTAAATATAACAACTAATATAATTGAAATTAACTAAAATTATATTAGTTAGTAATATAATTAATTAATTAAAAATTATATATTAGTTAGTAATATGTTTATGAACTAAAATAATATTCCTTGCTTAGATATCTAAGTAAAGCTCATCTAATTTCTAACATTACATAATTATAATTAAGTTTGAAACATTATGTAACTAAAATAACTAATATAATTAAAATAACTATTAACTAAATAACTAATATAATTAATTAACTAAAAATTATATTATCAAATTAAACTATAATAAGAGTATAGTATAAAATATTTATTATAAACTACTTCCTTTTAAAACAAACTAAGATACATTAAAATAAAATATGCATGTAAGTAATATAATATAATTAATTAACTAAAAATTATATTAGTTAGTAATATAATTAATTAACTAAAAGTATATTAGTTAGTAATATGTTGATGAACTAAAATAATATTATTTAGATATGTAAGTAAAATGATCTAAATTTCTAACATTACATAATTATAATTATTTAATAGTAGGATGTGTAATGTCTAAGTTTCAAACATTATATCTAATCTAATTTATTACTATCAAATTAAACTAAAATAAAACTATAGTATAAAAATATTTATTATAAACTATTTCAACACCAAAATAAAACTAAATAAAATATGCATAAAAACAAAACTAATGAACAAAGAAACATACCTTAATTCACAAAGATCTTCCAAAAAATTAGGATAAAGAATAAAGAAAAAATTATTTGAGAGTGAAATGGAGGTTAGATGTGGATGGATGAGTTTGTAATGAAATTGTATGATTTTAGAGGTATTTATAAATTTTGGAGTCAAAATAGCCGTTGGATTGTCAAAAACCGTTGTGATTTATTTCTAACCGTTGGATTTGATTTTGGTTCAAATCTGACCGTTGGATCATCATATATCCGTTATAAATCATTCTGGATTGTTAGATCAAGCTTTAGATTTAAAATCAACCGTTGGATCAAAAATATAGCTATTGGATTCTTTTAAAGCAGCGGACCCGAGAAATGCAGGTAGTTTGATCAAAACATAAAACAATCGAGGGCGGGATTCATGGATTTTTTTCCGAAAATATCGGCGAAAAATCGCCGATTTATCGGCAATAAATTGAATTTATTGGCGATAAATAGCCGATTTTTGCACTAGAAACGCGCCTCACAGTGGCGTGTGTACCGCGGCCAGAATTTTTCCAGAAAATCGAATTTTCCGATTTTAGCGATTTTACGCGTTAAATTTTGTTGTAGATTTCTTTTCACCATCTTGGCTGAAAACCGATTTTTCGACGAATGTCGTAGAAAAAACGGGTTACCCGATTTTCACTGATTGTATGGAGTATTAGAATGTGATGATCATGGTTAGTGGTCATCCATGCGTAAGGATCCTCATAAGCTTTAGGCTTAGCCGCGGGTGTTTATCGGGTGTAGGTGCGTGATGGCTTGTGCCCTGCGTGCTGACCCGACCGGAGGCGAGCTGGATCAGGGATCACGGTCCTCTTTTCGAATCAATTCCTTTTTCTTTTGTGTCGAGTAAAACACATTTCGATGCTTATTTTGTAAAGTATATTTATCTTTATGAAAATATGTTGTATATACTAATTCAACAAAGGGGCCCGTCATTTTGTTTTTCAATACACATTTTCCATTAAATATGGCATTACATGCCCATTTGGTCCATTTACCACCTTTATACATTACGGCATTATAAGCCGTTTTCAATACCAAAATATTTACAAAACAAAATCATAGTTTGTACAAAAAGTGTCAAATATATTTCATGAATGCAGGGTTGAAGCTATACTTCAATTCCGTGAGGTCTTGACGTTGACTCTGAATCGCTGCGGTCTTTTCCTTCGTACCTGAGCGATGATAAAACAACGCGCTAAGCACTTTCATGCCTAGTGGTTCTATACAATTCCCTCTTCATTTCAGTTTAAGTAAATCATGCATTTTTCTAAATCGATGCCTTTGTATAATTTTTTCAATGACCAATGCGGTCTGATACATATATGTATTCATTTACGATATACATTAATTCTGATTCATTGAGTCATTTTACAAATCATGCAATTTCATAGGCAATAAATCTTCAAAACCTGAATCATCATTTCACAATTTTCTTTTCATTTTGCACTTAAAAGCGAATTTAACCTATGCTTTGATTGCCTTTGGATGAATCACCGGCCGCGGTATACGTTGAGTCTGCGAACGCTGTATAAAAAAGGTTTTATAACCTGTCTGGTCCCATTTGGGCTGCTGACTTGTTATTAAAATCATTTCGTAGACACTACCCATCTTGTCCCAGGCTCACAGATGAGTGACACATCATTCTACGTTCGACCTTGATCATTTACTCATTTTGACCCTCATTGGTATATCAAATCATTCATAGCAATTCACAATAGTGTATATACATTTATATTTAAATACTTGGTTTCCAATACTCATGCAATTTTTCATGTACAATTCATTTCACAATTAGTTGTATCAAATCAATTTAAAACAAACCAATATCTGATTTATACTTACAATTCATTTCAATAAAATCCACTTATTTCATAATCAGCCCAGACATTTTAGAAATGAGAGAGAGTGGAGAACAAACCAGGTCATTTATGGCTCAAACGGAGAACACATGCATATTCATATAAAACCTTTTAGATTTATTTTGTCAAACAAAACACAAAACTGAAACAAGGAAGTGTGAAGAACAAACCCAAAAAAGTTTTCGCTCTTCAATTATTATTCTCAGAATCCCATTCTTGAGTCAAGCTTCCTCCTAATCCATCACAAATATGTCACTATCAAAGAACAACCCAAGAAAAAAAAATCAGTTGTGCATTCTAGGATTTTTGGTTAGGCTTAATGTCTACCCAATACACCTTCACTTGAAAAAAATTTTGGGGACACTTGAGCCATATTTTTCAAATGCTTCCTTCACTAAAATGATAACTCTATGAGTCTATTTTCATTAGGAATTGGAATCATCTCATTTGGATCCACCCAAAGCTTCCAGATTCTGACTTTGCATGCCAAAAGTAGATTTATTCAGCTCACTCAATTACTTACTGTTATTCTCAATTTCAGGGGTCTTAACTCCATAAATTGGTAATGGTTCCTTCTACTCATTTGAATCTATGATTCTAAGGTTTCTTCTCCAATTAGAATCATTCAATTTTGATCACCAAAACTCAAGTTATTGCATTTTACATCCAGACTACTATAATTTGCAAAGCATAATCAGATTGTTCTTACACATAGCTCCACTTTGATGGATTTCTAGGAACTTTGGGGTTACAAATTGCATACACTTCCTTCAAGTAAATTATTCCCCTAAAATTCTCGTTTACCCAAATTTTTTAATCACTCAATTTGGATGAGTGAAACTCAACTTACGGCCAAAACACCACAACTACACCCAAAGCAGGCATACTGAGTCAACTGCAAACTCAAATTTAAACCCATGTTGGGAGCTTCAGAAATGCTTTTCTCCTGATCCACCTGCTCTGACTATAAGCTCTATTCTATGGTTCTTATGATGGAATCTCAATTTACAGTTTGTTATAACTCTTTGCAGCTAAAACAAAAGATTTAGTACGTCAATGACTTCATGACCATCTTCCATTTCCTTTATAAAAATTCATCAGCAACAATCAAACCACAATACACCATGAAATCTTGCAATACAACCCCAAAACGAACTACAATACCAAAACACTTTTATACCACATTTGGGGTTTTATTAAACCCAAACACAAGTAGAAAGGGGGTTAGGGTTTGTTTTTTCATACCTTAAATCTTGATTCTCTTTCCTTTCTTCTTCCTCCTTCTTGATAAACTTGTCCCTTGATTACATGGAGAAGAAATCACAAATCCCTCTCTTCTTCTCTCAACCGAAATGTGCCCTAGCCTTTCTCCCTCTTTTCCTTTTGGCAGATGTGAGAAATGGCATTTACAAGACCAAATTTGGTCTTAAGCCTTAAGTCTTTATTAGGCCTTGTTTGGCTTGCACATAAATTCCTATTTTCCCATTTTTCTCATTTTAACTCTTCATTTCATTTTCATTTTCACTTCATTTCATTTCATTTTCATTTTAACATTTACACTCCTCATTTATGACCCTTAGGTCCTCGTTTGACATTTTGCCAGGGTATATGGCTCTGTAAAATTTTCGGGTTTTTACCATTTTTTTCGTTTTTAAGCCATTTAAGCTAGGAAATATAATTTAACATTTTACACAGACATGTTATAAAGCGTATAGTATTTCAAGGCTTCAATTTACCGGCAGAGGCGACTAGAGAACAGGACATTCCCACATCAACATAAGAGGTCATCTCAGTGATAGGTGCTCACCTGCAGTGTTTCTTTTTAATGTTTTATTCTGAACCGTATAATGTATATGAACTTTTTGGTACCCCGAAAAGGATTTGTAAATAATATGTAAGTGATATTTTGAACGCCTCAAATAGTGGGGTATGATAGTATGGTTTTGTAACATATGTTAAATTATATGATTATATTTAAGGAATGTTTTAGAATTGCTTAGCTAATCAGGTTTAAAGTCTACAGTTTCGTGACACCCTTTCCTAACACAGAGGTGCCAGGTTGGGGTGTCATAGGGACATAATTGCAACAAGGTTTTTTGCACCAGAACTGTTCTGTTGCAAATTCGTTGCTAAAAGAGATTTGTAATGAATATTCATGAGTTTGCAACATATTTGCAATAGAACAATCCGTTTCAAATTTGTGATTTTCTTGTAGTGTATGGATCCGTGTCAACTTTGAGATCAAAGCATGCTCAATTGTTTTTTGATTTAAAGGCCTTACAGGCTCAATTTCAAGTTTCTGGACTTAGAGTTTTATTGACTAATTTTAATGTGCAACCACACCTAATTGGGAAGATCAAGTCTTCACAAAAGGATGATCTAGAGTTAATAACCATCATGGATAAAGTGGGAAAGGGGGACAAATATGATTTTGTATTGATGGATGATGATACTTTGATGTTCAAGAATAAGCTGTGTATTCCTCACATTGGAGGATTGAGGGGAGAACTCTTAAAAGATTTTCATAACTCTTGATTTATAGTTCATCCTAGGGGAACAAAGATGTATAGTGATATGAAGCAATTGTATTGGTGGCCTGGACTAAAACATGATATTGCGGAGTTTATAGCACAATGTTTTGTTTGCCAACAAGTGAAAGCTGAGCATCAACCACCTGGGAAAAATTTGCAGCCTTTCTATTCTGAGATGATGGGAGAATATTACCATGGATTTTGTTTTAGGGTTACCTAAATCCTTAGGAGGTAATGATGCAGTGAGGGTGATTGTTGATGGATTGACAAATACAACTCATATCTTACCAATCCGAACTACCTTTATGTTGGATAAGTTAGCCTCCTTGTATGTTAAAGATATTGTTAGACTAGTTGGAGTTCTAGTATCCATTGTTTCAAATAGGACACTTGTTTTACCTCTAAGTTTTGGAGGAGCCTACAAAATGCTCTTAGTACTCAACTGAACTTTAGTATTGTGTTTCACCCACAAACAGATGGTCAATAAGAAAGAGTAATCCAAATTAAACACCCCAAATTATACCCTAGTAGTTTTATTACATGTTTAGGGTATAATAAAAGTCAAATTTATTTTTCGAATTTAAATGCTAAATAGTGAAAGGTCAATTGGTAGAATGTCACATTAAGGACTTAAAAGTCATAAAACAAGAATAGTATATGTTAAGGTAGGAATTGTGATAAGTTAGAATTTTAAATTGAATGAAATAGAAGGACCTAAATGCAAGGGGTGAAATTTGACTCAAATGGATAAGACCAAAAATTGGTCTATGGTTTGAGGAGAAGATATTTTCTCACTTTGGGGATTAGGGCATGGTTGAGGAAGAAGAAGTCATGTTTGGGTTTCTAATTGTTCAAGCAAAGATAAGAAAAGAAAAAAAGAAAGCTAGGTTTTGAAGGTTTCAAGAAGATCAAAGTATGGAATTCATGTATGGAAACTTATTTAGGTTTGTGTATGGAAAGTATGGATTTGTTGGTTAGGAAACCCTCCTAACTCTCTCTTTGCCTATTTTTGGGTTAGAAAAACCCTATCTCTGTATAAAAGTTATTTTTGTTGGTTTTAGTTCAGTTTTGTGGTTGGTTTTGGGTTTTGGTTGAAAATTTCGGGTGAAAATAGGAAAACTTGACATTTCTACAGAAATCGCAGTTGAGTACCGGTACTGAAAGTTGAGTAACAATACTCAAAGTGGTTTAAGGTCCAGAGTATGTTGATGCAGAATCTTGAAAGTTAATTATCGGCACTCAAAGTTGTTTAAGGTCGTCTTAGGTCCTTTATATACTGTTTGCTCTGTTCTTCCGTTAATTCCAAATGAAAATTCGTACATGTATAAAGTTATATGAAAATGTTATACCTCGTAGTAGGCGGCTTCTATCGTTGGGTAAACATTTTTTCTTACCCCTTATTTGCTAATGTGATTAAGAACAAAATAACAAGCTCGGAAACACATATAATTGTATGCCTGTTGGAGAACAGATAGTGAATGAATAGGCACTTCGAACAAGGTGATTCGCATTTTACATCGTGCTGGCGACACTTCGGCATGGGCAAACATGTCTCCGTCGCGATGGCACTTTGCTAGTGCTATGACACTTGTTACGCGGGCGCACATCGCCTCGTCAGCTGCGACGACACTCTGCCAGTGTTGCAACACTTCGCTATGTGTTATTCACGCCTCTCTATTCGCGTGAAGACACCCCGCATTTGCGGCTACAACGCTTTTACGTGGGCAGCACTTCTCTGCTTAGTTCTCAGAACGCATCTTCGTACCTATTGTGCCGCTACCTTCATTCATTGTTACCTGGCCTATAAAGGCGAAAAACATTTATGCATGACAAGACATTAATAATGAAAAATAAGAAAGCATAGCAATCGCTCGCTCTTAGATTGCACTCTACGAAAGTACCCTCTCAGACAAGATTTCGTTTCGAACACCTACAGAGATATGCGAAAACTCGTTATAAGAATTATGCTATATGAAACTCAGATAAGAATTAGGTTATAATGTGTGAACTCGTATATATGCATTATGTTATATGTATCCTTGTAATCAGGATAACTTCAAGTGGTCATATCTGTTATCTATTTCCTACTAAGCTATAAGTTTAGCACGGTGTTTCATCCGCAGTAGGCATCGAAGAGACATCCGAGTAAGATTTCAAGATATTAACAGGTCAACTCAACAACAGAGTCCACCGACGTAGTTCGATTTTTGGTTTTGTAATGGAAATGTAGAAATTTTTGTAATAGTGGAGTTTGTGTAAGCACAAGTAAATGAGACTCGGGAATATATGTACAAGAACATTTAAACACCACTACAGTGGTAGTATTACAAGTTGTATCTTTTGGAAGAATTCATGGATTTAAGTTATGTCAATATGTACAAGTTGTATTTCATTATGAAATTATATATGAAATTGGCCTACTAATGTCCAAAAAGCAGTTTAAGTAGTCCTAGTCCCATACCGCTCCCCCTCTCTTCACCTAGGCGGGGGTAGGGGCATGGCACAAATTCTAGAGGATGTGTTGCGAGCATGCGTATTGGATTTTGAAGGTAGTTGGGAAGACCATATGCCCTTGGTGGAATCTCTTATAATAATAACTTTCAAACAAGTATTGCGATGGCACCATATGAGGCTTTTTATGGCAGGAAATGTAGATCTCCAATTTGTTGGGATGATGTAGGTGGGAGGAAACTTTTGGGTCCAAATTTGGTTCAAGTAACTACATAAAAGATTTGGCTAATATGGGAAAGGTTGCAAACAACACAAAGTTGATAGAAAAGCAATGCAGACAACAGGAGGCGAGAATTGAAATTTCAAGTGGGTGATCATGTCTTCCTAAAGGTGTCGCCGATGAAAAATGTAATGAGATTTGGGAAGAAAGGAAAGCTTAGTCCCATGTATGTAGGACCATTTGAAGAGCTTGAGAAGATTAGTGCCTTAGCCTATAGAGTGACATTGCCCCCAAAGTTGCAAAAAATCCATAATGTGTTTCATGTGTCATAAATAAGGAACTATGTTTATGATGCATCTCATGTGGTAGAGATTAAACCAATTCAGTTGGATGAGAATTTGGCTTATGAGGAATATCCTATTTGGATTGTCGATACTATGGACAAGGTCCTTTGTAGTGTAATTGTTAAACTAGTAAAAGTTCAATGGAGTAACCATGAAGAACGAGAAGCAACATAGGAGTTCGAAAACGAGTTAAAGGAGAAGCACCCGAACTTGTTTTATAACCTAGGTATGTCAAGTTTAGAGGACTAAACTTCTTTTAAAAAAGGGATGATGTAATACCCATAATTTTTTAAAAAAAAAAGAAAAAAAGGGAAATAAGAGGGGTTGTTTTGCAATTTCTTAAAGTTGGAAGGGACTCTTAACTAATATATGAATGTTTTGCTAAAAGGGGGTTTTCCTCTACAATCCTAACATTCTTTATCATTTTTTCTCTCAAGGAGAGGAAAGATGATCTGGGGTTTCAAAGAGAGTGGCTTCAAGCTTCAAGAAACATCAACCCTAAGTAAGTATTCTTTTCTCCTCTTAATTCCTAGTAGTTAGGGTTTTCAAATGTTTAGATTTGCAAACCTTTGACTTTCTAAAACTTGAAAATATGAAACCCTATAAATGATTAGAATGCATATAGTCAAGAAACTTGATTAAGGTTTGATGTTTGATGTATTTGGGCAAATTCTCACTCTTGGAAACTTAGATTTGAAAACCTAAAATTACCTAAACTTTCAAGTATGAAACCCTAGGAATGTAGAAAATACATAATATTGAGAAATTTGTTTTGAAGTTGGTATTTGATGTATTTTGGTAATTCTTGGACTAGCAAACTCTGGATTTGAAACCCTAGAGGATTCCGTACAAGTTACAAAAAACAATTTTTTCATAAAAGATTTGAGAATTTCAACCAAAAATCATGTTATATGGCAAAATCCTTAATTTTGGGGATTTAAGGAATTGATAGAGTTGGAAAATGGATGATGTTGATGCTCTTGTGGAAAAAGGGCCTAATTTATTTGAAATTCTCAAGCTAAAGAGCTGATTCACAATGCGGTAGGGTATGTCGGAATCAACAAAATTTATAACCTAGTCTCTCCTATCACTAGCTCGCTAATATCGCTAAGATAAATGCTCTATTATTAACACAGGATAGGTTTTCTTCATGTAAATGATTTGCAGTTGGCTCAAAAAGGTGAATTTCACTTTGGATTAGGGGTTTTGTAAAAAAATGGAGGTGAATGGTTTGCGTAACAAATAAACCTAAATAAAATGTGAAAAGAACCTGGCGAAGCATCAAGCACTAAATGAGGTCTCGAGGTAACGGAGTGTTCTCTGGCCTCTTCTCGTCGGAGGATGACCTATAGTCATTTCCTAACCGATCTTCATTTGGCTATAAAAACGAACCTTAAAATTTTCCTTTAAAATATAGCATTTATGTGGGACATAAATTCTTGTTAAAAACACATCCCCAAATCTACCCTACAAGAACTAATAGGAGGCAATTCAATGAATCTCAAATGATCTATAACAAGCATCCACTGAACCCTAAAAGCTTGCCAAATATAGGTTAATCAAGGTACATTTAAGAGATTTAAACCTAGAGTGAGAGATGGAAACATAAATGATCATAACTGCTTGCGTTAAAAACAGGGAATCATCGTTTTACCTCAAAAACTGTAGCTCAGTAGTCCTCCTCTTCAAGGATAAAGGAGGTTTAGCCAACCATCACGTGAGTTGTCATCCTCAAGGGGTGTTTGGCAGCAGAGAAAGTGGAAGAAAATGAGAGGAAATGAGGGAAAAGAAAATGAGCGGGAAAACTCCCGCCTAGTGCTCTGTATGTAAAATGCAAAAAAAGAAAAAGTTCTTTTTTACAAGATTTGCTTTGAGCTGCGATGCTCAATGCTAAAAATACAAAAATACCCTCAATACCCATAATACAAGAAGGGCAAAATGCTAAAATGCAAAAAGTGGGTCAACCGAAAGTAAAAAGGGGCTGTTAGTCAGAAGCAATTTTCGCAGGTGCGATCACAAATCGCTTTTAAAATTTCAGAGTTTCATTTTCCTCGCTCTTCTCGCTTCTTCTTTCCTTTTGATTTCCCCGATCCGCAATGCCGAAAGCTGACTGTAATTTTTCGTGCTTGGATCGACCAACAAATTTGGCATAAATAGCTTGCAAAACTACAAAATTAGTCACAAATGCGATCAATAGAATACCAAAGACCTAAAGTGCAAACGCAAAGACCAGCTTGGATTAGTACACAAAAAGTGCTCAAAACCTATAATAAATAGGGCTCAAAATAGCACTTTTTGGGCACTAATCACTCCCCCCAATCGACACATTGCTAGTCCCTTAGCAATGAAAGACAAAAAGAGAGAGAGCAAACAAAATAATAACAAAATTTTGTTCTCAAAAAAATGGTATTTCAAAAAGTATGTGGATGAGTAATGCCTAACCCTCAATGAGAATCACCGAAACCCTGCCCAATAACCATCTCGAGAGAATGACTGTCATATAGAATTCAGCACCAAAAGAGTTTCCTTTCCTAGAGAATCAACCTAGAACTTCCACCAAAATCTAAGTGTTTTCGTGATTAGTTGATTAGTGCCCAAAAAGTGCTATTTTGAACCCTATTTATTATAGGTTTTGGAGTGCTTTTTGTGTACTAATCATTCTAATTAACCCGATTTGCACATTAAGGTCCCTATTATTTTACTGATCGCAATTTGTGGCTAATTTTGTAGTTTTTGCAAGCTATTTATGCCGAAATTGTTGAGTCAATCCAAGCACGAAGAATTCGAGTCAAACTACAAGATTATGCATCGTGAGACCGTATGAAAGAAGAGCAGAAAATACAAAGAAAATGGAACCTACGAAATTTGGTTCCTCACAGCACCGCTCATCCCGCAAAGACTATTCACCTCTCCAAATTAATTAATTTGACGCGTGAACTTCACAGACTCTTTTGATTTCTTCCCATTTTGTCCTTGTAACAGTTAAATACTTTGTTGTTTTTGGTATTTTTGCTTGTCTTGGTGGCTATATAAGCCATTTGTACACACTGTTATAGGGACGTTTTCTATGAATAAAACTCTAGGCTCTAGCTTCTCCCAAGTCAAGCCCCATTTTCTCTCCCTTTCTCGACTATTAAACACTCCCTCCGAGGATGACAACTCGTAGGATGGTTGGCTAGACCTCTTCTCCTTGGAAGAGGAGGGCCACGGGCTAGGGTTTGTAACTCACTGCTTCTCGTTTTTAATGCACGCATTTATGGGTATTTATGTTCCTATTTCTCTCAATCTAGGTTTAAATCTCTTAAATGTACTGATGGACCGCATTTGGCAATCTTAGGTTCAAAGGATGCTGCTAGATCCACTGAGATCCATTAGTTGCCCTTATTTGTCAATTGTAGGTAGATTATGGAGATGTGTATTCACTGCCGAGGAACATTTATGCTTTGTAAATGCTGTTTTGCAAAAGGGAAAATCATAGGGTTTAGTTTTTAAAGCTAAATGAAGATCCGGTTCAAGAAATGACTATAGGTCATCCTCCCCAACGTGAGGAAATAAACCCGAGAACCCCCATGTGACCTGACCTTTTGAACCTAAATCCAGCAGCCTCACACTTCAAGGATTCTTCTTTTACATTTTATTGTATTTAAATTTCTGTTTGCCAACCATTACACCCCTTGTTTTTACAAAATCTCAAAATCCAAATTGAATTCACCATTTTGGCCTTCACTGTAAATCATTTGTACGAAGAAAACTCATCCCTATGTTCGACCCTAGAACCGCTATACTGTAGTAGTTTTGCTACGACAGTAGGAGGAATTTAGGATACAAATTTTGTTGATTTCGGATCACCCTACCGTGACACGAATCAAATGGCGCCGTTGCCGGGGATGGTGCCTAAGTGCATTTGACGAGCTGTGGAACACTTGTGATCCTCACTACAAGCACCGGTGAATTTTCTTTTATTTTTGCTTACGCTTCGGCACTTGCCAATTTTTCTCTCCTCAAGTAGTTTTTTTAGTTAACATTACCTTTTTTTGGCATTGTTTTCCTTTTTTCCTTGTTCGTGTCGCCTCATTTGTCGCAGAGAACACGCTTTCAATGGGTAAGTGGATTCAAGGAAGGTTGATCAAAGCCAATTTTCCCACATAACATGTACTGAACTTGAATTGGACCAAATGGAAGAGGGAGAACAATACAGTCAATACACTATGGAGAGAAACCCTAGAGCATACATGTCAATGAGGGAATATAGAAACATTCCATGGCGTATCCAATCTAATTGAGAGAAATCCAAACCCAACAGTATATTTATGGACTATAGAGACCAATGGATGAACGCACTCCTTCTACGTTGTTCCCCCAACTTTATGCACTCCTCGTGCTTTCCCATATCACCCTCAACTCCTCAAACATTTCACAACCACTACGCTGACATCTTCAATGAGCGTGCAATACCGAACTGGGCAAACTAGTGGATAATTTCATGTAGGAACAAAGGGCAAGGATGTCCGCAGCCAATCAGAAATTGACATAGTGGAGAGCTCCTCGAACAAGGACCGATGAAGCCCTGCAGCAAAATTGATGAAAATTTTGACATCCCGCAAAGAACTGGGCCTCAGCTCACCAATCAACTTATTCATCGGGCTATATGGTAACTGGATAAGAGTGTATTTTGGGTGAACAGGCTCAAATGCAACCTCAGGGGGAATTGATGCAAGAACCATTAGAGGCTCCTGAGGAACTACCAACAAAGGAAGCAGGGGGAGGCAGAGGAAAGGGAGCAGGGGAAAAGCACCAAAGGCTTACCCTTCACCCAATCCCCATAAATTTAGATCCAAGTGTCACTGCCAAACCCAAAAACAGCCCACCGCGCTGCACATCCCGCTTCACCGCATCATAATCTCAACCTTAAAACTCGGGCCTTCGGTTACACATCCCACCTTTGCTCTACTTTCTCTACTTAATATTTTAGAAGTTAGTGGCCACTACAAGATTTTTGCCACTACATCAAAGAAATCGGGCAACAAGCCACACCCAGATGGCATACATGTCCCAAAAGGTTCGTACATGCAGCACCGACTAGCATATCTACAAGCTCCACCAATTCCAAATGTACCGAAAAGGGTTGAGAAATTGCCTGGGGAGAACAATTTCCACTTTTGTTTTTGATTTTTCTTGTTTTATCCTATTTTATTTTATTTATTTGATTTCTTTAATTTTCTTTTAGATTTTCTAATTTTTTAGTTAATATTTGTTTCTAGCTTATTTTTTCAATTTTCTGCAATTTTTCTTAATTCCTTTTCGTATGTTTATTCCACAGTCCGTAAGCCGAAAATTTTCGCAACCTTGCGACTTTCGCAGCTCGCGAAATTCTAACCTCGCGACCAGATGTCGCGAAAATTCGCATCCTACACTCAAGCATGTGTTCCTATTTTTGGTTTTTTGAGCACTGTTCCTTATTTTGTCTTTTATGATATATATTTTATTATTATTATTATTATTTTATATATATATATATATATATTAAAAAAAAATTGGTTGGTCTTCAAAAAAAAATATAAAAAATAAATAAATAAATAAATTGTTTATTTTTATTATTATTATTATTAAAAAATAAAAATATTTCGCAATATGCGAATCTAGGTTGAGAATTTTAAAGAATCTCATTCCCAATTCTCATAAAGTTTCAATTTTGTTTCGCTCATAACTTTCTCATTCGAACTCCGTTTTAGGCGTTTTTGGTATCGTTGGAAAGCTTAGAGAGTGTAGAATCCAAATATAGCCATAAAGAACACTTTTGAAATTATTATGAAGGTTTAATTTTAAAAATTCTCCAACTGGTCACTTTTTTCCTCTCTTCTCTTCTCCTAACTTGTTTATTTGAAGCCCAAACGGAGTGAAAAAGGCGTCGATGGAAAGCTTGCGAAGTCTCCTATCCAACAACGAGCACATCTCATCAAGGAGGTAGCACTTACTTCTCTAACTTTCCAATCCGAGCCCCATTGCGGACAATGAGACATTTGGTTGGGGGGGGAGAGTAGCGAAGGAAGTGGCATGTATTTATGTTTTTTTTATTATTTTGAGCAAGCCCATTTTGTGATGTTCAGTGGCTTACTGATTTTCCTTTTTGTGAAGCTGTTATACTATACAACTTACTTTTTTAAAAATTGGACCCATTTTGCATCCAAATTTTTTTGTGTTCTGCTTAACCTATGGTTTGAAAAATTGAACTTCATTCACCCTATACACTATGTTAATGGTTCCATGCCCGGACGAGGATAATATGTTGAACTCTTGCTTCTTCACCATTTTTCTTCCACCTTAGCTAACCACACACTCGTGCACATCGTGTTTCTTCAATAACCTCAAAACCGCCTAGCCTCCTAAGCCTTTGCAATAAACCTACCCTAGTTTCAATGACCACCTTTAATAGTCAAGGACCCCATGAATAGAAGGCCAATGTGACTTCCAAAATAAAAAGCAAAGAGAAAAACAAAAGCAAAAAGAAAAGGATAAGAAAGAAGAAAATTGCAACGCTTGCTCAAACCCGAGCAAGGTCTCGAGGGGTATATGGAAAGCCTTAAAGCCTCGGCAGCCCTAAGCCAACCTGGGTCGGGAGCCACCGACTTAGTGCTCGTAACATCGTGGACGGGTGGAGTTTAGCAAGTTGCAGTGTTGGAGTCTCGAATCATTTGAAGTCCAGTGGTGAAACCCGAAGAGTTTGTGGTCGAAAGATCCTATGACTTGGTGCCCTAAGCTCAATCGTCGAGTCATCGGGCAGATCCTTGTTACATGGACTTGGTAAGGTCGATTCTCAGCATCAAGACCCCTACAACACAAAAAGAGTTGTGGAATAAGAGTGGGTCCTAATCTATTTAGGTTGGTTAGTGTCCTAGGTGGCGGCAGTAGCTTGGTTGGGGGGGAGAGTGCAGTTTAGTAGTTTATTGTTGAGAATTGATCAAACAAACACTTAGGTTTCGGTGGAAGTCTCTGGTTGATTCACCAAGAAGGAGGCTCTGGAGCACTAATTTCGTATGACATTCATTCTCTCGAGATAGTTATTGGGCAAGGCTCGCAATTCTCATCGAGTTAGGCGCATTACTTCATTCACAACCTTAAATATAATAATTTTTGTGAACATCATTTTGTTATCGCTTTTGTACGCTTTCTCAGTTTTTCTTCTTTCATCGCTAAGGGCTAGCAATGTAAGTTGGGGTGTGATTATGCCCAAAAGTGCTATTTTGAACCCTATTTATTATAGGTTTTGGAGTGTTTTTTGTGTACTAATCATTCTAATTAACCCGATTTGCACATTAAGGTCCCTATTATTCTACTGATCGCATTTTATGGCTAATTTTGTAGTTTTTGCAAGCTATTTATACTGAAATTGTTGAGTCGGTCCAAGCACGAAGAATTCGAGTCAAACTCAAGATTGCGCATCGAGACCGTATGAAAGAAGAGCGTAGAAAAATACGAAGAAAATGGAACCTGCGAAATTTGGTTCCTGCGAGCACTGCTCATCCTCAAGCAAAGATCGCTTCACCTCTCCACTAATCGTTCACCTCTCCCCGCACTCGACGCTACGAACTTCACGCACTCTTTGATTTCTTCCCATTTTGTCCTTGTAACAGTTAAATACTTTTGTTGTTTTTGGTATTTTTGCTTGTCTTGGTGGCTATATAAGCCATTTGTATAATAATCGTTATGGGGACGTTTTTTCTAATAAAATTTAGTGCCCAATTCTCCCGTCGCTTTTCTCCCATTTTCCTTCGACTACCAAACACTCCGAGGGTGACAACTGAGGATGGTTGGCTAGACTCCTTCCTTGAAGATGAGGGTTTCACAGTTTGAGTAACTCACAGTTTTCTATTTTTAATGCACGATTTATGGGTATTTATGTTCTATTTTCTTCAATCTAGGTTTAAATCTCTTGAATGTAATTGATGGACCAATATTTGGCAATCTTTTAGGGTTCAGTGGATGCTTATTGCTAGATCCACTGAGATTCATTAGTTGCCTCTATTTGTCATTGTAGGGTAGATTTATGAGATGTGTATTCACTGCCGGGGAACATTTATGCTTTGTAAATGCTGTTTTGCAAAAGGGAAAATCAATATGTGGCTGGGTTTCTTAAAGTTAAATCGAAGATCCGGTTCGGGAAATGACTATAGGTCATCCTTCCCAACGCGAGAAAATAAACCCGAGAACCCCCATGTGACCTTTTGAACCCAAATCCAGCAGCCTAACACTTCAAGATTCTTCTTTTACATTTTATTGTATTTAAATTTCAGTTTGCCAACCATTACACCCCCTGTTTTTACAAAATCCCAAAATCCAAACTTCCTCTCCTCTGAATCACCCATTCGCCTTCACTGCAAATCATTTGTACGAAGAAAACCCATCCCTCAGAAACCCGACCCTTAGAACTGGCATCAAGTAGCAGCTTTGCTACAACAATAGGAGGAATTACAAATTTTGTTGATTTCGGATCACCCTACTGTGGCACGAATAATTAGTTTTCAACAATAAACTGCCAAATTGCACTCTCCCCCCAACCAAGCTACTACCCCGACCTAGCACACTAACCGACCTAAATAGATTAGGATCCACTCTTATTCCACAATTATTTTTGTGTTACAGGGGTGCAATGCTGAGGAATCGACTTCACCAAAGTCCATGTAATGGGGATCAACCGATGACTCCAAACCAATTAAGACTTAGGGCATTCAAGTCATAAGGATTTTTCAACCACAAACTCTTCAGGTTTCACCCCGGACTTTGAATGATTTGAGACTCCAGCACCTACAACTCGCTCAACCTCACCCATCCACCCATGTAGCGAGCACTAATTCGATGGCTCTCAACCAGTTGGCTTAGGGCACCAGGCTTTAAAGACTTTCGCAGTATACCCCTCAGACCATGCTCTGGTTTCAAGGTAAAGCATAACAATTTTCTTCTTTTTCTTTTTCTTTTCTTTTTCTTTTTTGGAAGACTCATTGGCCTTCTTTTCCTAGGGGTCCTTAACCTATTGAAGGTAGTAAATGAAACTAGGATAGGCTTTTGTAAGATTTAGGAGGCTAGGCAGTTTTTCAACTAGTGTTGAAACCTTATGTGCACAGTGTGTGGTTAGCTAGAGGTGGAAGAAAAAGGTTGAAAGCACTAAGAATTTAACTGATCATCTGCTTAATTAAGCATGGAATCAATCTAACATCAACAACATTAGACAATGCTTCAATTTTTCAAACTGCAAGTTAGGCAAAACACAAAAAAAAAGGGTGTAATTTTGCAAACTGTAAGTGTGAGCTGTATGGTTTGTATAAAAAGATATATGACTATATTTTTAGCTTTAAAAAAAAAAAAAACTGATAGCTTCACAACCAAAACAAATAACTACAAAAACAAAAACTAAACAACAAGTCATTAATCTTCACAAAAAAGCTTACTCAAAATAGCAACAAAACATAAATGTAAAAGCCATTTCCTTCTTTAACTCTCCCCCCAACCAAATGTCACATTGTCCTCAATGGGGCTCGGATTGGAAAGTTAGAGAAGGAAGTGCTACTCTCCTCACTAAGGGAGTGGGCCTGCTGGTATGTCATCCTCTGCATGGGTAAGCTGAGGAGCTGCTGATGAAGCTGGAGAAGAATCTACTGCTGCTACTATTGAAGGATGATCAGAAGAGGCCTGGGCAGGTATTGATGGAGAGATAGGGGGCATGCCCAGGTGACTTTGAATCTACACAAGGATGGCGTGGTTCTGTGCAAGCAAGGAGGTGGTCTAAGCGACGGCGGCCTCTGTGCGTGTCATCCTCTCACCTAAGGCTGTATGGGCAACCACAAAAGATGCTGACGTAGCTAAGGCGCGATCCAGATCCATAATAAATGGTGAAATCTCGAAAGTGGATATGGAGATATGCCGGGCGTGGAGGCGCTGACAGAGTTAGTCCAACCGACGTCAGAGTCGGAGTGCACTGGAGGTGCAGAGGATGCCGACGACGTAGGTAATGGAGCAGTTGACCACGGCCGAGGATGGTAAACTGGACTCCTCACAGATCCTTGCAGGATGGTCAATTGTTATATCCTCAACTATGTCCCAAGGTGGGAGGTTCTAAGCACGGGGCAGAAGATGCCACCTATCCACAGTAAGGATGACCTCGCAATGTTGGGGCGCTCCAATCGGGGCTCAACAGGAAAACCCATATGCTCTAACACCTGGCATAGTAGCCTCGGAAACAAGAGAGGTAATGATTCGTAGGGTCGTCCCTACTGGACCTCGTCCCTCAGCGGAACAAGGATGTCATGAAAAGCTCGCCAGTATTTGAACCAAAACCTTCGATATGCGAAGCAGCTTCCGCACAGTCTTCTTCGCATGGTATGCTGGCGGGGAAGAGGGCCTGGACCGCAGATATGGTCGATAAGGTATACAATTTCGGGGAAGTCGGGCTCTGAAAATATGCACCCCCGCCATTACGCCTCTCGATAATACGCGAACTATCTCCTCAGTGTGCGGGGCGGGCCACAACTGTAGTCACCGTTAGCCAGACACCAGGAAATGGAATACGGCTACACACGGGAAGGTCATGTCCCCGCGACCATCAATCGAGAAACGGATAACAATGTGACGCAGGTACTCTCCTAGATGTCAGCATGGTATGGTAGGAACTCGATGACCACCCGAGGTAAGAACCGCACGTCATAAAAGGGCCTCCCGGCAGTACGCCGCATAAGCCTCATAGAATCTCTCGAGCTTCAAGATCGACAAAGAAAGGCCGGAAAATCATAATATGTCTGTGAATGCACTTCCCGGTCCCGCAACTGAATTCGCCTATAATGGGGCCACGGCGGAAGAAGGGACGCCGAATAATAAGCAGGGACAGATCCGGGTAGTTCATCGCTTGACCCCCGAACAAGCGGGAATGGGGCCCTCGGCGGCTCGAACTAGACGACCGCCCGTTCAAGTCCGGGCCCCTGCTTGAGGCGGAATCCTCCGGATGTCGCAAGAGCAGAGATGAAGGAGTGTGCCCAACCCATGTATCATACCCACAGGGTCAAGCAAGAGGAATCGGGGTGGTGAGAAGCAACAGCACGCAGCAGAGGAGGCTTCGCCCACCATAGCGGAGAGAAGCGCTACCGAGGCCTAAAACTGCGCTCCACGTGTCCCAGCCCATGCTCGATTAGTGGAAGAGATGGAGAAGGTGGAGGATTTCTACTACACCTGTAAAACAAAATTCCAAAAAAAAAAAAAAAAAAAGTGAGAATGTGCATAAGAGAATGAGAAAATGCAATCATAACTAAGCTACAACTAAAACTTGGAATAAACCAAATAAAATTCATTAAACAAAAAAAAATGGAGTGGCATTTCAGTCTCAATGGAGACCAAGCCAACTTAGAGTATCCTGTTGAATTTATGGAGGGTCAAGGAGGGGGGATCTCCCTCCTGTCCGCTGCTAACCGGTGCCGCATACTCGCTTTAGCCTCGCCCACGACCTCGAATATTCCCATGTCCTTGGATTGAGCAGTCCATTGATCCATTAGGATGAACTGGGTGGATGATGAATGGTCCAAATTATCTGACTTGAGCTCGCCTCTAAAGAGGTGGAGTTTCGAGTCATAAAGCATCACTGTCTCCTTGTTCGCTTCGCGCTATCACCGATCACGCCACTTTAATCAGTTTTGCACCAGCCAGCAGGCATCATTTCTCAAATTTTAGCCCAGCTTATATCAAAGAGCCTTTTAAGGCCGCCTTCCCATATCCAAACCAAAATTGACCGCCCACCATCTCTTACATACCCACCCATTGTGCAGTGACACGCCTCTGGCCCATAACCAGGCATAAGGATGCAATCACAGATAAGTCTGATGTTGCCCTGATACCCACAAGGAATCCAAAGAGCCTTGAGACTAGTCCTTTCTGCCATGAGCTTCACCACTTTCATCAATATTGTTTTGATTTCCGTCAGTGAGCTCAACTGAATTAATTGTGGGTTTGAGAATGGTAAGGGGTGGCTAATTTCAGGCTTTACACCATACTTAGCTAGGAGGTTCTCAAAAGGTTTGTTGCATAAATGTGAACCTCCATCACTGATTATGGCCTTGGGGACCCCAAATCTAGAGAAGATACCCTCCTCAAATTTCAACACCACCCTCAGAACCGCCGCCTTGGCACCGCTTCATCCCATTTCAACACATAGTCGACCCCACCAAAATGTGTAGACGATCCAAACGATGAAGGAATGGTCCCATAAAGCTCGATGCCCCAAACATCGAACAAATCAACTACCAAGACGGCCCGAGGCATCATGACGAGGGAGATTTTCCCCACCTTGGCATTTGTCGATTCCCGTATATGGTGGGCATCCTTGAAAAGAGAAGGCCAATAAAACCCAGATTATAAAGACCATCAGCGCTGGGGAAGCAAATGGCCTCCCACATGCATTTCATGCAATGGCCGAGCATCCCTGTCGTTTCTCTCAGCACACATCTTTTGGATTATCTGAATAACACAATATTTGTACAAGAAGGCCTTCCCAATAAGAGATTTTGAATTTTTGCGAAGAAGAACTTCCCTCGTCTGCGCCTTCTACCGGCCGTAATCCTCTTGTTGCCAAGAAATTGGCACGTGAGCCACCATGGGCATTTTCCACTAGCAACAAAGGACTCCTCAGAAACTCATCATTAATCGAGGGTTACGGGTGTTTCAGGTAATTATGGTTAGTCGTGAGAGATGATCCGCAACAACATTCTCCACCCCATTTTTATCCTTGATCTGCAGGTTGAATTCGTGAAGGAGGAGGACCCACCTAATAAGTCTAGCCTTGGCATTTTTCTTGGTGAGAAGGTACTTCAAAGTCGAATGGTCTGTGAAGATTACGATGTCTGACCCTACCGGGCATGTGCACGTAAATTTGTCCAAGGCATGCACTCAATCGTTAGTTCTTTCTATGGGGCGGTAATTCCTTGTGCTTCATTCAACGCTTTCGCATAGTAGACCACATAAGGTTTTCCTTCTTTCTCTCTCGCCCGAGAACTGGCCCAAATGGCAGGTCGCCAGACGCATTTTGCTAACTCCCCAAAGGTAACTTCCAAATAGGGGGCTCTCACTATTGGGCAGCGGGTTGGGCAGCCTGAGCTCCTCAAAGCTCTTCTGGCAATCTTCATCCCAAACGAATTTGGCATCCTTCTCCAGTAGCTTATAAAGAGGTTTGGCAATTTTTGAAAAATCCTTGATGAACCTCCTGTAAAAGCCTGCATGCCCTAAGAATTGCCTCACAATCTTCACATTCGGGAGAAGGCTTGAAATCGCTTCAATTTTTTTCCTCACAACCTCAATTTTCAGGTTGAAATAATATAATCCTAGCACACCTCTCGCTGACCATAAAATGGCATTTTTCCCAATTCAACACCAAATTTTTCCTCAATACATCTATGCAGGATCAAGCTTCCAAGTTGATCAAGCATTCTTCGCCCCTCTCCATAAAATGTGTAATATCATCCATATGTAGACTTCCATAACGCGCCCACCAAATCATCAAGATACCGAGCATGCATCGCCGGAATGTGGCAGGGCATTACACAAAGCAAAGGGCATCCTCAGAGTACATGTGCCAAAATGGGCAGGTGAAAGTGGTTCCTCCCCGGTCTTCTCGCAAAGAATCTTAATCCGAAGTAGCTGAATAGCCATCTGTGGCTGCGAAAAATGGTCGGGCCTGGAATTCTTTCGAGAAGTCAGTCCATGAAGAGTAAAAAGAAGTGATCCTTCTGTCACCCCGCCATTTAACCTTCTCGTAATCAATGCATACCCTCCAACCTCGTGGTAAGGCTGCAGGCATTCTCCTCCTTCTCATTATGCACAAGAGTTACCCCTGCATTGTCACAACCCGGTTAATTTCACCCAAGTGCTATCGGATATGGGGTAAATGAAACCGGCTTGTTGCAATTTTAGGACTTCTGCACCTACCACCTCCCACATATGAGGATTCAATCTCCTCTGTGGCTGCCTTACGGATTTTCTTCCTCCTCCAAGTAGATATGATGTGTGCAAACCGGCTGGGCTGGGTTCTCTTAGTCGTGCTGATTTCCATCTAATAGCCTCGCTTGTTCTCCTTAAGGATGTCCAAAGCAGTCGTTTTCCCAGAAATACTAAGGTGGAGGAGATGAATCAATTAGGGAATTGTCCATGTTCTTCTAAGTATGCATATTTTAGTTTTGCAAGGTGGGCTTGGTAAACCCAGCCTCAGCTCATTGATTCCTTCCTCCATCACAATAGCCGTTAGATTTCTTCCTTCTTTCTCCATGGCCTCTACACAGTATACAAGTCTTGGGTTCCCTACAGCTCTTCAAAACACTCAGATAATTCCTCAATCAGCACATCTTACAATTGCTACTGCTCAACTTGTTCCTCTAGGACAATGTCAATTATGCAAGCCTCCTCTGACCCTCTTCCACTGGTTGCATATGCTTTTTGCTCAAGTGGAAGAGAGCCGAGCTCCAAAGTCATGTTCCCGAATGTGTTGCATAACTCCATTCACAATTAATGACGATTAGAGGTGGCTAAGAATGGTCTTCCAAGGATGATAGGCACATAATTAGTCCCCACTACAACCGGTTCTGTATCAAGCACAACAAAGTCTACAGGATAGTAGAATTTGTCAACTTGTATTAAAACATCCTGCATAGTGCCCTTTGGTATTTTTATGGATCTATCTGCATGGGACAATGTGATGAAAGTGGGCTTAAGCTCTCCCAAACCCAGTTGCTTATACACTGAATAAGGCAGCAGGTTGACACTGGCTCCAAAGTCTAGTAGTGCCTTTTCTACACAAGTGCCTCCGATATTCACCAAGATGGTAGGGCAACCCAGATCTTTTGTATTTGATCGGAGTCTCAGACCGAACGATGGCACCGACTCGTTTCCCGCCAGAAGGCCTTCTCACAACATTTAACCCTCTTCACTATGCACAAGTCCTTCAAAATTTTACTGTTGGAACCCTCGTTTGATCATGTCTAGCTAGGGGATGTCGACCTTCTCACCGCCTTAGAACTTCTAGAATCTCGCACTCGGGTCAGATGGCCTTCTTCGCTTTTAAGCAATAAGGAAAAGGTGGAGGTGTGCTCTTCTTCATTGCATCTTCTTTAATCACTAACTCCTTTGGTTCAGCTTTTGCCTCCCCGTCTTCTTTCGCCGGTTAAGGTTTAGGGACCGGGTCGCCAACCTCCTTTCCACTTCTCAAAGTGATCACTACCTTGACTTCATCTATCCTGGAAGTTGGTTTGCTGGAAGAGCTCAATTCATGCACTCCCCTGGGATTAGGCTGTGTCTGGGAAGGAAATTTTCCCTTTTCCTACACTTGCAGCTGGCTAGTCAACCTTGAAATTGAACACTGCAGGGTGTCAAACTTTTGAGCCATTTCGTTTTAAAGCCCATCCATTATGCTGTTAAGAGTGCTCTCCACAATGTTGATCCCATTAGCCTGCATTTGCCGGCCATTTTCTACACATTGAGTCAATTGCACATTGATCATTCTCTCTCGATCCCTACAAAATTTCCCGCAACCCTGGCCGTATTCATAATAGCTTCTGCTCAATCAGGCTGAGGATGGTGGTGGGTGGCTATGGTCGTGATAAGGAACCACATTGTCAAGGTTTCGCACTGTACATACGCTGAGGGCTCGCTTCCGTGAGGTGTTAGAACGGTTTCTCCGCTTAAGGTTATATGTGTTGTTACGGGAATTGGTTGGTGGGCTTGTATCGCCTACGCATTAGCTTGTTCCTCCATCATATCCTCACTCGAAGGAGAGCGCTAGGTGTAATGCCTCTCGTGATCGACTGCAAACGAAGCAAGGCTGATGTGCCAGGCCCCGCCACGCCTGCACTCCTCATGTTGATTTCTCATTTCTAGCTCCTCCAACCTTCTAGCTCCGGTGTGGATAGCTTTGCCTTCATTTCCATATCCTCCCAAGTGCACATGCCCCCTTGAATCAAGCCGCAAGTCTCATCCTCGCTCTCTAGGTTTGGTTCATCCCATGCTTTGGATGTCTCAGCCACATAATTCAGGAAATCCATGGCTTCTTCTGGATTTTTACTCATGAAGTCCCCTCCACACATAGTTTCCAACAACTGCTTCATGGTAGGGGACATCCCATCATAGAAATTGTTGACTAGCAACCATATGTCAAAGCCATGGTGAGGGCAGGCACCAATGATTTCAAATAATCTTTCCCAGAATCGGGATAGAATTTCATTTTCATAGGTTGCAGCGTGTAAATTTTCCTCTTCGGGACCGTTGGTTCTATGTGTCAGAAATTTTTTTCAAAATTCGCCTTGCAATTTCGCTTCAGCTTAACGGACTCGACCTCAAATAGTCGGGTTTTCATTATTTTTGTCTTGTCCTTCAAAGTCATGAAAGCATCTTTAACCCTCATTAGGTCCATATCACACACCTCCTTAAATGTGTTATTGCACTTCCTCAAACTCCCTGGATGTGCGTATATGGATTTTCATTTTCCGCATTCCATGGAAGGTCGGGAGAAGAGGCACTCAGAACCGACAATCATGTCTTTTTGTAGAGCACAATGCACGAGGGTGCACTTACCTCGAGGATGTATATGATCCCCCATCGATCTATATATGCACCGATTCGTGAACCCCCGCTTTGCCGCTCCTTAGGTGGAGCCCATCCGACCACCGCAGACGCCTTCACTTCATAGCTCGCTTCAGGAGCACTACTCCTTTCTAATCTGCATGTTGTGTTCCTATCCCAATGGTGCATAAACTCCTATAAAATCAGCACAAAACACAGCAAGAGACAAAAACAAAACAGGCTACCAAAAAGGTTAATGTTAGCAAAAAATAAATAAATAAAGATAGAAATTGTATCTGGATAGTAAAAAAATTGAATCCACCTAACAGTGAACTGCTAGGAAAAATAAAAGTAAGGACAAAAAGGATTGAAATTTCACCAGTACTTGTGATGTGGATCACAAGTTTAACAAATCAACATTTGCACAAAGGCACCATCCTTGGCAACGACGCCATTTGATTCGCAATGCGGTAGGGTATGCCGGAATCAACAAAATTTATAACCTAAATTCCTCCCACCGTCAGTAGCCTCATTACTACAAGATAAAGGGCTCTATGGTCGGAATTACTGTGGATAGGTTTTCTTCATGTAAATGATTTGCAGTTGGCTCAAAAAGGTGAATTTCACTTTGGATTAGGGGTTTTGTAAAAAAATGGAGGTGAATGGTTTGCAGACTAAAAATAAACTAAAATAAAATGTGAAAAAGAACTCCATGAAGCATCTGCCATCGTCGAGGTCCCGAGGTAAATGAGAGTGTTCTCAGCTTCCTTTTCCTCGTCGAGGATGACCTATAGTCATTTCCCAAACCGGATCTTCATTTGGTTATAAAAACTTAACCCTAAAAATTTTCCTTTTAAAATATAGCATTTATGGGACATAAATGTTCCCGAGTAGTAAAAACACATCCCCTAAATCTACCCTACAGTAACTAATAGGAGGCAACTAATGAATCTTAGTGGATCTAGCAATAAGCATCCATGAACTCTAAAAGCTTGCCAAATGCAGATTAATCAAGGTACATTTAAGAGATTTAAACCTAGAGTGAGAGATGGAAACATAAATGATCATAACTACTTGCATTAAAAACAGGGAACCATCGTTTTACCTCAAAAACTGTAGCCCAGTAGCCCTCCTCTTCAAGGATAAAGGAGGTTTAGCCAACCATCCCGTGAGTTGCCATCCTCAAGGGGTGTTTGGTAGCCGAGAAAGTGGAAGAAAGGGAGAGGAAATGAGGGAAAAGAAAATGAGTGGGAAAACTCGCCAAAGGCTCGTATGTAAATGCAAAATGAAAAGTTCTTTTTTACAAGATTTTCTTTGAGCTTATATAGTGCTCAAATAAGCAAAAATACAAAAATACCCTCAATACCCATAATACATGAAGGGCAAAATGCTAAAATGCAAAAAGTGGGTCAATTGGAAGTCAAAAGGGGCCTAAAATCACAAATGCAAGAAGCAATTTTCGCAGGGTGCGAAAATTTCGCACCCTAGGCAATTTTCACAAGCTTCATTTTCCTTACCTCAGGCTCTTCTTTCCATGATTTCCTCGACCGCACGTCGAGTTCGACTCACCCTTCGCGCTTTGGATCGACCAACAAATTTGGCATAAATAATGCAAAAACTACAAAATTAGCCACAAAATGCGATCGCAGAATAGTTAGGACCTTAACGTAAATCGGGTTATCTTATTGATTAGTACACAAAAAAGTGCTCAAACCTATAATAAATAGGGCTCAAATGAAGACTTCGTAAGACTAATCGTTCCTTTGAGATTTTAGGTTTAAATATTTTGGTTTCTAAAAAAGAAAAATATGAGATTATTTTTTGTCTAATTGAATGTTATTCATATTATTCAAGTGATTTGTGACTCCTTAAGACTTTTTGGTTTTTGCTAGTACCTTGGAATACTAGGTAAGGAAGATTACTACAGTTTTTCGTATAAAACAAAATATTTTGTTAGTATTTGTGAATATGGGTTTTGGAATTTTCTAGTTATTTAAATCACATGCATGAATCAAATACATGTTCTGTATGGAAAATGGTTTTGAGAATGTTTACAGTAAAAATTGAAAGTTATGGAGATATACTTTTGTATTTTTGTGAAATTGGAAACATGAAGAAATATTTTTGTTTATATGACTGTCAATGATATAACCGACAACATTTAATCGTCAATGATTATAAACTCGACAAATACGGTTTATGTCAACTGCCCAACCACAAATATGACCCCTATCAATGGAAATAAACTTAACAAATATGGCCTTGATCAGTGGGTATAAACTTGACAAATAAGGCTCAGTCAATGGGTTATAGTAGTTGACAAAATGACCCTCATTAATGGGTTAGAATAATTGACATTTTTTTTAAAATAAATATTTATGAGAATCATGAGTATATGTTTTTAAAAAAATTGGTGGATTTGACTATGATATGGAATTGTTTGAGAAATAGAAAAGATGATGAACATTGGTTTGAAATATATTTATCTCTTATTTTCTTGTATTCAAAGATTTTATAGGATTTTTGAGGAAAAGAAAAATATGTTATATATCAAAATTTGAGAATTTTAAAGTACTTGATCCATAAAACTATATTAAAATTCTTTATTGAGCTTTTAGCTCACTCTTTATTGTTGATAATTTTCAGGTACCTTAGACCTTAGCGAGGATTGATGCTGGGGTAGGCATGGATGAGAGTTGAGAAATATTTTGAATTAGTATCTTGTTGGAAGACTTAAGATTATTGGACTACTTTATTGTTTTGGAATTGAATGTTCTTAAACTTTCATTTGGAGGATTTATGCTGCTAGAATTTTATGTTTTGAGATTAATAGCTTTGAAGAATTTATTTTGTTGGAAGATGTTAGCTTAATTATATATATTGTTATACTTTAAGGAAGAGTCATTGAAAATTATTATTCTTATGAAGTAGTTAAAATTTTGTAAGCATATTTAAAATAAACATGATTCATAAGCAACAATTTTGAAGGTGTCATTTACAAGTGTGGTTTTAGAGCCATATATGTGAATTGACAATAACGCTCTTAGTTCGGAGTTTGGGGTGTTACAATCCTAAATTATAAATAGGAGTTAATAAGCCAATAAGACCTAACTCTTATGGTTAAAGCGTTAAGCTGACATAGGGAGAGGAGGGGTTCGAGTCCAAGCAGTGACAAAATTACGAAGAACTAGATATTATACTGACTTAAAAAAAGGGAATTATGTAAAGACACTTGGAAGGTGCCAAAAGAGGAAAATATGAAATTATTAAAACATGTGACAAATCCATCAAATAAATTAAAACATGCATCGAAAATAGTAACTCTTATTATTAAGATAAAAATGCTCCTCATGCTTATCATGTCTAGCTCATGTGATAAAGTGCTCAACGTTTCAAAAGGTAAGGGCATAAGGAGGGCATAAGGAAGGGAGGGGGGGTCCCGGATTTGAGTCCTATCGGGGACAATTTATTACATTTTAACTAAAGTGTTTAGCTTTCAAAAATAAAAATAAAAATAAAAATGCTTCTCATGTCATGCTCATCATGCTTAGCTCATGTCGTAGAGCGCTGAAAGTTTCAAAAAGGTAAGGGCTTAGGGAAGGGAGGGGGGTCTCAGGTTTAAGTCTTATTGGGGACAATTTATTACATTGTAACTAAAGTGTTTAGCTTTCAAAAATAAAAATAAAAATGCTTCTCGTGTGTTGAGCTTACATATTTAAAGTAGTAATATACACATGTTTACTATGTTAATGTAACAAACTTTTGTTTAATGTAACACTCGTTTGCCTAATGAAACAGATTTTTGCCTAATATAACAGACTTTGCCTAATATAACAGACTTTTGCCTTATATAACAAATTTTTTTAAGCACGTTATATTAGGCAAAAGTTTGTTACATTAAGAAAAATGTTGTTATATTAGGCAAAAATCTATTACATTAGACAAAAGTTTATTACATTATACAAAAGTTTGTTACATTAATTAAAATAGTGAGCATATTACTATTCCAATTGCATGTTTTAAATATTTTGGCGGAGTCATCGCATGTTTTAATTCAAAAAGTTGCCTTCTATTTTCATTCATTTGGGTCCTTCATATCATCTTTAAAAAATTTCCCCTTAAAAAATAATAGGCACAACAACTAAATTGATTGATGGTGGAAAGGGATAGGTAAGGGATCGGGTTCGAGTCTTCATGAGAACATAATATTATAACATTATAATGCAAAGTGAATAGGTGTCAAAAAAAAAAAATCTAATTAGTTGGGTGGAGATAAGTAGGGGAATTCTCCATACTTACTTTTCATATTTTGTTTAATTTTTAAATTGCTTTTCATTTATATTTTTTAATTTTAATTATGTCAACCTTCTTGATTTTAGTAGTAAAGGGGTGAAATGGAGAACGAAAGATTCCATACTTGAATCCAAAGGACTGAGTTCTACAATGTAATATTCAAAGTGAATAGAAGTAAGAAAAAAATAATTATATAAAAAAAATGTAATTTATGAGCCAATAAAACCTAGATCGGGTGGTTAAAGAGCTGAGATCAGCATAGGGAGTAGAGGGGTCCAGAGTTCAAGTTTTAGCGGGAACAAGTTTTTGACACATTTTCTATTGATATTGGACTTAACCATTGTTGAGTTAGCATTTGAATAAACTTGAAAGGTGTCAAGTCTAGGTTCCTAACATAGTTTCTATAAATGTTGGACTTAACTATTGTTAAGTTAACATTTGAACAAACTTGAAGGGTATCAAGTCCATGTTTTTAACATAATTTATATACATGTTGGGCTTAACCACCGTTAAATTAGTATTTAAACAAACTTGAAGGGAGTTAAGTTTAGGTTTCTAACACAATAGTTACTTAATTTGGACTTAACCATCGTTATGTTATATTTGAACAAACTTGAAGGGGGTTAAGTCCAGATATATTTAGATTGAACTTAACCATATATTTGAACAAACTTGGTATCAAATATTTGACTTAACCATTATAACAAAGTTGCTATTTAGTATCAAATCTAAATGAGAACGGGTAAAAGAGAAGAGCTAGAAATATGAGAGAAAGAAATAAGGAAAGGAAAATAGAGGGAAAAGGAAAGTTGGAGGGAAATGATAATAAGTTGTCATATAGTGATTAGAGGGGAAAATTTGTCCAAATGATATGTTTTAATCCTTCTTTTTTGGGTTTTAACAAAATGGGTTAAATTTATAATATTTTTTCCCTTTTGTGCCTTTTAAATGGTTACCCCCTTTTTATCTAAATTAGTGCAACAAAATGTTATGGCTTGTTTGTTTATTGTTTTTGAAAACTATTTTTTTGTTCTAAAAAAACAAGAATAACAAGAATAATAGGAAAAATATGTTTGGTTTTAATTTGTTTTAAAAAGTAGAAAAAACATTAAATTTAAAAGAATAAAGAAAAGTTTTTAGAGATGTTCTTTATATTTTCAAAAACTATTCTCAATAACAGTTTTAAAAACATGAATCAAACATGTCTTTAATTACTTTAATTGTTAAAATGATCTCAACACAAATGACAAGACAACACTTGTTAATAATTTATTAGAGTTTTGTGTCAAAATAATATATATATATTTTTAAAAATAACCAATATAATACGTTTTTTTTTTAAATGTCTAAACTAGTTTGTCCTCATCAAAACCGTAGTTTGTGACTACAATTTTAAATTTTTTAAAGTTATAACCGTAGTTTTTAGCTACGTTTTTAAACTTGAAGTGAAAACCGTAGTCACTAACTATAATTTTAAACATTAGTTTGGACATCATTTTTAAAAACGTATTAAATTGATATTTAAAAAAAAAATGTATTATTTTGGGAAAAAAAACTCAATTTATTATGCACATCCCGTATTTATTTGTTTTCTTTGATTGACCATGTTTTTAAGGGCTTAAAGCATACATATTAATGTCAACGGAACGACGCCGTTTTATGCTGGCCACCTTTTAGCTAAAAGCATACATATTGATGTCGACGGAACGACGCCGTTTTATGCTGGCCACCTTTTCATGTCTCTACTCTCATTCGCTTCCGAATACGTTTTCGCGATCTCTGATTTCCGCAGTTGAACGAAGACACGCCCTTCCAAGTTCCAACCGGGTAGATGACATTCTGTTATTTATACATTTTATTTTTCTCGTTATTTAATTTGTATTTAATCATTTGAGATCTGAAAAGGTACCAATAAAATGAAGGAATTTTTAGTTTCCTCTGTTTGGCTGGAGAGAAAGTGAAAAACAGAATTTTTTTATTTTTTATTATTATCCTTTATTTTGTTTTATTTATTATTTATTCATTCACTCACGCTTTCTCGGGATCCAAACGTGTTCTCTCTATCAATATCTTTAATAGTTTTCTCCGGGAAAGGTCTTTTCCTGGCATGGAGTATGTTCTGGTTGAAACGTATTCAGTTTCATACTAAAACACTAGCTATGTAGTTTTTTCTAATCCATTTCTTAAATTGTAATCAGGGATACTAATCAGTGAGCAAGGAGAAAATGTGGGGGATTATGAGGCAACGAGTCAGCAATTTGGTGAATTATGATGCTCTGTTATTGGTTTGCGATCTTCTTTTGGTTTATGAATCGTCGTTGCTATTCATTTCACTAAGATGTGTTGTCAATTTATTGAATTTGATGCTTATGTTCATAGTTTCTGAAGCACATCATGTGTTTGTGAAAATGTGATGTTGGGCGCAGGCCTTAACTAGGATTCAACCTGTAGTATACGCATCCAGAAGCTATGCATCTGGACCAAAGCAGGTAATATTCACTTGTTACTTCGTTTCTCGGGTGTTGATTCCATTGTGCGAAATCTATTCTTAGAAAGAAATTCTTTGTTAAGAATTACGATGTAGTATTTATGATAAACCCAAATCTCGCAAAGTCAGCCTTAAGAGTAGCTTGGTCGCTTAACGCAGACGGAAATGGCTGGCGAGGTTCTGCCCAGCCACCTCACAATTTTGAATATTTGATCTATTTACGACTAAAGTCCATAATCTTAATTTTGCACGCAGGTTGCTTCGACTTCCACGCCACACACGAAGATGACCACACATGCATACGAACAAGTGGTTGAAGCGGTCACCGTCTCTATAATAGCGTAATCCAATGCATCATATGAGACGAACAAATAACACGTTTAATCAAAATAGTTTGCGCAATCCGGCATCGCGATGTCTATAAGGAATTGTTTCGCAGGAAAACAATACAAATTAAAGCAATCGTATTGGAACTCGCTTAGTATCAAGTCTGTAGCACACAATCTCAAGACGCACTATTCCTCCCGGTGCTTCAAGTCCTTCGGCAATATGGTTCTCAGACAAACGATTCAACAGAAAAGACGACTTTTTCGCTATCGTCGAACCAAAACTTGTGCAGAACTCTCAAAAAGAACGAAGATGCTATGTAACAGGATGAATTAATTGAATGCAAAATGAATGAACGAATGATCTCCGCTTCATGACTCCGCTCTAAGACAACACAAAGTCGCTGGTACCGGATCTGCTCTACTACGTCTCGTGAAGAAGAAGGCGTCCATTCAGTCAACATGTGCTATCAAAACGACGACGTTTTGGACTCCCAACTAAGAACCTCGCAGTATCAACGTTTTGTTGTTTTAGGCTTAAAAATTAAGATTAGTATACATCCCAACCCAAGCCGTCGGTTCTGCAGTGGTATGGCGCTACAAGGCAAAGTGGAACTGAGCTTGCATTCCTCCTTCCATAGTAAACCGGTGTGCCCTCGGGGCCCAAACCAATGACAGAAGGGTAGATGAGGGCACTTTGTGCCCATTTGTTCCCATCCGATGCTGACAAACTTTTCCACAAAGTTTCAAACTTTACACATTTCAAAAGGACAAGCTGGAAAGAATTTCTAATTCATTCCTTAATGGTTTTGAGCAATTCAATATATAATTTTCATCTCCTCATGGAGGAGAACACATTCCCATGTGGACCCACCGAAACGAGTTTATGGGACTCATTGTAATTTTAGCTCAAAGATAGCTAATGTATTATGCTCAAACCCATTTTTTCCAACAAGGGTGTTCCGGGAAGATGATATTCATATATTAACCAAAATCCTATGTTTCGAAGCGCTTTGGTAAGAGTTAGTCGCCAATAATTTTTATACATGTTTGACATAGTTTTGATAGAAGACTGTTCTTTGAGCATTTGTTTTGAAAACCAGTTATTTTTAAGAATAACTTACACGCATTTTTAGCTGTTTTCGCAGAATGTTTGAAGCAATGACTGCGAATATGAAACCTTTGCATTGTACTTCTGTGGAGAATTTCAAAATTAGTTTTATGGTGTTTTTTGGAAACAAAAGTTTGTCTGAGAATCTGAAATATTTCCAAATAGTTAATTAAAATATTTTTATATGTATAGAGCTTTATTCTCAATTACATTTCATATTTCTCTTTTTCATTTTATATATTATCTTGTTGAATAAGTGGATCGTTTTCTCTTAATTTTAGCATGAAAGATACAAGAGTTTGATTGGATATAGAAAATTGCTATTTATTTGATTCAATCACTTATGTTATTGTGAATAGTTGGTTCTTTTTTTTTGTATATTATTTTTTAGTATGCTTGGATCTTCATTGTCACTCTTATTTCTCACATGCCATAAAAACTAGCAGCTCTTTGTTCTTCAATGTTGAACAGAATTCTTGTACTTATGTTGTGTTAGTGGAAGTGCTATATGCACTGTTTTTTACACTATCATGGTCTAATTTTCTTTTGCAATGCTGATGTCTTCAGATGACAGTACGGGATGCTTTGAATAGTGCCTGATTGTTAAAATGTCTGCAGATCCAAAGTTTTTTGATAAAGTAAGAGGTGCTGTGAGTTCACAATAAACAGGTGTTTACTTCTTCCCCTGAGCTCATTTTTCCTGTGTTTTTTTACTATATTTCTTAATTATAATTTTTTTTTTAATTTTGTACCACAGGTTGGTGAATATCAAGGTGCCTACAAGGTTAGACATGCATAAGCAGATAACCCTTTATCTTCTTCCGTCATCAAATGCCTTTCCATCTGTTCTTTTTACTGAACTCAGTGTTTCAACTTGCATTCTGGATAGATTTCCAAAGGGCTTTTGGACAAGTATGGTCCTGGGAGGGTTATTGATACTCCAATCACAGAGGTTACTTCTTACAATTGAAAAGATCTTAAGCTTTATCGTTCTTCATGTACTTACATGATTTTTTACACTATTGCCATTTTTCTGTTTCTTTTTACTTTGGCTTAGTCAGTATATGCAGAAAGCTATTTTTCTTCACCTGTCATTGCTGAATCTTCTCAGCATCTGATTTTTGGGAACATATATTGTAGGCCGGCTTCGCTGGAATTGCAGTTGGTGCTGCTTACCATGGTCTTAAGCCTATTGTAGAATTCATGACCTTTAATTTTTCCTTGCAGGTCAGAGTTACTTTCTTGAATATTGGTCTTTGAATTGTGTCTTAATCATGTACCTGATCTCTCATAGGGTACACCTGTATTCCTGTATGAATCGTTATAAGTCCCAAACTGAGAGCATTGCAACCAATTTGGTTAAATCATAGTCATGCAGGCTTGTTCTTAAACCACCCTACGTGGCTGATCTAGTTAACTTTTGTTTGTGGACATTTGTTTGGGGGTTCTGCTGGCTTCTGTTGAAGACATTCATTTTTTTTCAACTGCTTCCTTTTCTGCCAATGCTTCTGATGTTTCCTTTTTCAAATCTCTGAATTGTTCCTAGTAATTGACCACATCATTAATTCAGCTTCAAGGTCAAACTATATGTCTGGAGGTCAGATATCTGTGCCTATAGTTTTCAGAGGGCCAAATGGGGCTGCTGCAGGAGTTGGTGCTCAGCATTCTCAGGTATAGTTCTAATTCTATCTGAAACCTATTGTTCATGTAATTTTGCTCTCAGATATGGTTAGTCACCTTCTAACCTGCTACGTGCTGCTTATTTTCCCTTCTCTTTCCTTAATCCTGCAAGACAAAACATCCAGCTACAGATTTAATTTCAAGGTCAGCAGTACTCGGTTTAGTTAATGAACATAGATGCTAAGAAATGAAAGAGCGAACAAGGGAAAATAAAGCACAAATAAAGGTTGGCCTTCCTGTTTCTATGGAATGGAGGTCATCCTCATTAAAAAGAATTTGATAGCTGTTATAAGTAATCATAGACACTGTTGATCACTTATTTTCTGCTAATGATGAAAACCAAACCTTAAAGAACTCTATCTGAACGATACGATATAATTTCAAATGATTTACTTTTAAAGGCACAAAAATGATAGAATGGCTAGACAACCATAGCTTTCCTTTCTTACATTCTTCAACTATGCAAGGCTTTTTTCAAAATCTTCAAATCGATTTTTCACAAATCGATTGTGCTAATTGTACTTATTAGAGATAACTGGAAAATCATATACTATTCCTTTTGTTGGACATGTTATATAGTTTTTTTTCTCAGAAGGATAGGGTTAGAACTTGCTTATTTGTCACTTGGACAGGCCTTTCAATTTTGGCTGGGCAACAGTGAACAAGACAAAATCATCAAGTTTGGGTTTTACAGTTTTACTTTATCCCCAAGTTGGTCAACTGCCCTGTTTCGAGACTACTTTGTAATAATTGACCAAAGAATCATTGTATGAGTCTAGTACCATAGCTTTAAGATATAGCTTAAGAATAAAACGAGTCCATATTCTTTTTCTCAAATGGACAATGAAATTACTTGAATAAACTAAGAAAAAGTGAAAACAACTATAGAAAAAGGGTCCAAGGTTCACTGAAGATAATCAAGTGAGAATCTGTTGGTGATGGGGTTTGGCTTCTTTATATTTCTTAACTTGAATGTGACAAACCAGCAATGGAAATGAGTGAGGACTTCTTTTTATATATATATATTCTTCATGCTGTTTTATTGAGTATTTTCGTGTCAACTGGAAAAAGGTCTAGGAAGGGAATATTGGATGTCCTTATGCCTAATTTTTGCTCATTAAGAACCTATAATAAAATTTTCATTTTTCTCATTAAAAGGAGGAAGAAAGAAATAATTGATATGTAGATACTTGTGTTAGGAGCATGATTTTTCTGCTTGCAGTGTTTAGGAGTAGAAACAATGCCAGCACACCACTGTGCCTTGCTGGTTGTAGCAATTATTTTTCAGAGAATTTTCTTATCAGAAATATTTTGGAGAACTTCCAGAAACTAAATAGGTAGTCCCTAAGATGAAAAACACAAACACTTTGGAGGGATCTATTGGGTGTCGGCCTTCTTTTAAAATTTTTAATTGATAAATTTTTACATGATTTCTTTCATTGTAAGTTATCAGCTCTTCTGTAGACGTTCTGATTGATTTATTTATAATATCTAAAGTCCATACTAGGTTGAAAGCTCATTAGGAACTTTGTGCAGTGCTTTGCAGCATGGTATGGTGCATGCCCTGGTTTGAAGGTGCTGGTTCCCTATTCATCAGAGGATGCTCGGGGGCTGTTAAAAGCTGCTATAAGAGACCCTGACCCTGTTGTTTTCCTTGAAAATGAATTGCTGTTAGTATTTTGAAGCTTGAGATTTCTCTGCAATTGGATCAATTTGTACTTGCTCATCCTTGAGGTAAATTTCATGCTGCAGATATGGTGAGTCTTTCCCTCTTTCAGAGGAAGCTCTTGATTCCAGTTTCGCTCTTCCCATAGGGAAAGCTAAGGTGCTTTATCTTAACATTCTTGTTGCTGCTGATAATGATTTTTATCATTAGATGTAATTATTCTTTCTCTTCTTGGCTATTGAAGATAGAGCGAGAAGGGAAGGATGTAACTATTGTTGCTTATGCAAGGATGGTTGATTATTCTCTCCAGGTTTGAGATTCTTCCCTGAAGCACTATTGCATATGATTGTGAATAACTTCATTATACTGTTTATTTTAGTTGAAAATATAGTTTCGTTATCCTACACATATTTGGTCTCCACTAAAATGGAATTTTGTGTCTCAGCAGTAAGTTAACTGATTATATAACAAATTCAACTGATGATAACAAGTTATGCAGGTAAGAACTTGTCTTCTCGGTGTAGATATAGTTTGTATGCTTAAAGAGGGAAATAGAAACTACTAAGTAGGTGGCTCATATGGAATATAACCAATGAAGATCCAAAAGGTTCATGGGAACAAACATCTGTTTCAATTTTTTCAGAATCAAACTTTTGCTAACAGTAAAACCAGAATCACTTCATTTTCCATTCACAAGAATTTACACCCTGTTAAAGGCATAATATTCATATTAACGCAAATCCTACAAGCTTGAGCTTTTAGGAGAGTTGGTTGTTTAACATGGTATTAGATCCTTTTGGTAGGAGGTCCTGGGTTTAAGCCACCTCTTTGCAATTTATTCCCTATTTGTTGATTTGAAAGTTCATGGAGGACTCTATTTGGTTTATTTAACTTTCCACGTGGGTACTGAGTCGCACGCGAGCGGGTAGTGTTAAAGACATAATATTATTCATATTAAAACCCAAATCTTGTAAGTTTGAGCTTAGGAGAGTTTCTGGCCGCTTACCACGCCCAAACTCACAAGTAGATATTTAGCTATCAAAGTAAATGCAATCTCCATTTCAAACGTGTGGAAAGCTATATAGGCCATTATATTGCTTTTATTCTACTAGATTCATTGGTGTTATTTTTTCCTTGTGGACTGCCATTATACTTCCTCTTATTAGAGTTTTGATACGATGTCACATCGGTTCCACACAAGAGTGTGAAGTGATATTTAAGCCTGAGGTTCCTCCCACTTATCGCCTGGGCCTTTTTAGATCGGGTTCTGACACTTGAGGTCTTGTGCTTTATTGAGAGCCTGCCGTAGCTAAGAGAGGGGTCACCCCAAAGATCACCCTAAGAGGCACTTCTAAGACCCCAGCGCGGCCCGAGCCGACGTTACAGCGTGAGCTACCAGGAATGTCACTGCTGACGTCCCAGGCTTTCAAAGGGGGTATGGAATAATACGATTCCACATTGGTTCCACACAAGAGTGTGGAGTGGTACTTAAGTTTGAGAAGTTCTCCCACCTATCAGGCCGGTCTTTTGGGTTGAGCTCTCCGATTGGGCTTAATGCCCTATCAAATTTGTTTTATTTTTATCTTAAATGCCCGGCATGATATCTTTCCACTTTAATCCAGAAGTAACTCAATTTTTTGGATTCAGGCAGCCGAAATACTCAAAAAAGAAGGAATAAGTGCTGAGGTAACTCAAAAGAAGTTTGAAATTATTTTCTTCATATTGGATTCAGAAAATTAGAGTTTGGAAGGTCAGAAAGTTATTCCATTCAGTTTTGAGGAAAGAAAATTGTTGTTTTGATACTGTGTCATACCCGCCTATCCGGGCCTCTGACAGATCAAAGAATCAATGCTTTGGCCGTGGTTCAAGGTATCGTGACTGCTGAAGAGGGGGTTCCCACAACATGGTACCGCGCCTATATCCTGCTGGCCTTCTTAAGTTAAAACCGTAGTTGTTGATTACGGTTTTAAATTTTTTAAAGTTAAAACTATAGTTGTTGTATATGGTTTTAAGCTTGAAGTTAAAACCGTAGTCACCAATAAAGGTTTTAAGCACTACTTTGAGCATTATTTTAAAAAACATATTAGATTTGTATTTAAAAAAAAAAAGTATTATTTTGGGACAACTCACCTTGTTCTCTCTTCTCCCCTTTTCACCAAATCTATGCCATGGGCGAGTTTCATCGTTTAGAATCCTCCCTTTTAAAGCATGTTTCTTACAACAAGTGTGAATTTCTGCAGTATGTCTGTTATTGAGGAGAGCTTCGATTGTCTTGATGCACCTATCTAGCGCGATTTTTGTGGCGATATTCCACGCTATGGCTGCAAATCTCAAGAGGATAGCTCACGTATGCATCCCGAGATTCTCCTTTGCTTTTCTGTAAATTTACACCAACATTGTTTCAGACATAGTGATTTTATTTTATTATTTTTGGTGAAAAAAGATTTGTCAATAAGAGAACTTACACGACGATTAAAAACAGCTAAAGACATGATATTCATATTAAACCCAACCTACAAGCTTTTAGAGAAGCCTTGCCATTTAACATGCACGTGTACCGATTCTAAGAGGCACCCCTGCTCGGTGCCCACCTCTTTGCAATTTATTCCCATTTGTTGATTTAAGAAGTCCATGAAAGACTCTATTTGGTTTATTTAACTCTCCACGTACAGGTACACGGGGTTGCACGTGAAGGAGGGTGTTAAAGGCATGATTTTCATATTAAACCCAAATCCTACAAGCTTGAACTTTTAGGAGAGTTGATCGTTTAACAAAGATAAACCACAATAATCTTCAAAACCGAATTTATAATGTCCCTAGGAAAATCTGAGCACCAAATAGTAGGATTAGTATTATAGTTGTCTTTCTTAACTAAACAATTTGTTGTTCTATTGGCTTCTTTATAGAAATGACAACAATTGTAAATATTTAGATATGGAGAAAGTCTCCAAATATCCTCCAATTATTTGGATATATGGGGCCGGTCCTTAGAATTACATATCATAACTTATATTTTTCCCAATTGCAAGCCTGACGCTTGTGCCACATGACTCCCATTAGGCCTGCAAAAAGATCTACCTTGATCATATGATTTGTATATTTGACCAAACTAGTCAACAAAAAAGTGTACTAGCTAGAATCCATTCACCCATGGAAGTGAATAGAGGAAGAATTAAAAGAGACAAAGATCTTGCTTATTATAGTTTTTTTTTTTAAAGAGAAATTTCATTGATTCAAAACAAATATACATTATTATTTCGAACATAGAAACCAAAGCTGCAACACAAGCATTTACATAAAGATCCGCAAGCATTAAGAAGACAAACAACCTGGCGTTTACACACTGTAATCTTAAGATGCCAAAAATACCTAACATTCCAGATTTGATGAAGCGTATTGACGAGCATGGATTTGATATGACTTCTCTATCTCGATCGAACACCCCGCCATCCGACCGCCACACGAAACCGTTAACAAACAAATCAACTGGGCCAGACGACACAACCACGCCGCAAATGTCGGCGACAAAAACACAAAAAGTGAAAATCGAATGAAACTAGATCGGGTATAAGAACTACTTTATTGAAAGAGAAATCTATATCTGAGTGGGATTTAACAATGAGGTGTGATTTCGGGGCTAGGGGCGTGTAAAACCCTCCTTTTCTCATGGGATGAAAAGAAGGGTTTCCAAAGGAGATGAGAGAAATGATGATCTTGCTTATTATAGTTGCTTGCTCATAAATTCACTCCACTTGTTAATGGTGGATAGAATGTGAGGTTCAGTTCAAACCCACAAGGAAAATGTCTTGTAATATCTTTCAAATCTTCCTTCAGCCAATACCTTGTTTCACATTCTAAAGTAGCTTTCAGATGTGGGGTATCCTTTTATTTTGCAAAGAAATATAACTGCTTCAACTTGGAAGCCAATTAAAGGCTGACCCTGAATTTCACTACAAATTGTATTCTGCAGTTCAATTCTACCTAATAATTCTTGGTTGAGGCTTTGAGATAAGACTCTTGACTTGGTCTTTAAACTTGTACATCTGATCTGCCATACAGATTGACGATATCATTCGTGCAGCAAAGAGGACTTGCTACAGATCATCTCCTAAAGCTGCAGCTGCTTAGCATAATCAAGATTGCTTAAGCCATTTCATATCTCCCATTTTCCCATTCCCAGAAAAGGTAGTTTCGTTCATCTGTGCATTCCCTCAAAAATGGGCCAATCCAAGTGACAGCTGGTGGTTCAGCACATTGAGAAATATCGAAATAAACATTCTTTTTTCCCCAAGAAATAATGGTTTGTTTAACAATGTTTTCCATGGTTTTGTAAACTGACAACGAGTGATCAAGAAAGTACGGAGTAGATTATTATCAATGCTTATGTTCTTTATGTTGCTGGTCTTATTTCATTCTTTACTTAGAGACACATCATAGAAAGTTCAGGATACAAGAAAATAAACAAGTGATCAAGGTGTTGATCCTCGATGCCCCGCTGGCGGTGGTGGTGGTGGTTTCGGAATCCTGATGGTTGGGCTTCCCACAGGCCGCTCAGGGACCAATCTAGGTGCATATTCCCTTTCCTTGCTTTTTGCTTTCACTGATTCTGTCTTCTCACCTGATGCAAAAACATACCAGTAAGTATTCGCCATATAAGAAGTGAATAAAACTTTGAGCTAGTATATATCTGTAGGACTGTGTGAGAAACTGAAAACAAGACAGTTACAAGTTACAACCAAGAAATAGGATGGTGGTTATGAGAAAACAAAGAATAAGGCGTATATTCATTTCAAGCATCATTTCTCCTTAGAAATAATACAAATGTTGAAGTATGATCTTCTTATTCATTCATATTTAGATATGTTTGTTTGTAGTTTAAAATTCTCTTCTTATACTTGGTCAAGGTGGATAGATACCAATCAAATGTGTTAGGTATCGATCGTTTGAGTCATAGAATGTGTGGCCCAGGAACCCATTTATTGGATCTTTGAGAGATTTATTCAATCCTGGCAAGGTTGATTAGGTGATTTTCCATTAATATCTTGATTGGCATTTGGGCCACTGCATCTGTCCCACTTGTTTGACCCACAGATTCAGTTGGTGTGAATATTGTGGTCTTTGAATGGGAAAATGTTCATGCATCTGCTCACTGGTCCTCTTTTCCTTCTTTTTTGATGCATTATTGATTCAAACTTACAATAAATCGCGATATCCAAGATATAAAAAGCTAAAAACCATATATAATGAAACAATTTGATAATAGCATAATAAATTGGCATAAAACCTATAAATTTGATAATATAATGACTATAATATCTATGACTCCAGTTCTTCAATATAATGACGACCATAAATTAATATATTTGACTGATTGAATCCGTTTTGTCTGTTTGAATTATCCCCACACAAATAAAGCATCGTAACTAGACGACGAACAACATCACGTCGTAACAAGCCGATGACAAACCAAACACGGTGATAAGACGGCGACAACACAAAAAATTAGATAAAACCTAAATCTTCTTGAGTAAGAAAATGAAAGAAGGAGATGTAGAGGGGCGATTTCAGGTCAAGAATGACAAAAAAAATTATCTCTTACTTGTGGAAAATGGGTTAAAAGAGAACCAGACAAGAGAAAAGGAAGGAAGGGGCGACGAGGGTTTTTTCATTTATTTTTTTTACTTCTATCCACTTTATATTGCATCGTTGTAGTACTCTGTTTTGTTCATATATTCAAACTTAAGATCTCTTGTAAACCCTCTCATCTTTTTACCATTTGAGTCAAACCTTAAACCTATTCCATCCCTTTACCATTTGAACCAGGCCTCAAGGGCCGCAATCATTAACTAATAATTGAATTTCTAATTATACTTTAACATGGCATTAGAGCCTTGTGACACAAACTAACATTCCCTAACTCTGAGAAAATCCGAAAATGATGTATGATGAAAGTAATAATAATAATAATAATACCACTAAGAAACATTACCATATCGTGTTTCTTAACTCCTCGAGATGTTTACAAACTTACAAGTTACAATAGACCATAAAACCTGAGTTCACATAGGTAATTAAGGAGAGATTCTACCAAATAAATTATTTTCAGGGTAGAAACAGGTTTCACGTAGGCAATGCCGCCCACAATTCTGTTCTTTTCCAATTTATTGTTTATTTTGTTTATTTATTTTTATAAATATGCTTTGATTGACATAGAAGTACGGTTTTTAAAACTTAGAGGGTACTCGTTTTATTTATAGATTCGGTTATAAAAAGTTCATTATCATATAATAACGAGTTTTACATCATTAGATAATACGCTTTTAAAATCGAGTAAGATATTTATATAGAGCCTGCTTATAAAGCTTCATTCTCATAGGCTGGTATCCAGCTTTATTATCATTGGGACGATTTTATTTTCGAGATTTATATTTTCAAACAAAATTTTAATCTACACAAATCTCAAGAGATAAAATCACCACTTAATAATGTAAAACTCATTTTCATATGAGAACAAACTTTTTATAGGAAATATATATATATATATTGCTCCCTTCAGCATTTACCCCTTCCAGGCTTCCACAATGCAAAATTTTCTAATATGGTTTTGTCTTTGAGTTATGGTCTAAAAATATTTAAATAAGCGAAGCAACATCTCTTGCTTTAAAATTTACAAGACTCCATACATGCCCACCAAGTTCTTCAGATTCTCTTTTTAAATTAATTTTAATTTATTTCCTTTTTTATTTCATTTTCAAATGAAGGGTACAGAATATGATTCATTTTCTCGTTTTTTATATATATTTACTTGGAAATACAACAATTTAGTAATTTGCTTTCAAGAAGTTTTGAACCCTGATCCCTCCCCTCCTGCCTAGCACTTTAAACCAACTGAGCTAGAGCTTGTTGGCTTCCGGGAAGACTATTTAATATCCCACACTTTTTTTTTGAAAAACTAATAGTCCACACTGTTAAACATTATAAACTCGAGATAAATGCTTATTCAACATATGAATTAAAACTAGTTAAAAATACATGCTAACAATAAATAGAGGAACAGAAAGCCCCAATATTCTCTACTATCAACAGTCTCATGCTTCAAGCACATGGCCCGAAGAAGCAGCAGCCAGAGTCTCTCACCTTAGTGATCGATCTACAGCAGAAAAGATTCGAATAATGGCAATATTTTTGGAGTAGCTAGTCTGAAAAGTTACTTCATTACATTCACAGCAAAATATTTGTGTACACAATGACTCAAAAGCGTAAATATTGTGAGGTGAGGGGTTTAAAAAGAGGTTTCCTAAAAATAATCGTGATACCACCCTCTTTTATAATAGATGGATGAAGAGAGTTAATATACAGTGTGTTATGATAATAGTTAAACTATTACCTTAACACACTACATCTACTACTATAATATACTACAATTTCTATCATAACAGCTCATCCATCTACTATCATAGCATAAGTCAATTTGGGGATTTTTTGGGTATCTTTGACTTTTGAACCGAACTACAATTATTTTTAGAGTGCATGTATTGAACTCCCCTATTTTGATTTTTTCATCACTTATGTACAAATATTTTTGTATGAATGTAGGAAACCTACTTTTCCCAATTTATTCTATTAGTTTAGAATGTAAGACATTACCTTACTGAGAACCAAATTGCCCAACTCAAAACCTTAAGCAATGCCTATACTCAGAATCTCATGCTTTTACCTTAAGATATGTCTTAATAATACCCATCATCTCACTCCCTGAGAATCGCCCAAGACAGCCCCTTGCAGCTGCTATTTCACTAAATTCTGAAACCATATCACCATTGAAGGCTTGTTTACTCCTACTCTCTTCCATTGTTTCCATACCTTCTGTTAAATCTTCGTCTCCCATGACGGTTGGAAGAGGGAATGGTTCGAGTGAAGTTTTCATGATGGCGGCGTCTCCACCCATTGCATCAACGAAGTCTTTCAATCGACAAATTGCGAATGGAACAGGTTCGAAACTGTGATCTCCATATTCAACTGGAGTAGAATGGTCTCCGGTAACACACAGATAGTATTCAAATTTCCGTTGATTCTGCCTGCCAGAGGAGCCTGGAGAGTTGTCCTATGGCTCTGTCTACGGCTTCCATTGCTATGGCTTTGAAAATGCTCGCCTTGTCGTGGCCTGCATCATCAATGGCCTGCAATAGAAGTAATCGAGAATAATATCATTATTTACATCTTAGAAAAGATCTTGAATTTGATTGAATTGTGGAGTGGTACTTAAGTTTGAGAGGTTCTCCCACCCATCAGGTCGGTCTTTTGGGTTGGGCTTTGCTATTGGGCTAGGGTACCTACCATTGGTGTTTTCAATGAGAGTCGGTGCGTAGTAGAAAAGGACTACCTAGAAGAAGGCTATTTGATGCCCGAGAGAGGGTTTGGAATGAAAGCTATTCAGAGTATGAGCTGTCCGGCTTCTCAAGGGGTGGACAATGATAGATCCCACATCGACTCTATATGAGATTGTGGAGTGTTACTTAAGCTTGAGAGATTCTCCCATCCATTAGGCCGGTCTTTTGTGTTAACCTCTTCTATTGGGCTTGGGTTTCTATCATAGGTATCTCATCTGTTGAAGAACACATTAAAGGCCGGGAACCCAGGTAAAATACTTGGGCAACCTATGATTCTAGACCTCAATTTTACCATTCTTATTAGATTGTGAAAACTTTCTTAAATAGATGCTGCAGAAAGATTTAATTCAGTTGGTTCGGTATTCTTTATTCGTAATTGTGAATCTTGTAGTTAAGGTTTTTCAGTTACTTCAGGTAGAGAAATTGGTTTATAAGGAACAAATTCAAAATTTCAAAAGTTATTTGCAAAACTAACATCTTGCAAAAGTAACCTTAAAAATGTCTCATTTCGAACAAAAATTTTCCCAAAAATGTAAAGATAAAGCCCCAACATGATAACTAAATGCCCATGGTCATTCTGTCCACATTATAACTAAATGCCCAAGGGCATTTTTGTCCGAAAGTGTCTTTTTGTACTTGTGTTTGGATTTTAATGAAAAATGTTAGTTTTGCAATTTTTGTCGGGATTTGTCCCTTTTAAAGGATAATCCCATTCATTTATCAATAAAAATGTGCCACCCGAGTCTGAGCTGAGCCTCATACCCAGGTTGATCACTTCCTCGGCTTGAGAATGTTATGGGAGGAAATTTTATTCAACAAAAAAAAACATGACAGGCAAGAGAAAAACAACATGGAGGTCTGAAAATTCAAGAGTTCGAACCTTGATGTGGAGAAACCCGAAGTCGTAGCCATCTGATCGGCCTGGTTTGTGGTCGTCCTCTCCTGGTACAAAAACACTTGGGCAAGATTGTAAAGGAGCTGATAGAGCTTTAGCTATGGCAGTTGCTTTGGAAGTTAGAAGTGTTCGATAGTCTCCAGTTGCTCCAGGAGCTTCTAGGATATCGATACCAAGCGATAAGCCCAGACCGGCTATAATTTTAGTGGGAGCTACCATACATGGCCATAATCCATGTTTCTTTTCAAATGGAGGAACCTGAAAAAAAAAACAAAAGTGCACTGAAAATTTTAACTTCTGTCTTGCAAGAAACAATGTGGATCTGAACCTTATCATTGTCAGTTGAGGAGTTCTCATGCCTACAAAAACATTGCTTTATTGTAATATCTCACATAAAATATAATTGAGGAAGTAGAAAAAATACAGACAGCATGGAAAGCCAATCTTCAGTCACAAAATGATGCTCAATCTACAAACAGTTCTGAGAATTCGCCATCCTTTTCCAGTTTTAAAGATGTATATATGCATGCATCCAACTTTAAAAGCCTAAATTTGTATATCTAATGATACAAAGCCAGACAATCATAGCCCAACAGTCGTTATATGAGCATTGCTGCTGCGTAATAGTAGCCAAGAAAAGTGCATGCCAATTTGTTAAAATTATTATACTTGGATTTATGTAAGTTCATTATTGACTTATGAACACGGGGTCAATTGCAAGACAATCCACTAAATATGAAAAGTAAGTATACAGGTTTACCAGACCTGGTAGCAAACATCTTCCAAGGGACTTACTGACTGTACTTACACTTTACTTTCATGTCAGTAATATGGTAGGTACCTCATGCTTCTTAGTGAATACCTCAACTCCTTGAAGGCAGAGGACCGACCTACCTATGCCTTTCCACTAAAGGTACTTTGAAGTTTCTAACTAGAAGAATTTTTGAGAATTTAGGGGGACAATGATGCAGTAAGGGCAAAATAATAATTTTTTTTCTTTTAATGTTTGTCATTCATTCTAATTTAAACAATAATTTTCTTTTTATATGCATAAAAGCCCAATACAATAGGAAGTATAATAAATTCAGAAAGTGAGAAACAATAAGAAAAGGAAATTTTTTAAATTTCGTTTTACATTAAAATTCAATTATTTCTTCCATTATTTAACCAAACTAAAACTGCATGGTTTACCTTAATTTTCTTCAGTGTCTTGAATCTTCAATCTTGGTTATGAAGTTAATAAGTTCCATAAAAGGAGTGTATTGGATCAAGTTCTTTTGGAACAAAAGTACCAACTTAATCTAGCTATGCTAGTACACTATGGAGAAGCAGTGCATTGGATCAAGTGCCTTTGACACAAAATTACCAACTTAATCTAGCTATGCTAGTACGCTAACAACTTACCTAAGTGATACAACATTTGGAAAAAGTATGAGACAACAAACCTCAATGCGAATACCACAACCACGTAAAAGAACAACATTGGCAATGTTCTTTCCTTCTGCTGCACGTTTTGCATTCAAAGGATGAGAAACAAGAATTCGCGATATCTCTTTGGACAATTCATTAACAACTGCAGCTGTGTTCTTTGCTTCATCAGTATCATCTAGAGCTGTAGCTTGCAAAAGCAAACGGTTATCCTTTAATGGGTCTGTTCCTGATATATTTCCACTTAAATTTGGTCCTTTCACAACCACTCCACATCTGTGCTCTGTCGCATACCTGTATAGAAAATGATAGTTTTTTAAGTTTCTTGTATACTATCTCCAAATTAATAGGCTATAACCCCGAGCCAAAAACTGAAGTGTGTAATTTCACTTGAGGTAAGAAACTCCTATGCAAACTTGGAGATGGGAAGCACACTTAAAAACATATAATGCAGAGGCACTTAGACAACCAAACCTAAATTTTTTTGTTTCTTGATAGACTCACTAATTCATAGGGGCTTGATCAGAAAAATGAATCAAATTTTTAAGATCCTTTTATATAACACAAAGTTCTCATAAAAATTTATAGTTCCAATGGAAATGTAAGTTACTGCACATATGCACCTGACTCTGACTTCATATTGAGGAAAAGACAGCAGCTTCATTCCATCCAATGCAGCACAGAGGATGGGGCCTTCTTCTTCGAAATGCCTGTCAGCCCTTCTACTGGTGACAATTCCAGTCTTCTCATCTAAGGTTGCAAAGTTTGACTGTTGATTAAAACAAATACAAAGGGGTCATAAGATGGAACAACCAAAAGTGCAAAGAGCTTTAGAAGACAATCTTTTTTACAAAACTAAAAGAAATAGAAAGCAGCAATACACGCCAGTGCACACTTGTTCATATGTCTATGTTTGTTTCTGTAAGTTGATATTAATATGCCATGCATGCATTTCCATATGTTAATGAATTTATTTACAAAGTCATCTTCACAAATGAAACATAACAAGAGGTGGAATTCTTCAAGATGAAAATAAAAAATAGAAATGATCATTTCTTGGAATCATAATGCTGATCCTACATCATAAATAGGATGTTGATTCCTACTTCAACTTGAATCCGTTTTCTTCAGAATTCCCATGGAGAATTTGTGTTTTCAAATGCTAAGTCAAAGATTATAAATCCATTCAATTCCTTGGAACATCACAATTTTACCTATCATTTATCAATATGGTAGAATCTTGTGGGTCCACCTAATCAGAGAATGAAAAATCAGTGTTGAATTTCACACTTAAGAGGCAAACATAATCTCATACATGATATATAGCCGGCTGAAACAAATATATTCAAGTTAAGTTCTTTTACAGCACGAACTGAAAAGGAAGAATTTCCAGTAACATGGAAAACCCAGGTTCTGCCTTGTCAGCGACCAATATGTATATGTAGATGGGGTAAGTCTTGATTCAGGTGGAGTTTGTAAATTTTGGATGCAATTGCAAATCTCCCAAAGCTAATACTTGGTTATGTATATGTAGATGGGGTAAGCCTTGATTCAGGTGGAGTTTGTAAATGTTGGATGCAATTGCAAATCTCCCAAGCTAATACTTGGTTTATTGCCTTCACTACACAAGGATTCCGGTATCTACTTCAATGGTCTTTGAAGCATTAGTTATTCCATATCAGTGCTTGTTGATCCTAAGGGTAAATTTTACTTTAGCAAACGAGAGGTTGAAGACTGCTTTTACAAACATTTATCTGGATTTTCAAGATCCAAAAGGTCAATAGCGCTCATTTTCTATTAGCTCAAGACTAGATATCTACATTCATGTCTGTCCAAACTCTCCATTTAATCAAAAGACCAGCTTGGATTTCCTGAATTCTATTTTCTATATAAAATAAACATGAAATAATACCAGTAGGATAAAAGACTACAATACTACAATTCTTTACCATACACCATAGAGTTTGATACTTGGATGCCATATTCTACCTAATAATATAATTGATTGAAAAGAAATGATTGGGCATTATAAAAATGAACAAGAAAAAAAGAGAAATAAATAAATATCTACCTTAAATGCAATATCTCCAGGTGACATTGCTAATCCAGCACCCATGGACTCAAATGCACCTCGGCCTCGGTAATATATTCTTGGGTCATAACCCAATATTGAAAGGTGTGCAGTGTCGCTCCCACAACCCAAGCCTACTTCAACAGGATCCATGAGACCGTTAACTCCAGCAGATGCAATGGCATCCAAATTTGGTATTTTGGCTGCTTGCAGAGGAGTCTTGTATCCCAATCTTGGCAAAGAGACATCTCCTATTCCATCAATCAACACAAATGCCACTCTTTTCTTAGGCTTGACTACACTATCCATGATCCTATGTGCTAAATGTAGCTGTTCCTACTCTTTATAAGTAAGAAAAGAGCAGTCTCGAGAATGCAGTCAATGCACAGTTACTTAACACCAGGCCATACTATTCCAGCAATCTGAAAAAGAAGTACGATGTTAGCTTCACAATGAGCGAATTCTCATGTACACTAAACTAACTAGAAACTCCGAACATCTCCTGATCACAACCACTTCACGCGGAAAATTCAGAGAAGTGAAAGAGAAATGCGAGTTAAAATTGTAAAAATCTATCCCATTTAAATCTTGATTGATTTAGCCAAAATTTGGACAAATGATTAGAAGTTTTGAAGATATCACATTGGAAAAAGAGACATAAATTAAGTTCTGATAGATTTCCATTTCAAGTAAAAAAAGCACATTAAAACAGATTTGGGAATTGAAAGCCATTTTAGATATTCAAGAGCACATATCAGCGATACGAACTGACATCTGCCTCAAGTAACAATCAAGTGAAAAACCACCTCCCGAGCTTCCAGACTAAAAAAATCGGACGATTTCATTTTATACATTAAAACAGACGAAAAACACTAATTTCTTGCTCTTCCTGAAAAGTATTTGAATTTCAAGATGGATTTTCATCCTTACGAACAATTATATGCAGGAATTTTTTTTTTTTTCCCTCGCAAAAATAAAAGCTCGTTTTCTCGGGATTCGTCAAAAATTTTCAAATGGCTTTCTCTCGCGTAAATCCAACGCATTCCAAATCGAAGGAAGCAATACAAAATACAACATAAAAAATCATATAATCAATTCAAACTCATCGGTGGCTATGTGCAGAAATTGGATTTAGGTTTACAGACATTGAAACTTCAAATCGTAATAGTAGAAAGGTAGGATGATTGCTGATGAGAAACCTAAATGTCACCTGTAAGAAGCATCGGCAGTGATTTCTCCTGCTGTAATCAGACTGAGAAAGATTAATAAGTAAGTGTTTTCAAGATTTATCCAGGGTTTTCAATTTCCTATCCCGAGCAAGACGACACTGTTCATCGTCTGGTTTTTCTTCTGCTCTGCAACCATTGGGAAAGGCAAAGTAGATGCTCCCTGGGTGGGGAAGAATGTTTCCAAGGCCCAAAATCCGGCCCGGCCCATAGAACTTTATGAATTCCTCAATGAGGAAGAAAGTTGAACAAGGCCCAAAGGCCGGCCCGACCCGGATTACTTTTTAACGGGGATAACCGTTTAAAATAGATAAATCTCAACAAAAATTGTAAAACTAACTTATTTCAATAAAATCGAAACACAAATAGAAAAAGACATCATTTCGGACAAAAATGCCCTTAGGCATTTAGTTATAATGTGGGGGATTGGACAAAATAACATTGGACATTTTATTATCATGTCGAGAATTTATCTTTACACTTTTAAAGACATTTTTGTCCAAAACGAGACATTTTTAAGAAGTTAGTTTTACAAATAACTTTTATTTTTGTCCCTTTTAAACCAATTTCTTTTTTTGATTTCTCCTAAAGTACGATCCAAAATATGTTCACAATCATCATTCTCTTCTATCCCCTTTTCCTCAAGCAAGGAAGGGAGATTGTTTTGCTAATTCTTGGTATAAAATCACTCCTCTATATCTCTTTCTTTTATTTTCTTGTTCAATAAATTGGTTCTTCCACAAATATTTAGGTATTCTCTTTATTTTTGAATATTGTCAGTTGCCTTATCGCGACGCGCTTGTCATCGTCTATATTTGCGCTTTCACTGCTTTTTCGCTATTGTCGCCGCCTTATCGCGATATCGGCTTATTAACGCTTTATCATAGCCGCTGGCTTATTAACGGCCATATAACGCTGAATGCTTTTCGTCATCTGTCACACGCTTTATCACAAGGCGATTAAAACAAGCAAGTTCGATTCGACAACAGCATATTGGGACACACATTATGATTGTCACACTGAGTCGTAGAGTATTTAGTCAATATTTTATCAAATTCAGAAGTTTTCTACGATTTATTACGCTATTAACCTAAATATCATGTTTTCACTCATTTATTGCCAAGAATTTATATATTCGATCTATCGATCTATCGCAAATTAATCAATGATTATTTTCCTAAAAAAAAAAATCACAATCATTAATGATATTTTTAAAATTAAAATTAGTAAATATTATATCCTAAAAATACTCTAACCTCATTTTCTATCAACTTTTTCTTCCGGCTACTCGTCTTTCTTAAACAAAAAAGAAGTGATTTTTGATCATTCTCGACATGAAATCACCCTTATATACCTATTTCCATCAATCTATTTCTTAATAAATTGGTTATTTACATAAATACGTAGCTTTTTTTTTTTTTTTTTTTTTTGTGATTTCATTGTCTTCATATGGTTTCTTTGATTGCTATCGCTCATATGACATTTTGTTTTTCGTCACATGATGCTTTTTGTTTTTTGTCGTTTTGGTGGTGAATGCTTTATATGTATACGAGCGATTCAGGCGGATAAAACATATTCAATTAGATAGAGACAACAAATCAAATTAATTATGATCATTAGTATGTTGCATAATCAAGCTCATGTATTCCAATATATCAAATTCAGGTTTCGTACGCATTTCTATTATGCTATCAACCTAAATGTTATTCCATCTTCTATGTTTTTTATCGATTTGATATATTGTTAGTTTGAATTAATAATTTTATTTAAAAGAAAAAAATAAAATTAGTAGTGATTATTTTGACAAAAATATTGTTATTTTCTTGCAAAAATAACTCATTCTTTTAAGAGCCAATCAAATACATGAAACAAAGAATGTCATTTTTTGTTCAAAATGAGTTATTTTTCAAGAAAAACATAGGAGATGTTAGATTCACAAATTTAAGGGTATTTGATGTTTTTTAACCAAATATTTCCAAGAATAAACTGAGAAATTTACTTATTATTGCACAATGAATTAACATTTGGCATTTATTTTTTTCACTTAATGTTAAATAGAACTTTTGTTTTGAATAGTGTTAAATAGGATTAAGTTTTTAGTTGTTTGTTGTTTATAAAAATCAACTTATTAATTTTTATCTAAATTTTGAGACAATAAATTTTAAATAAAAATAAAAAATAAAAAATACTTATGGTTTTATTTAATTAGCATGAAAGGGATCACGGGAGTTTCAATTGGATCATAAAGTATATGATTTTCTCATATTTCAATACTTAGTTTTTTTAATAGAAAAAATATCATATTAAAGCTAAAAGCCAAATATGTCAGCTTCTTTTATTTGAAGAAAAGTTTAAAATCCAAGAATAAGTTATCAAAAGCTAACAACAAATGCACAGACCTTATCACACGCTTAACAAGGTTCAATTGTTCCATATCCACTTACTTGTTAACATTTATACTATTCTCGAAACACAAGAGAATCAATATTTCAGCATCAAAGTAATGCGACGACTAGAAAAAATCACTAAATAACAAAACCCTAGGATGCTCGAGAAAATAACTTATAAAACTCATAATCTCTCAAACCCTTACATCTATGCACATATTAAATAACCTTTACAAGCCCTTCTCTCATTACTTTTTCCTAGCGTGATATAAAAAATTTATAGGAATATTCCTAAAAGCTTTTCTTATTTTATGAGAAAAACTAATATTACAATATTATAACAAATATGAATTATCCTATAAAATATTCTTTACAAAAAAGAATTAATACTAAATAGAAATTTGAGACATATTCTAACAAACATGGTATCAAAGCCTGATTTGGTAGGAGTTGGTTGTTTAATCATGCTTCTTCCGTTCATTTTCATCTAGAACAAAGTGTCAATAAAAAACAATGGCCTTTTAAACTTGGAAATTGAAGGGGATTCCAAGAGATGTTAGAAAAATTGTCTTTAAAAATTATTGTGGGTCATCGTTTAACCGTTTGTGTAAGTTTCCTTACTATAGTCTTCTTTCATGGAAAAAAAGTGTCAATAAAAAAAAAAATCTAAGTAGGCTTGACTTTGGTTTCATTTTCATCATAACCAAAGGATATGTGGCTGAAAAGCCTGAAATGTTGTGGACTCTATTTGCTGTTGAAAAGTCTACACAGAACAGCAATGAGAAGGAAAGAGCAAGGAAGCTGGAAGGAAAATCATGGTCGGAAATTAACGCAAAGAAACAGGAAAATCAGCTGCATATAAATTACAAAATCATACCAGCATTTCTCTTAGTCTCCTCTCGTTAATTAGGAAACATGGCGTTTCAGGTGAAGAGTTACCGTCTTCGTTTTCTAGCCATTTCCATCATCATTCTCCTGTGGGGTGGGCTTATATCAGGTGAGATTCATATGAATAATTCAACGATTTTCTTTTTCCTTTTTTCCATTCCATCCCTTAATTCTATTGTTTCTTTTCGGTAGGGAAGGAGGACAAGTGTGGAGATTGGTTACCGTGCAGCAGCAGATGCAGAGTGTTGTTCCGAATCCAATACCACCTCCTCCAAGAGCCCCAAATGGACCTTCCCTTTCGCCTTAGAGATAAGGATTTACAAATATTTTAGGTCTAAGATGAAAATATTAAGAGATGGACTGATGGAGATGAATGTATATAATATTGTCTGGATACCCTACTATAAAGTGAGTGATTCAAGGTGTGATTCTTGTGAAAATCTTTTTCCTTTTTTGAGTTAGAGAGAGAAACCCACAGCCGTCATCTCTTATTTTCCAGGTTCCTCTTATCTAAAAAGGGTGTTTGTTTAGATAGAAAAATCATTCTTTTCCTTGAGATTTCAAGGAAAACCCTTATGGTTTTTGTTCTTTTTTTTTTTATAGATAAACGAAGAAGTATGTATTAACCAAAAAAAAGTGAGAACTAGGAAGCCCCTAAGCATACAATGAGTATTGATAGGCATTTGGCGTAGCATCAAAGACTTGTTAGTCCCTGGCAACGGCGCCAAAAGCTTGATAGGCGTATTGTGTAATGTGTATTAAGAATATGTAATAAAATATGCAATGAGCGCCTATTCTGCGCAAGTATATGCTTGTCCAAGTAATAAAGTGTACCCAAGAACATATATCGATCGACAGGGAAATGAGGGATGCTAAGTACCAAAAATAGAATACTTATCTAATATCCAAATGGTCAAAATTGAGTTCAAAATAGAAATTAAACTAAACTAAACTAATGAAAGCTTAATCGAACTAATGAAATGTGCAACTAAGGGATACCAAGAGATGATAAGATCCTAGGGTATTTGGTGAAATTAGGCAATCCTATTATATCTAAGCCAAAATCTCATCCTATTGTCTCTTGAAAAAGCTCTTCAAGGGCGATTTCCTTTCATAGGACACCCCAACCCAAAGACTCCGCAGAAAAGGCCACACAACTGGTAACTATAACCGTTAACTTATATAATTCTAAACAATTATCTTGAAAATATAAACTTACAAAAAATATTTCATATACATGCACCGTAGTGGTATTTACAGTGTCTTGAACATATATTTCGAGTCTCATTTACTTGTACTTTTAGGTTCACACTATCTCCAAAATCTTACATTTACACTTACAAAATCGATTCAAACCTACCCGCGATTCTGAATTTGGCACTATGTCGTACTACAGATGCGGGATGACAATGCCTAAAACACTCATGCCATACCAAGGTCCGCTTTTCCTATGGTTTTAGCTTAATTTTTACGCGAACACGCATTTCTATAATCGATATTTGATCTTGCATTTCAGGTGAATAGCGTGGAACGGGCTACGCTTTTGAGATCATTTCTTGGAGCAGAGCGGCGAAAGTCAGTGTGAACGTCCGCTGACGTCCCAACGCCGTGGATCGTCCTAACGAGGAAGTCAACAGCGCAAACATCGCGATAGTTCAACGTCACACGCCTTAACGTCAGCGACAATACGTAATTTCGCTCACCATCATTAAAAGCCGCGACCGAAACTGGTTGGGGGGCGAAAAACGTACGGACTAGGGCAAGGAAAGCAGAGCATCAGCGAACAAAACCAGTGGAGAAGACATTTGCTTTTGTATTTTTCTTCTTTCCTAAAAGATTACTGATGTTTTATAGATTGATTATGTATACAACTAAGTCCCAATATGTTCTAGATTCACTTGGGTTTTGTCAACCTTGGTCACTGCTGTAATGAATTAAAGATTTGGATTTTATATTATCTGCTTATTTATGACTTGTTATATCTCGCCTATATCCGTGGATTTACACACATGTGATGTTTGGCCAACATTGCACAGCTACTGGTATCCGAGATCGAGAGATTATACTTAGGATCTCAATACACAGAGTCGAATCTCGGGTCAATTCGATGTCAGAGATATCCCGATTCCGAGGGTGGCGATATTAAGGTTAGAACATTTAAGAGTTTCTGAGCATCGTTTGGGTAGAGATACACTAACCTCGCTAATAGATAAAGTGGGACACACCTCGAGAGAGGGTATCTCATGTGCACGAGGACACCCCGTCATCAATAAGTCAGGAATAACAATAAGTAATTTCTCTGCAGAATCCATCGGAGCTAAGGTGGGAAGACAGAGCCCTAGTCTCCACAGCATAGTAATTTCCTCAGATAAATTAGTAGTTCAATCTCACACATTAGATACTTTGTCACTCAAAGCTTACGTCCAAATAATATTTAAAGGCTAAAATCAGTAGGCAACCCACTTATCCCCGTGATATCCGTGCATTTCAGTACACTCAGACATTGATACGACGCGCGAGATCACAAGACATAAAGGCATATATTATACACATCACGCTTCACCATCAAGTTTTTTGCGCCGCTGTTTCTGGGAAAAAGTTTAGTGTTGATATTGACAACAAGGCAATTAGGATATTACTATGGAATTTTTTGCTTATTTTTTACAAGGCCGGGTAATTTGGTCTTTCTCGCTTCGTGGTGTGATTGCAATTAAGTGTTACAAAGGAGTGCATGCGAACACTGGTCAGCCGAATCATCCGCTTTGATCCCCGATCCCGAAGAACCTTACACCGACTACGCCGAGAACTGAGAACATCACAAAGAAATCGGCAATCGTAAGTGTATCAATGAAGAGCACGATCTTCGCCATGAGCAAAAAACGAGCCATAAAGGGATCTAATGGGAATAATCAGAGGAATCATGCACCCAGCCGCTTATACGCCCGCATGATCCATTCATTGTCACAGTTAGCCACTTACCGCCGCTTGTTCGGGACGACTATCCGAAGACCAATTTATTCAGCAAACAACTTCGAGTTGAAGTTAGTAACCCATGTGATGCTTCCAAAAACATCTCGATCCACTGATCGCCTGAATGAGAACTAATATGATCGACCAACTTCCTCGAAGTCCGCACACGATCGGCACAACGGGTCACCGAAGAGGCACCTGTGCTGAGATTGTTCCCACTCTACTCAGTGATAGACAAACATTGGTCGACAAGTCAACCAATCGGATTCCATTACTACGGAACGACTTAGTGTAGAACCCACTCAAGTTCTTCCCACTCCAAAATCGCACAATTGGGTGCAAGAGATCAATACTTTTGGACAACTAGAGGGAGAGAGCCTGGCAGAAGCATGGGATAGATTTCACGAACTGTTGAGGAAGTGCCCACATCACAGACTGACCAGATGGATGCAAGTCCATACTTTCTATAATGGTCTGAGGAATGCGACTAGAACAATGATTGATGCCTCGACAGGAGGGGCACTAATGAAGAAGACCACGGACCAAGCATATGAAATCTTGGAAGACGCTGCTACTAATACTAATCAGTGGCCTAGAGATAAGATTACACTAGTGAAGGCCATAGCGCACGTGATAACGAGGTTCTCGCACCCAGTTACTCATGTCGCACAGCTTACTAAACAATTGACTATACAACAAGGTACCGCTAATGCCATACAGACCAACCCATGGGAGTTGTGAATTTGTGGAGGACAAAGACAAAGAAATGTTAATGCCAGGGGCCGAGACACCAAATAAGAAAGGTGCCCGTGATGTGTCGAGAGGTTTAACTGTGAGTCAACCATAGTAACAGGGTCAGTATGGGGGCAACAACTATTAGAACCAAAGTCAAGGCCAAGGGTGGCGTAATACTCTGAATAGTCAGAACAGTCAGGGTTATGGATGGAGGAGCAATCATAACAATATGCCACCAAACACGTTTAACCCTCTCGAGAAAAAGGTAGACTTGAACAAGTCTCGCAAGAATGCTCACTCGCATAACGCTTTATGAATGAGAGACAAAGGCGAATATGCAACACCCGCCACCTAATTGAATAATCAAGCAGCACAATTGAAGAATTTAGAGAGCAAATGTCAAATGGCCAATCTATTTGACAGAAGGCAAATCGGTTCCTTACCAAGCAACTCGTAAGTGAACCTCGAGACGAGGAATGAACATGGGTGCGCCACGCCGAGGTAAAGAATCACACAGGGCAACCCCCAGCCGACGAGGAGGTAGAAACTGAGAAAGTCATCCAGACTAGTCAGAATGATAATATAGAGAGGGAACAGCCCCAAGAGAAACAAACAGGAGAAGAAACTCGGGGCAAAGGATTAATCCACTAACCCATACCAATTCCTATCCTCAGCCGCTCTAAAGAAGCATAAGCCGATAAGGGGGCCACCAAGTTTATGGAAGATTCAAGAAACCGCACATCAACATTCCGTTTGCCGATGCTCGGGAACGTATGCCAAGTTATAAACTTGATGGCTAGACATCTTGTCACGTGAAGAGACGATCGCGTATTTCAAAACAGTTAACCTAACTGAGGAATGTAGTGCCATCCTTTAGAGGAAGTTGCCGCAAAAGCTAAAAGACCTAGGCAGTTTCACTATCCCATGCACCATAGGAAACACTAATTCGGAGAGCTTGTGCGATCTGGGGTGCCGCATTAAATTCATGCCCTATCCATATTTGCATCATTGGGTTAAAGGAAGCTCATTCAACTATAGTCACACCAACAGCGTATGTGTCCTTAAAGCATCCAAGAGGGGGTGATAGAAGATGTCTTAGTGAAGGTTGACAAATCTATCTTCCCTGTACAGATTTCATTGTATTAGATATGAAGAAGATAAAGAAATACTCCATAATTCAGACTGCTTTTGCAAATTACAGAGCAATGATTGACGCTCAGAGGGGAGAGCCGAAATTGAGAGTGCAGTGAAGATGAAGTCAGTTCAACGTGTTCGTTCGTGAGACATTCTACAGAGAGTGACACATGCCTCATGACAGACCAGAGGCTATAGTGTCTAGCCAAAGCGGTCTCACCGATCTCGAGGTTAGCCTTCAAGACAGAGTGATTAAGAGAATCTAGGTGAAGAGGCAGAGGAGTATGTAAAATGGATGGATTCCTTTGAACCCAATAGAAGGAAATATTTTGAATCTCTAGGTGGAAATGCTAAAACGCCAGTGCCATCTGTTGAACAACCACCCAAGATGGAACAAAAGCCATTACCTAGCCATTTGAAGTATGCCTATCTTGGGACGGCCTCCACCTTACTAATGATTATTTCTGCGTCCCTGACAGCAATAGAGGAAGATAAGTTATTGAGGGTACTTAGAGAGCACAAAATGCTACGATGGTCTCTCGGTCGTTTAAAAGGATTCGCCTTCTATGTGCATGCATCGAATTTTGTTGGGATGGTCATAAGCCTCTGAAGCTAATGTAGGAGGTTGAATCCAACTATGAAAGAGTCGACACACCCCCACCCCTTCCAAACATGCCCGCCACTCCATAGAATCCCCGCCAGCTACCTCTAACGACTAGAAACCCTCGTAGCGGTCGCACGCTTGCCAAACCCCTCCTATAAAAATTTTTCTTTTATTTATAACTTAGGATTTGGTAAAATCTTAGCAATGAAAAATTTCAAGAAAGATGATCTACCGCTCATTCTATAATCTCCAACTCAGACAGATCCAATTTATACTATATCCAAACATGGCAACCAGCATCCCAACACATTCTCACAATACTAAACTATGTACATACATATGTTCTATTATACAAATTCAAAGTCTTTTCCTTACATAATATTCTTAATTACAAAGACTAATGTCGAGAAATCCTATCAGGCTCCAAATACTCACAGACCAGACCGGAAAATAGTTTTTAAAATACAAAATAATGAGCTAAACGAGCTCAGTGAGTGTATGCTTATAAAATGTTTTGCTTTTCCTAAAACATCCTTCAAAATGTAAAAACTCTCTTTTACAAATATTTCTTAACCTTTACTTTGCTTGTTTGCTTTAAAAAGTTTCTAAAACTTTTTCTTTTCGTTTGTCATTAGATCTTGTTGCTTTTAAAAGTTTAATAAACTTTTAATACTGGCTTATTTTCGCTTTATTTTCATTTTCTTTAAAAGCCTATAAAACTCTTATCGCTATTCGCTAGAAGTTTATAAAACTTCTCCAAATTTCTCTTGCTTGCTTGTTTTTATCTTGCTTCAAAGTTTTTAAAAAACCTTTCACAAACTCATAAAAAAAAGCTTCTCAAACTTTTCATAAAAATGGGAGCTCGCTCAACCAAGAAGCTTTGAAAATAAAACGGAGCTCGCTCAACCGCTTGATTTAAATCCCACGGAGTCATTGCTCAACCGATCATTTTGAAATCTAAACGGAGCCCGGGCTCAACCGCTGGGCTTTTAAACTCTACTCGAAGCCTGGCGATCGGGAACCAATGGTTGATTTTTCAAAACTGTATATCATGCTTATAAACATCAACCACTGGAGGCCTATTTTTGCTTATCGTAACCTAGTGAACACTGAGCTCGTGCACGACCGTGCGGTGGAAGGAGGACCAGTCCGCATCACCTTTTTTTCTGGGTGGAATATGGTGGAATCGACCTGCGTGGTCGCCATCACCATAATTTAGTTAGAGCTCCATGTTCCAGTACGTGCCACCAAAAGTCTAGCTAAGACGAAGGTCTGCTATAATTATTCTTTTTACTTGTTTGCTCTTTGAAAAATGGTTTTACAATTTAAAACCATTGCTTGCTTTCTTGAAAAATGGTTTGCAATCATTCAAAACCATTTACTTTCATTTCCATCATGGTTTAAATCAAAACCATTTGCTTACTTTTCAATTATGGTTTAAATCAAAACCATTTGCTTGCTTTTCAATTATGGTTTAAATCAAAACCATTTGCTTGCTTTTTAACTATGGTTTAAATCAAAACCATTTGCTTGCTTTTCAACTAAAGGTATGATTGGATGCATCCGCATCATTACTATTTCTAATTCATTGCTTGCTTCTTGAAAATGGTTTGCAATCAAAACCATTAAATACCAGCCAGAAATGCTTTATAATACACAATAATAATACACTAGTATTTGGAAAATGAGTTTAGAACACTCACCCTTTGCTTGCTTAACTTGAGTACGCTCCACACTTTTCCGCCTTGCTATTTAACCTATAACTCAAACGACACGACGATATATTAATCGCCACGTGACGTGATAACCTAACTTCTACTTCCTTATACTTAGTCACACTAACGAATCGCCGAGGCTACGGTGGTACGCTACGCTTCATCGAGTTCTAATCTATTCGAACCTATCTTAATCATTTAATAAGGTTCCTAAACCATCTGCATTTAATCCCGCTTAATTATACAAAACATATCATTGCATTTTGGGCACACATGTACGGTGATACCCCGAACATGTACCGTACATGTTGTATTATAGTCGGGTATGTACCGGTATTATGTTGGACATGTAATCGGTACATGTTATTTCAAGGGTTGTACCCCAGACACCCCTGTACATGTACCGGTACACCTTCCGAAATTTTGCCCAGATTTGTTATTTTTGCCACTTTTGCTACCAATTCACTCCATACAACTTCTATAATTCATAACACCTCAATAATTATCATGGAATTCATCTTAAAACAACTCCACAACACTTCAATCGCTTAAGGAACCTCAAACTCAAAACTCTATGAAAAATCCAAGAACTCAACCTAGGTCCACCAATTCTTTTAAAAAACCAAATGTGATGATTCCTCATTGTTTATTTTTTTCTCGATTCTGGGTTTGCCTATATAACCCAACAATTCAAGGTTTATGTGATTTTTGCATAGCCTGAAGCCAAGGCATCTATTCTCCAAACTAAAACTCTAGGAGTCAAATGCACTTGATTCTAAGACAACGACATACCTTGATCTTCTTCTTCTCCTCCTCCTTTATTCTTCCTTCTCTTCCTCTCACTTGGCTCTCTCCTTCTCTCTACGGGTTTGCTAGGGCAAACTTTGGGATATGAAATTTTGCTTTATTTCCCACTCTTTATAATATCAACTTTTCGTTAATTACAACTAGTCCTCATCTCTTTAATTTTTCAATTGTAACTTGTTTTATTTGTATTGTGGCCCATCTCTACTTTTGATTTTAACCTTCATGTCCTATTTGCTCAATGACAATTGTACCCTTTTTCTCATACACAAATCCCGGGTTCCATAACTTTCATTTCCTACTGGTCTCAAAATCTACTATGACACTTGGTACTCTTATACACCCTACGGTATCATGTCTTGTACACTTTCTCGGGGGCGGGGTGTTACAGAGGTGGCGGGAGAATCGCAGGGAGGTATTAAAGTGGCGAATCTCAGGGTTGTTGTCTATTTAGATCGTTTGCCAGGTAAGTCCGGTACAAGTAGACCACTGCCTAAAAGGGGAGGAACAACCGTCATAAGAACCGAATAACACTTTACGCCTTCGACGGTCTGGTTGGAATTTGTATTGATTATGCGAGCCAGACCAGGCCTCGAAAGATCATTTCCCATTGTCGTTTCTAGATCAGATGTTGGATCGATTAGCCGGACACGAATACTATTGCTTTTTGGATGGATATAGGCTACAATCGATTGCTATAGCCCCAAGATGTCCGGGGAAAACCGACATTACATGTCGCATAGTACATTAGCATTTAATAGTCGAGGATGCCCTTTAAGGTACGTGCAATGCGCCCGGAGCACATTCCAACTGGCCCGTATGATGGCCATATTCTCGATATGGTTGAAAAAAGTGTCGAGTCTTCATGGATGATTTTTACGTCTTGGAAGCTCCTTTGACAATTTATGGAGAATTTGGTCGGTGATCGGATCTGAGGAGACCGCCTTGTACTCAATTGGGAGAGGTACTGAGCACATGAATTTTTGTGAGACATTAGTAGGCATCAGATTTTACGCAAGAGGAATAGAAATTAGACGAGCAAGGTGAAACTTGATTGAAAGAATTAACTCCACCCTCATCTATAAAAGGGATAAGAAGCTTTTTAGGCCACGCTGGATTCTATAGGCCGCTTCATCGGAGGCACTCTTCGTTGCGAATCCGTTTATGCAATCTTAGTCGAAGGACCCCATTTGAATTTGATGCATAGTGTATGCACGCATTTTCAGTGCTGAAATATAAATTGGTATCGTCTCTATTGTGGTAGCACCCGATTGGAGCCTTCCCATTTTGAGCTAATGTGTGGCTCATGGCAAAAGAGTGACTATCTCGATTGGAGGCGGTGTTAGGGTAGAAAGAAAGAATATATTCGGTGATCTTTACTATGCTAGCCAGATGAATGATGCCCGACTAAACTATACCCAGCGCGCGGAAAAGAATGTTAGCCGTTGTCTTTGCCTTTGAAAAATTTAGGACTGTTTGGTGGAAACAAGGTAGTAGTCTACGATCATTTCCACCATAAAATACTTGATGACAAAGGGCGTAAACCAGGTTAATTAGGTGGGTTCTCTTTGTTGCAAGGTCGAACTTAGAGATTAAAGACTAGAAGGGAATGGAGAATCTAGTTGCAGATCATCTATCACGGTTAAAATGGGCAAGTGATGAGGTCCAAGTGAATGACGATTTCCCCGATGAGTAGATATTGGCTATTGAAGACAAAAAGGCGGTTCCATGGTTTGCCGACTACGTGAGTATTTGGTGGCTGAGTGTCCCTCGAGTGGTATCAGCGAAAAAGAAGGTTCTTAAACGCGAACACTTCTCTTGGGAGGAACCTATTCTATACGGGCATTGTCTTGCGACCAAGTTGATAGAGATGTGTGCCCGAGATGAAATGAGCAGTGTGAACCAGCGCCTGTTTATCGTGTGGGGCATTTCGGTAGCCGATGACGACCCGGTACTTGATTGGAAGCCTGCGCTGGCTTATTGAAGGATGCTCATCGGTTAAGCGTCGATTGCGATAAATGCTGCGCGAATGGGAGCATTTCTGAGGAGGAACCACCCATGCACACAATTAAGATGAGGTTTGTTTGATTTATGGAGGATGGATTTCATACCGGTCCATTTCACGTCTTAGCAATAACGTATGTTGTGACCAGTTGTAATCACCTGATGGGTTGAAGTATTGCCATTCGCGACGATGCTGGGGTAGTGGCTAGTTTCTAGCACCCACATATTCTCACGAGTTCCGGCGCTCCCGAGCGCGATTCACGGATAACGGTACCCATTTTGCAATAAGATGAGTTCAGAAAAGTCTTGTATAGTGTAAAGTCGAACGCTGCATCCCTCGCAGCCACCACCGCAGAACGAATGGTAGTGAGGTATCAAATTCGAGAAGTGAAGTCATTTTTGGAGAAAACGGTCAAACGGCTCAGAAGGATTCAGTCCGAAAAAGATTGAGGATGCACTATGGGCATACCGAACAACATTTAAAACACCATTGGGTATGTCACCATTCCGCATCGTTTATGGGCATGCTGCCCTGCCCACTGCCCGGTGGAGGTGGATCATCCCACGAGCTTCTTGGGCAACTAATATTGAACATGGGCGATTTACACTATTGGAGAAAAGAGGATGCACACAGCTCCGGTGAATGGGCCAGATTAGGAGCGAAGCTTGTGGAAATACTCGCATACAGAAAGGAAAAGAGCGAAGGCTAAACACGGTAAACATATTTCGGAAGAATTAGAGGCGACAACGAGTCACTACTTGTTTAATTCCCGACTGAAAACTTTCTTTGGGAAATTAAAAATGAATGGTTCAGGACCATTCATAGTGACTGAGGATTTTCCACATGGAGGGTGGTAGTTACGTATCCGAAGAAGAACATTCAGTTAACACCGCGATTTGAAGCAGTGCCACTGGGGGAAGCGAGTTCCACGCGTGTGCGAATCAGCAGACCATTCCATTGATCACACCAGAAGAAGTACAGTGACCCGTCATATGAGCTCGGGTTCCCGGGCACAGTGGAAGATTCGAACGCCGTGCGCGACGTTAAACGGCGCTGGCAGGAGGCAACCTAAGCTTTTCTTGAAATTTTTCTTTCCGCCGATTTGGTGCCTTCGTTTGTTTTAATTTTGGTTTGGTTTTCTGTCTCTGTCCGTAATCGGAATTTTCTTTTAGCTGTCTGTTTGGGAGCTTGGTGAAATTAATGTGGAGGATCGCTCGAGAAGTTCATGAAGTTAAAGGGTCCTGATATGCACTGGGGGTTTCTCATACCTTAGATCCTTCTTGAAAAGTTTTTCATTTAAGCCTTCTCTGTCACATCGCGACGTTGACACGTCGCAACGTTGCCTGAACTATGAAAAACTAGCCTCGGTAACGTCACAACGTTGGAAGTATTATTGGGCGTCGCGAAGCGTCGGTTTTACCCTTCTTTAACGTTCGCGACATTGGATCCCAGCGATGCGACGGCCCGTTGGATTACCTGCCACGGAGCGCGTTGGCGGCGTTGGATCCCCAACGTCGCGGCCGTTCAGATTCATAACCTCTTTGGAGCGTCGGCGTTGGATCTGGCGTTGCGACGTTTAGTTCATGCCTGCTGGAGCGTCGCGGCGTTGGATCACCCGGCGTCGCGCGGCGTTGGCTCAGCCGCCTCTCAGAACGTCATGGCCCGTTGAGCTCGAAACGTCTGCTGGCGTTGCCTGTTATTGACGGGAAGCCCTCATTATTTTGCCCTGCCCTCACACCTCTGCGGAATCCTCCGCACTGCGGAACCCTTTGTTACCACTCGAACCACTGGCCAGATCTCACCACCACCAGTCCCCATGTGTGTTCTCGCTTGTCTCGGCGTATCCATCACCGCGGTGGTGCCTATCCACTCTGTCGGCTCCTAGTGAGTTCGGCATTTTGGTGGCTTCGACGCGGTACGGTCCACCAGATTAGATGCGGTTCGACTGCCCGAGGTTTTAGGTGGCCTTAGAGGGTGTGTTAGTCTCCCTGTCGCCATTCCAGTCTTAGTTCCCATTGTACCCTAAATTTACTTTCGACCACAATGTCTAAGTCACACAGATGACTCACTGCATTACCTTCGGCCCCGGTGTGCCCTTTAGACTTAAGTCAAGACCCACCTACGCACTATGTTGGGTAGCGAAGTTGACCTTTCGCGGGGTGGGCGGTGAGGACAGGCTCTAATTCCCGACCTCACAAGTTGTCAATGGGGGTGTGCCGTCGGTTTGGTACCATGTCTGCGAGTCGGTCTTCATCAAGGAGAAGGGCTTCCACCACCCCGACGATTTCTTTCGCAAGACCATTGCGACTAAGGGATGGCGGGCGCTATGCCAACCACCTCGTCCAGTTGCGACGAGTGTGGTATGAGAATTCTACGCCAACCTTGCCTCCCATGTCGTCAAAAAGGTCCGGGTGCGTGGTGTGTTGGTAGACTTTAGCGCACAGTCTATCAACCAATTCTATAATCTTGACCCGGTCCCCCTTGATCCTTTTGATGATACGCAGGCGACGGACTGCCGAGGTCATCCAGTTGACCGTGGGTGGTGATATTAGTGAAGAGCACGCCGTGCACTTCAGGCCAAACATTGGCCACATATTCCCCAGATCATGGCATCCCGCTTCTGTCCGTGTCTGTTGACGGCGAACTTGTGTGAGGTGATCTCGGCGTGCCACCCTTTATCTTACGCCATCATCGAGGACATACCCTTTGATGTTGGGGCGGGTTATCGAAGATGCCATCCTCCATAGCAGGAGACGCGAAAATGAACGCAGAAGCACCTTTCTCATACTCCTACGGTTTATGCAATGATAGAGGTGCCCCTTAGGACAATGGGCGTGGATACACCCCATTAAAGCCATTGATAAAGCGTGATAAGCCGGGTGTACCGACACGAGAGATGTACGACTCGAGCAATGAGCCCTCGGACGGAGGGTTGATAGAGTATCCAGGCTCGTTTGACGCCGGTCGATCCCGGGGAGACGCTGGGCGGGTCATCCACTCACCCACCACCAGCCATAGCCCAGGCCTCGACCGGCGGCCCCATCAGTCGACCCCGATCTCGAGGACTTCGGTGCACCGGCACTCAGCGGCCAGTTTAGATGCTTTACGGGATGGAGACCTAGGAGCACTGAGTGCTCATTACCCAGAATATGGAGGCCCTCGGGTGTGACGTGCGTCGCGAGTCACGGCCAGCAGGGCGACTATTCTCAGAATCAATAGTCCCTGGAGCCCCGAGGCTTGCCCGACTTCCGCTCCACGGCCGCGCCGCCACCGCCCTCGGTGACACGGCCGGTCTGAGAAGTTTCCTTCACCCTCTTGTTCGTTTATAGCGATTGGGGTTACTTTGCCCGCATATGTTTGGGGGGTGTGGGTGGTGATCGGGTTTTACAACTATTATAGTTTTGTTTTGGGTGGTGGTTTCTTTTCACTTTCATGTTTCTCGTTAACATAGGTCGGTTTGTGTTGTGTTTAGTTCATGTGTTTTTATTTATTTATTATGGTAGGCCATTTTTTTCTTGTTTTGTTGTTTCTAGTCACTGGGAGTCCCCAGTATTAGGATATGTCGACATTGAGAGCGCTTAGGTAGTGTGTGGGCGTGATGCCATGTTTGAGAGTCGAGGATCCCTTTTGACCGAGTCCACTATCATCATGGACAATTAGAGTACAAATCCAGAAAGGATCCGTAGGGTGTTAGATGCTCGGGAATTTCAAGTTGAATAGGTAGGGAGGCAAAGTGAATCACCTCCCAGGATATCAGAAAACCTGGCTCCCCAACGAGGCCATCACACGCACCTGCAGAGATGACCTCTAGGGTATGCCTAGGTACCGAGCTCGGCTACTAAGGTTCAACAAACCCTGGGAGTCTCTAAGCACCAAAGAGATGGGACACTTTAAATAAAAGAGGATTGCCTTCGAGCCCCAAAAATTAAAAAAAAAAAAAAAAGAAACATAGGAACCAGTAAATTAGGATCTTCTAATGCGAATCAGGGGCAGTCTGAGGGCCTTTCAGCTAATGCCACTGACCAGTGGCCAAGGTGTTAACTTCTTTGCTAAATTACGGGGGACGAGAAGATGGGATTTCCCAGCACGCTTGGGGCCCTTGGGTTTAGTTGGTGTTTGGGGTGGCGTTCGAGGGAGCCCGAATGCGGTGCCCTTAACTTGACTAATTGAGGAGTCACCAACTAATCCCCGCTACATGAACACTTAGCATAAACTTAAGGGCACTAGTTTTTTTCTTTTATTGCGTAGGTATGTTAATGATTACAAACGGTGCGTTCCTATTGTTGATAGACCAAAGAACACATACAAATTTAAGACGTTATTACCAAGGACTATTGTCTAATCCCTGACAATGATGCCAATAAGCTTGTTGCGTGAGACCAAATGACATTTGCACCGGTTGCAACTAAAATTACCAAGGGTATTATCTAATCGAGGCAATCTTGCCATAAACTTGTTGACAACTGCTACTATATAAACCAAATATCTCCTGGTAAATCATTTTCCAAAAGTTGGTTTTTGGTCGATATTACGCAGAGTACGCAGTGCGACAAGTAATAAAATGGATTTAAGTCCAGATACGCTCGATCCCGAGAGATCTCGAATTTTAAATCAACTACGACTACTCAATTTCCATACTATTTGAGGACACTAAATGATAGTAAGATCGACATTAAAGTCTGGAAAATTAAGCAATTAAAGGAAATAATGAAATGAACAATAAACTTGAATATAAAGAATAAAGAATAATTAATGAATTAGGAAAATGAATAGAAAATTGAATAATTGTCGTTTGGAGAGCCGCATTAAGATCAATCTTTATTGTGAAGTATCAATTTCACTGTTGTCAACTTGTAAATTTTGTATGAATTTGAAGTTTAAAATGTCAAGCGTTAATAGTTAAATTTGAATCTCTCCACACTTCATTTCATTATCTAATTTTGACTGATTCTCGAATCGGGGAGTGGAGTAACACTACATTTTAACGAGGGGACTTCCCTAATTACCGGGTATTTTCTTTTTGCAATACTTCATACCCATTTTATGAATTTGTCTGTAGCTCCAGTTATCGGTCAAGCAAGGATATCTGACTTCAAGTTACTCTTCCTCCAAATTAAAATAGATCACCCTCTCTCCTTGATTAGATCTCAGCTAACACGGGATTGGCTTCACTATTCGAATTGAGAGTGGAGCACCTGCACTTGTTTAAATTGATAATATTTCAACTCATTCTTGATTTGGTGAAGAGGATTTATCAAGTAAACTCACAAAGCTCAATTAGATCTCTAATAACGAGGTTAATATACCTTCAAAGAAATATTCATAACTCCCAAGATTGTCATCTCTGTTTCACTCAGAGGACCTCCTTGAAATCAGAGCTATGAAACAACTCTGAAAATGGGTATAAGAAACTGGTATTCAGATCAAAACTCCCAACACCCCATAACGAAAGTAAATTCATAAAGCGATATTATTTCTTTGGAAATAACAATAGGAAAGATAATTTCGACAATAGCAACATTCATTTAATGGAGTTGGGTTCCTCGATTCTTGAATTACACTACGGCATTCCTCACGATCATAAGAATAAAGCGCATTTAGGCTGGGCTTAGAATTCGAAATTTATGCGAACTTCCAACATTCGGGTAGTAATTTGAAAAGAATTGAATTACGCATTATTTAGCTGAAGCGATAACATCGATTCGGGGAAAAGAAAACTAGAACCGTAAATCTAATCCTAATCTATCCATATTAAAAAGAAAAGAAAAGAAAAGAAAAGAAAAGAAAAATAAAGAAAATGAGCCTTCGACTATCCGAACCTCTCGTGCGTGGCGTGGCTTCTCTCTCTCACGATTACGGATAGGCTAGCGTATTTATAGGGTTTCGGTTGGGCCCTAATCCCATTAGCAACTGCTTTGTGGATTTTAAGTATCGACCCCGAGTCAGCATTCCAAGTCAGCGACCTCAATTCCTTGTCGCGCGACATCATCCCATGTCGCGACCTCGATCTCCGCGTCGCGACCTTGGCGCCTATCTTGTCTATACGATCCTTAGCCGATCATTAGTGATGTCGACATCATTCTCTTGTATCACGACATCAACACTTCTTTTGTAGGCTTCACATGTTGCTCGATGTCGCGGCGTCATTCTCTTGTGACATCGACTAAATGAAATGCATCTTCCAGTGATATCTTGATGTCGCGACGCCGATCTCTTGTCGTGAAACGGCCCGGTTCATTTCTTTTCGGCTTTCATCGAAGGTTCACGATGTCGCGACATCGACGGATTCTCACGGGGCCTTGACTGGTTGTTCTTGGTGTCGGTAACAATCTCTTGTCGTGACATCTAGTCACGCTTTGTATATTTCAGGCTGGTGCATTTCTTGCGATGTAGACATCGATCTCGCGTCGCGACGTTAGCTCTGTCATACAGCGACGCATTCAACGTCTTGGATGTCGTGACATCGATCTTTCTTGCCGTGACATCTGACTAAAGGATCTGCGGGTTTCATTTGTTTCCCTCGTGATGCCGCGACATGATATGTTGTCGTGACATCAAGCGATTCTTTGGCATGCTTCAATCTTGTCGTCACTTGTATCTTTCCTTTGATTCTTTCTTCTTGTCGCGACATCAATCCCTTGTCGACATCACTTCATGCCTCACAAGTCTCAAGCTGTTTGTTCCTGATGTCGACATCGGTATCTTGCTCGCGACCGATTCATGACTGCAGCCAGCTTTGAGCGTAGTTTCTTGTGTGCGACTTGATCTCACCCGACCTCGGCTCATGCTTTGCGGCTTTCTCATGAAGCGGTCTCAGTGTGACCTCGATATCTTGTTATCCGTATGACTGCGTGATTTCCTTGATTTCGATGTCGCGACCTCGCGAGCTGGGCGTAGTAACCCCCAGCTGCCCAGCAATGACCGACCGGTGCTTTTCATTTACGCTGCGCGATTAGTTGCACTTTTATTCCACTTATTTACGCATTTTTTCCAACTGCGTTTTGCTCTTTTATACTTCCTGCAAATACCAAATTTGGGTAGGTTTCGCCGTATCTACCAACGATACGAATTATTCCTTTTACATTAAAATCGTCAGAAAAATGGGTAAAATAGATGAGCTTAAGCTCTTCAAACTCCCCGAACTTAAGGTTTGCGTCACCGAGCAAAGAAAAAGAAAGATTTGTTTGTCCTCAAACAAGAATAAAAGAAAAATTTTTAAGGACATTTTTTTCTCTGATTTGATCTGCAGTGGCATTCAATTTAATTGCAATGCAAGGTATGCATAATTTTCTGTACATCTAACCCCAGTCCAGTTCAAGGTTGGTCTCTACTCTTTATACTATCTGAAACTAAAGCTATTGAAATTGTTTTACAAGCGACATATTCATTGGATCTGTTAGACGATAGATTATTTTCCTTTCTCTTTTTCATCACCAGATATGCCAACTCCTAAAGTCCTTCACAATTTTGATTGTTTATTCTTCCAAATTCCATAGGCTTGTTTTCATAATATTGATCTCCACTAATGTAGATGATTTGACCTTGAATCGTCAGGTCTTTGGGTTTATTGTTAGGCACAGGTAATGGGTAGGATGGAAGAATTTTAGGTTAAGATTACCACAAACTTTTCTCTCCTCTTCTTGCCCTTTCTTCCTTGTAGTTTCTATAATAAACTCCCTAAACTTCATGTTTGGGACATCTCTTTAATTTCTTCAATTGTTGTATGCCCATTACTTCTTGCCTTAATTCAACGGGGAAACTTCCTTGTTTGTCAACATTCGGAGATAGTCTGATGTTTAACTTTTAGGCTTTTCTAACACTCTTATGAACTTTGGGTTAAGTGGCTCCCATACCCGGATGGCATTAGGGTACTAGGTGTTGAAACACCCCTAAGAACTTAATTGTTCAAGAGAGTTAGGCCACAAGATAAAACTTATCCCTATAAACTTTCTTTTTTATTGCATTTTCTACTCTTTGTCTTTTTCTTTTCATTCCCCTTTTGAGTTCCTCAAAAATCTATACTCCCCCAAACTTCATTTCTTTCTTCCTCCTTGGATTCTGGGTAATCCGCCTGGGTTCTTTGCGAAGGATTGATGTTTTTAGGATGAGTTAGAGGTTTCCATTGATACATTTTGAAAAAGAGGCTTGTTGGCTCAATTTACGGAACTCTTTGTGTATATGCATCGACATGAATAAAGGGATAGCTAGAATGGCTCAGAGGCGTCGAATGGCTGCATCATCTCTTGTCGATTTTATCACCTAGATTTCGCCTCGACCCGATAATCTAACAAATTCTAAGAATTTGGTTTGAGCGATTGTGACTAACCATAGAGATTACCTTGACTCATTTTTGTTAATGAGCATTTAAATTAATTGATATTCAACGGGTTCCTTGACTTATTGTTCATACCCTGAGCTTCAAAATATGTTTTGCTCATACATTGTATTACCTTCCTCAATTACGGACTTACTTGACTAAACTTAGTAACTTTTTGCACCTTGTGTTTCAATCAAAGCGTATTCATTTGGCCCTTATTCTACATTTCGGCTCATTCCCAATCTACTTAGCTTCATTCGATTTAGATCATTACATCTCGGCGGAGTTTTTGTGCAGGTAATTTCTACTTTGATTCCCCAATCACTCAATCCCGCAAAGCAACACAATCATGGAATCGAAACTGACTTAGTGCTTCCTGACAATTCAATTCAAAATTACCATTTTATTCTTACAGATTTACTTCAATGATTGGATACACATTATATGAGAGAAGGATGGTAATGAAAGTTAGAGCGGGGAGAAGGTCTATTTTTCTTTTGAAATAGCCCGGGAGCAAAGATGTTGGGTGGAGTGCAGGTGCAATGTACCTAAATGGAGCTGGAAATTAGGGAGTGCCATTCTCTTCTTTCCTTTCTCTTCTTGGTTTCCTTCTCCATTGTTCTTCAAGGAAAATCTCATTGAAGTCAAACCTTGCATTCAACTCATGCGCACCTCCTGAGCCATTCATTTGTATTTTCCATTTCGAGTCATAGCCTCCGGGAATTTGCGAGATTGTTGTGTCGGATCCTAAGTTTTCCGGCCATTCTTACCACTTATAGGATTACGCATCTTTACGCTTCTTGCTCTTTCATCCAATTTCTTCTCAAAATCTTTTTATAGAGACTTGTACAAAAACTTGAATCCTTTTATTTGCTCCCCAAATTTGGCTTCCTGCTCTGTATCTCTTTCCTTTATCATAGTTAAGAGTTGAGAATCACGCTCAGCCCCGGTTGTTATAAAGCTTCATATGTGAGTTTGAGTTTGCAACGGTGTGATCTCTTCCTTCATTTCTTTTAAAAACTCTTCCCTTCTTTGCTTCAAAAATTCTTCCATACGTTCTCTTTTCTATCGACTCTTCTCTCCCATTCTTGTTCTCTTCGCTGTAGTTCCACTTCATGCTCCTTTTCTTTTCTATTTAGCTCTTTACTCATTTGTTGGTCTCTTCTTTTCAATTCTTTTCATAAATGCTTTCTCACGAGATTCTGTTGTAGTTTCGATCCTTCTCTCTTTCATCTATTCTCTTACGCAAGGCATTGAGAGCTTCGATCGCAGAAATTTGTTCTCTTGTGCTCCACTTGAGTTTTCTCCGGGTTGGAAGTTTACGTGCACTGCAAGGGGAGAGAAGCGGTAGGATGGAGAAGTCTATTGAAGTTTACGCCTTCATCTTGCCACGCATTGTGCAAACATGTAATCATTATTGTTTGGTGAGTTTTACGGGTGCTCTATTCCTTGTTCGGCAACCCTCGAGTCTCAGCACTACGGCTCTTCGACTTGGGCTTCTTCTCTGTTCTCCGCGGCGCTCCCACCTGTAGCCCGAGGTTTCTTGGTCCCTTGCTAACTCTGTCGGAAGAGTGGTGAAGTTACAGTACTTCTTCTTATGACTCCCAAATTCCTTTGACCAGGCCTTCAAACACAGGCATTGATTGTTCTTTGGAGTGAGGAATAAGACCTCTTTGTTCCTTCATGATATCTCATGATAGAATTCTCGATGATAACTCCTATATTGATCTTATACCCCTTGGTATGGCGCTCCTGACAACCTGACTTCTTGTTCTCTCCTTTGTGCATACATGTTTTGTTGGGACCAGAACAGAAGCCAAAAAATAAAACCATACCTTAGCCTCTTGATGAGCTTCATACGTTCGCGCGTTGGTCTTCCTTAACTCTTGGTTAAGCGCACTTTACCGTTAGTGAGCTTCTTGGCAATCCTTCAAACTCTGGTTTTTCCATGATTTCTTGGTGGAACCATGTTTGTGAACTGTCATACCATAGGCCTCGTTGATGGCTTTGGCTTCGTAAGAGACCCAGACCCCTCTAACAAAAACTGCTCCATCCTTCCTTCCTACCATATTTGAATAAATTCTCTTACGATCTTTGTATACCACGCCTTTTTGGTGTCTTGCAGAGACTCTCCAATCCCCTCTCTTGCTCTATCATCTCCTTGAAAGGAGTCCGCGGGGTTTTGAATCTCCTCTGCATGAGCCCCTTGTTAGCATAATACTTCTTCCAACGGGAATAAGCTTCATACGAGACAAAATCTTACCCTTCTTAACTCTCTCCCTCTTTCCCTTTCCTTTTCCTGCTTTTTCATGAGAAGTCGCGGGAGCTTCGGGTGCTTCTGATGGTATTTCTCCTGCTTGTTCTTCCCGACGAATCTCATCTGTCTGTTCCCCTTGGCGAGTTTCTTCTTCTTCTGATTGTTTGTGTTCCCTCATAATCTCGTCTAGGTTAGGAGTTGAGGTGGGGAATTTCGGCCATTGGAAGCGAGGAAAGCTTTTCGAGAAAGTTTGGAATGCTAGGGTTTTTCGGAGGTTGAGATTAAGAGGAAGACGAAGGTGAATGGTTATGTGGGTTGGAGTGAATGAAATAGTTTCCAAGCTGTTGCAATTCAATCCAACGTTTGTGGGCTAGTGTCTTGATTAAGACATGTCGCGACTTCAATTAAGCGCTTTTTTGTTGAGATCATTAAATTTAGGAACTTTTTGAAGTGAAGTGGTTAGCGCATCGCACTTTATGTCGCGACATACCTAGGATATCGCGATATCACGGGGTTTTCGAGTTTGTTTGATGTGGCGACAATCCTTCTTCATTTGAAACTTAATTCAGCGTCGCGACATCACGGTGGTGTCATGACATGTATCTCCTTCCTCACATGCTCACTAATTGTTCTTTCCGTCCCAGTCCGCGACATCAATGTTTTGTAGGACAACGGCTTTTCGCGACATAACCCTTATGTCGTGACCTTAACCCTTAGCTTTCGATGATTTGAGAAACCTTGAATTCTCTTAATAATCCCTTTACTAGTTTAGACATTTCTTGGGCGTATTTTAAGCGGGTTATGATTAATTCAAATATATCTACAGAATTGGGTTAGGGAGAAGGTTACTCCCCTTTTTCTCATGTTGCGACTTCTCTGCAATTTGCTGGAATTATTCCTGTAGTTGCCTTGCTATTCATGTCTTTAACCCTTGCAGAAGATCCTTTGCAATATTCAGAAAATTCTAATTAAACTAATCGATTTCTAAAAATTAAATACATCTTTCTAAAAACAAATATGGCCTAATTTATCAGCAACCAAAGAAAGAAATATTTCAAAACTTAAAATCAGAATTTAAATCCTGTGGTTGCCTCCCATTAAGGCTGCTTTGGAGTTTGAGTCCTTGGTTGGACTTCTTTGTTGTGAGTCTTCCTTAACTTTTTCCTCAAGAACCGGTTGGAGTTCTTCAATTTCCTCTTCCTGTTGAGATAATGCTTTAACCTTTGACCATTACGACCTTGAATTTTTCCCCATTCTCAGTCTTCGATTCTTGCTCAAATGTAGTACTTGATACCACGTAATATGGCCGGCCTCGGTGGACTTTAATTTCCACGGAAATAACTGATCTAGAATTAAAGCGAACTTTGTTCTCTGATACGAACTCTTTTCTCAAGATTCTCTGATCCCATCTTAATTTCTTTGTCTTTGTCTTTGTATGTCCAGCATTATCGCTAGGCTTCATTTCTCGATTCTTCCCGGTCGAAGACGGTTGGAGCAATCTTTCTTCCACACTTGCGACCTTGAAATCGAGTTTAACTTCTTAATGGCCCACGTTGCAGTATTCAATTCAGTAGATGACATGGTTTGCCAAAAACAACTACGTATGGGGACATTCGATATGGGGTCTTGCAGTCTGACCCAGAAGTATCGTCAAGTTTGGAAGACCCGATCCTTCTGCTCGAGCTCACGGTCTTTAAGTATTCTTTTGATCTGCTGATTGGAAATTTACGCTTGTCCATTGGTAAGGGGATGATAGGCTAAACTCATTACATGCTTGATCCCATACCTACTCATGAGTTTGCAAATATTTTGTTTACCAAATGAGTTCCCATCACTAATGGTTGGGGTTCAAGCACCCTTTCCAAAAATATTAACTACGAGAAACTCACGGAATTGTGTTAGCATCATTCCTTGGACAAACCCACTTGCTTCCACCCATTTGGAGGCGTAATCTTGATAGCGGTATGTATGGGTTTCAAATGATGGTGAGAAAGGTCCAATAAAATCTATTCCCCCGAACATCAAAAATTTGTATCACCATATAATACCTTTTAGGGGCATTTCATTTCCTAGCTGGCGATATTTCCAATCCTTTGGCATCAATCCACACAATTTCACCCACTACGCACAATCTCGAGAAGATAGTGGGCCAATAAAACCACGATTGGAGTATCTTGTGAAATTGTTCTTTCTCAGTATCCCCATGTAGTGATGCATGGCATTCATTTAAAATGTTGCCTTGTTCGCTTTCGGCACACACATCTTCTTATTATCATGTCGGCACCTCTCTTGAATAATAGTGGGTCATCCCAGATGTAATATCTATTGTCGATTACGGGTTCCTCTTCACATTGGTAGGCTGAATTACGAAGGCATTACTCCGCAAACGGATAATTCACAATGTCGACTATACCATGGAAGTTGGGAGGGAAACCTTAAGCAAATTGCTTTCATCACGAAGTTCTGCGTGGCGAACATTTTCTTCTTCATCACTTTGCTTCTTTCTACTCTTGACAAGTGATCGGCTATCACATTGTCACATCCCTTTTATCCTTGATTTCCATCGGAAACTCTTGCAAAAAACGGCGCACCTTATCAATCTTGGCTTAGCTTCCTTTTTCGACACCAGTATTTGATTGCTGCATGATCAGTGTGAATTACCACATGGGATCCCAAAATGTATTGCCTAAATTTTTCACAAGCAAATACTATGGCTAGCATGTCCTTTTCAGTTGTTGAGTAGTTCTCTTGTGCTTCATTGAAGGTCTTACTAGCATAGTATATGGCCCTGAATACTTTCTCTTTTCTTTGCCCCAACCCAGCTCCCATAGCAAAATCCTTTGGCATCACACATTATTCGAATACCCGATCCCATTATGGTGCGACCATTATAGGTATGTACCAATTTGAGCTTGATTCGAATTAAAAGCATTCTTGCGGGAGTCATCGAAATTGAACCTTGTATCTTTTCCGATGTCATAATGAAATGCGGCTATTTTTTGAAAAATCTTTGATGAATCTCTGTAAAATCAGCATGCCCCGAAGCTTCTTACTCCTTTTCTTTGTAGTAGGTGGTGCAAGAGTTTTGATAATGGATACCTTAGATTGGTCGCTTCTAGTCGTGCGCGAAATTTTTATGCCCGAGAACAATTCCTTACATCGGCTATAAAATGGCATTTTTCCCAATTCAGTGCTAACTATTTGTCTTGGCATCTTTGAAATCTTGTTCAGTTGTTTAAACATTGATCAAAATTTGGATCCATACACGATAAAATTATCCATAAAAATTTCCATCACTTAACTACAACCCAGTCACGAGAATATGGACATCATACACACACCTGCGGAATGTAATTTGGAGCATTACATAGCAAAGGCATCTGAAGGCAAATGTACCATAGAGGCATGTAGAGATGAATCTTCTCGCGCGATCCTCGAGGTGCAATAGCAATCGATTGTATTCGAATACCCATCCGGAAAACAAAAGTGAGGGTGTGTCTGCTAACATGTCGACATCGATCCGCATGAAAGGCGAAACGATCGCTTCACGGATTAACTTTGTATTCAACTTTCTATAATCAATACATACCTCCATCATCCTTTGTTCTTATTTGGAATCAATTAGTTCTTTCATTTCGGTCTGATAAACCCCCTTTCTTTGGAACCCGTGGTGGGCTGCGCGAGTATACGAGATGACATAGATAAAACCAGCATTTAACGTTTTAGTACTTCCTTCACGACTACTTCCCCTTCATCAGGATTAGTCTCCTCTGGTGTTTCTCTGAGATGGTTTTTGAAGTCTCTTCGCCAGAGAATCTTATGCATGCAAATTGATGGACGATACCGCGGCTCTTATTGGACGGCTTCAGCGAATTCCTTATGCTTCCTTAATATTTTGGCAATCTTTGTTCCTCATCCTCCCTTAATCTGAAAATGATCAGTTTTTCTTTGGTAATTCTAAGTAAGCATATACTTTAAATGACATGGCAACTCTTTCAAAACTAGCCCATACACTTGGTTTCTTGATGAATTTCACCTTTTCAACATTTTCCCCATTATCATTTCTTTTTGCCGAGCTCAACACGGAGTTTCTATAGAATGAAAGATGGAAATCTCTAATAGACTTCTTTCAAGATACCGAATTCATCTCTTTTCATTGATAAAACTGGAGTGTTACAATCATCAAGTAACAACAGAGTCGAAGTATAGACAAATCAGCCTACATCGTGATCCTTCCTTATCACTGCCTATATTTTGTATACTTTGATCAAATTGAATGCAAAGAATTGCTCTCCAACCCTCACAAGATGAGAACTCCTTTCGCATATCAATCGTATAGTTCGTAGGCTGGGGAATGGTCTTCCAATAAAGGTAAGTACTTGTAATCTTCTTCCCATGTCTAACGATGAAGCCTAATCGTAAAACAAACTTCCTAACAAGGACCAAGACATTCAATGACTCCTTCCAGTTTTACCATCGATCCGTCACATTTGAAGAGTAATGTGCTTGTGGGAATCAACTCCCCAAACTTAGTTCTAGAAACAAAAGAGGCATCGATTGGATACTAGCTCCCCGAGTCACAGCAGAGCTTCCCGGAATTCAATTCCTCCGACAATACATTGTGAAACCCCCGGGTCCTTCATCTTTACCGGTAATCTTTATGATTACCGCACCAAGTGGCGTGTGAGATTTACTATTCCCTTCCTACTATTTTTCTTTTCTCGTCGTAATGTCCTTCTAAATTTTCAGATAGAGCGGCGCTTTTGAAGTTACCACCTCGCAAAGGCATACTTATTCAGCTCTTCTCCGAAGGTTTTCAAGAACCTTGCAACCTTCCATTCTTTACTTCACTGTGGAAATGGGACTGGGCAGCTTTGATCCTTGGATGTTCTTTCCTCTCTATTCTTCTTTTCTTTCCAGTCCTCATCCCTTTCCTCGATTTTGCACGCCTTGTCATTTAATTCTTTCTTTCATTTCTTCACCCTTCCCGTCTAAGCCGCACAACCATGCGCCTGGCCTTCCTGTGGTCACTCGAAAGGCATCTTTCCTCGCTTTGCAGAGCCAGGCACCGCCCTACTTCAGGTCTCCGTGCCCTTCAGTACGCACAGTATGTTTTCAAAATTCCGAGAATTGGTAGTAATTGTTTCCAACTCGCAAACTTTTGTTTCATGGAGGTTCAATGAAATTCTTACATCCCCGGCGAAATGCTGATCTGCTCTTCTCAAAAGATCGGGCCCTCCCTTCCGACCGTATTCATTCCTGCTCATTTCCGTGTTTACGTCACTGGAACTCGTGGCCGCTGATACCTCTGAGGTTCTGCCCCCGCCAATTAGTTTCACCTATACAGAAATTCTCATGATTCGAGTGTCGGGTGATAATAAAATGAAGGTTAGATTGGCTTGAAATGGTAAGCTCTCGCTCACCCAAATAATTAACCTCTTCAAAGATCATAACGTCTTCAATTCACCCTCAACACTTCCTCTCATTAACCCTTCAATCAGGCTCCTATTTCATGAGCGTTGTGTGTCTTTCTTCTTGCTTATCCAACCCGTATTAATGGCATCCAACTCGCTTCCATGGTCACATTCGCTTCAAACATGATCCCTTCCTGTCACATTCTCTGCTCGTAGGAGTTTTCATGTTACATTTAGCCGTGCTCCTCACCGCCTCTCATTTTTTAGCACCCTTTTTCGCTTGAATGCTCCACAAAGATGAAGCATCAATGATCCCTTTTGATATATCATTCAAAGTATGATATACAATGTCCATCCGAAAGTTTTCAGATCTGACCTACGCATCGACATCTTCTCAAGAACGCTTGAATCTTCCCGTTGCCATACGTGCTTTCATCTTCCCCTTGGCCGGAACACAATGATTTCCTTCTGGGTGAGGTCAAGAATCACCTAAGTAGGTTTCCATTATCCTGGGCATCAATGTAATCCATATGGTAAAGATCAACATAGCCGCCAGATTCTAAGAGAGAATGGGAATAGATGCGCTTTTATGACTTCCGGTCTCACCCTATTCAGCTTAATCCAGATACCATCCTCAGGAATCTTCCTGTGTGCTCATTTGATTTTCTTCATGCATGACCAAGAACCGATGTCGCTGACCATTGTAACTCAAGGTCAGCCTGGGGCCTCAAAATTATTAGCATCAACTCCGTGGCCGGCCCGATCAATATATTCTTCCCTCAGAGACTGTCTCCGAACCTTCATCGTATCGTTGACTGAGGCTCCTAGCTTCTTCTATATGTATTTCAACCCGATCCCGTCATCCGCCATGGTGGAGTTTCCCGCTTCGCCTTTTCTCAAGCTTCAGCGCCCTCTCATTTCCGTGTCACCGAATCGATCGTTGTTCTCGTTTCCTATGCATCAAAGCTTTTCTCAGTTAAACATACTCCCATTAATAGGATTTGTCAAATCAACAAATATATTCAATAATGTGTTTTTGTTAAAGGTTAGTGGCCAAATGAACCACTCCGTTTGAAAATCTACTTGTTCTTTTTTCTTTTAAATGTCCAAATTAGTATTTCCTTCTTCATCTAATATTGATTTATTAAATTTTTCTTGATCCACTAAGAATCTGCGCCATAAACTTGTTGATAGACCAGCAACACATACAAATTTAAGACGTTATTGGCCAAGGACTATTGTCTAATCCCCTCGACAATGATGCCAATGTTTGCCGCAGGAGACCAATGACATGGTACTCAGCTTATAACAAAATTACCAAGGACTATTATTTGTCCCTAGCAATCTTGCCATAAACTTGTTGGACATTATACTATATAAACCAAATATCTCCTAGAGTAAATCATTTTCAAAGTTTGGTTTGGTCCGATATTCCATGTACAGGTCGACAAGTAATAAATGGATTGCGTCCGTATATCGATCCCACGTAGATCCTTTCAAGAATTTTAAATCAATCCAATTCGACTACTCAATCACATACTATTTGACCACTAAATGATAGTAAGATTCAAAGATTAAGGTGCTGGAAAATTAAACGAATTAAAGGGAAATAACCGAAATGCAATAAACTTAATATAGAAATAAAGAATAATTAATAGTTAGGAAATGAATAGAAATTGAATAATTATTCGCTTGAGAACGCATTAAGATCAATGCTGGTTGTGAAGTATCAATCTCGTTGTCAACTTGTAAATTTTGTTTCAGGAATTTCGTATTTCAAATCCGTCCCATATGTTATTAAGCTCGTACCGATCTCTCCACACTTCACATTTCATTATCTACTTCGACCCGATTCTCGAATACAGGAATTAGATAATACTTTTTAACAGTGGACTTCCTAATTTCGTATTTTTCTTTTCGCATTACTATACCCATTTTATGGACTGCACACCTTAGCCCTGCCAGCCTGGGCTGCCAAGGGATATACAACTTCCAAGTTACCTTCCTCCAAATTAAAATAGATCACCCTCTCCTTGATTAGATCTCGCCTAACACGAGATTGGATTCACTATTCGAATTGAGGTGAACTCTGGCTTGTTTAAATTGATAACTCATCCAACTCATTCTGATTTCAAGTGAGAAGTAGATTTATCATAAACTCACGTAGCTCATTAGATTCTGAAGAAGAAAAAGTTAATATACCTTCAAAGAAATATCTATAACTCCCAGATTTGTCATCTCTGTTTCACTGTAGGGGACCTCTCCTTGAAATCAGAGCTATGAAACAACTCTGAAAATGGGTATAAGAAACTGGTATTCAGATCAAAAACTCTATACCCATAACCGAAAGTAAATTCATAAACTGATATTCGCAATTTGCTGGAAATAACAATAGGAAAGATAATTTCTGACAATAGCATTCATTTAATGGAAGCTGGGTTCCTCAATTACTGAATTACACTCTACAGCATTCCTCTGATCATAAGAATAACTGCATTTTGAAACTGGAGAAGCCACCTGCAATTTGTTCGAACTTCAACATTCCGTAGTAATTTGAAAAGAATTGAATTTCAGATTCACTTTAGCTCAAAAACGACAACATCCACCCAGAAAGAAAACTAGAACCATAAATCTAATCTAATCTATCCATATTAAAAAGAAAAGAAAAGAAAAGAAAAATAAAGAAACGAGCCTTCACCATCTGCACTCGTCTCGTGGCCGCCAAGCTACTCTCCCGATTCTCGAGCGGTCGCGTATTTACGGTTTTTCGGCCAGCCCTAATCCCAATGTAGCCTCGTTGTGGATTTTAGAGTATCCAGCCCAAGTCACCGCTTAGTCACTGGGCTCCTGTCGCATATCATCCATGTCACGACTCGATCTCACGTCGCGACCTTAAATTTCTTCTGCCTACACGTTTAACTTGAGCCTGATTAGCATGTTCGCGACATCATTCTTTGTCAATGACACGCCTATTTCTTTCGTAGGCTTCACATGTTGCCCCCGATGTCGCGACGCCATTCCCTTTGTCGTGACATCAACTAAATGAAATGCATCACCAATCGATAACACCATGTCGCTGACATCGATCTCTCGTCGTGACAATAGCCTTCATTTCTTTTCGACTCTTCATCCAGGTTCCCGATGTCGCAACATCGATCTCTTGTCGCGACATCGACTTAGTTCCTCGCCTTCAACTGGTTGTTCTCGTGTCACGACAACAATTGCCGTGACATCTAGTCACGCCTTTGTATATTTCAACTTGTATATTATTTCAGCGGTGGCGTGGCCACGTGGCATGCAATCTCACCGGCGGCGTTAGCTCTCTTCTGCGGCATTCAACTTGCGATGCCTTCCCGGAATGTCGCGACATCAATCGCCATAGACATCAACTAAAGATCTGCCGGGTTTCAGCTGTTTCCTCATGATGGCCGGCGACATCAATATGTTGTAAAGATGACATCCAGCGGCGATTGCATGCTTCCGATCTTTAAAGCCCAGGTCACTTTGTATCTTTCCCTTTGATTTAACGCTGGCGGCCGACATCAATCGCACCGGCGACATCAGCATGCCTCCTGAGAATCTCAGTTTTGTTCACGATAGCCGCGCATCGGTATCTTGTCGCGACTTCGATTCATGACTTCAGCCTCTTTGACGTGGTTCTTGATGCCGCGACCGATCTCGCGCGACCTCGGCTCATGCCTGGTCGTGCGACCTGTGCTCTTTGTTATCCCATGTCGCGACTGTCGAATTTCCTTCAATTTCCTGCGATGGCCGGCGACCTCATAACGGGCTGATGGCAACAGCGCGAAAGCAATATTTCGGCCGGTTACTTTCCATTTACCGCTACGCCAATTGGCTTTTATTCCACTTATTACGCATTTTCCACTTTGCATTTTCTTTTTTCTTTACTTCACATAGCAAATACCAAATTTGGTGAGTTTCTTCATAATACAGATGCGAATTATTCCTTTTTACATTAAATCAATCGGAAAAATGGACTAAAAATAGATGACTTTTTAGCTCATCGACTATCACTCATCTGATTGATTCTCCCAACTAGGTGGTGGTTGAACTCAAGTTTGAGCTCGGGAACCAAGATATATTTAGGGTCGTTTATTCAGCACATGGGGTCCTTGGGAAGACTATTGAATCGATCACGGGTTGAGGCGCTCAAGCGCACTAAGTTTAATTCTTCGAGAAAGTCGAACACCCTTACGGATCGAGTCGAACAAAAAGGCAAGAGTGTGAGAGTCGATCCATTTGTTCTTCGATACATCGACATGTGCGTAAATATCTAGTGTTAGGTTATAGTATGGCAGGTTGTGTGTCCGGTTTGAAGTCGGTTCTTGCGGGGAATGACGCCGCTGAGGTGTGATGAGTGCCCTAAAAACACTCGCACCTTACCCACGTCGTCTTATGGTTTTAACTTAATTTTAGGTTAAATACGCATTTCTATAACCAATATCTGATTCTTGCATTTTGAGAGTGGCTCGGCGGTGGGCAGGGCGATTTTTTGAATCATTTTGGGTAAGGCGAGAAGTGCGAGAAAGTTGAGGGCTTCGTCGCGACCGTCCCCCAAATCGTGGCACGTCCCAGAAGGAGATCAAAGTCAACAATGACTTGCCGCCGATGTGTCTCCAACATGCGGCAGGAAGTGCGTGACCTTGCCTGTCATTAAAGGCAAAGGGACCAACGAGGGCGGGCGTGCGGGCCAGGGCACGGCGAGCATCGGCGAGCGAGAACCGGTGGAGGAGCATTTGCTTGTATTTTTCTTCCTATTTAGATGCGATGTTTTATAGGTGATTATGTACAACTAAAGTCCTGATTATATGTTCCAGTTTACTTCTAGGGTGAAGACATACAATCACGGTTGCATAGTTAAGGGGTGGTTTTATACAGCAGCGGTTTATTTTATGACTTGTTAGTATCTGCTCATATGCGTGATTTTACATGTGATGTACGGCAACGTGGCATGTTTTTCTTCGGGAGTATCTGTCGGCGAGGAATGAGGAGCCCTGGGGATACGAGTAGGGCGACCACGGTCCAGTCGGGTAAATAAGGGCCCATCCGGACTCACGGGTGTGGCGTGGTTGAACATTTGGTTGGAGACATTGGGTTGGGTGGGGCCTTCAACCACTGTGGGTGGAGTGGATACACCTAGAGGGTATCTCGTGAGCACGATCACCCGTCATCAATAAGTGGGTGAATAAGCGAAGACAGTAATTTCTCTGGGTGTAATCCAGTAGAAATTGGCGGGAGATAGAGCCCTAGTCTCCACAACATATTTCCTCGAGATAAGAATTATTGGTTAAGTCTCACATTGAAATACTTTTTCATCTTTCCAGCTTACGTCCGAATAATATTCAAAAGGCTAAAAATAAGAGAGCCCGAGGCAACGCACTTATCTACAGTGGATCGATATCCGTGCGTGTGTACCCTGTTTACGACGTGCACTTGCGCACATAGGCGTACATATTAACACATCACGCTTCGCGACTATCGGGGAGCCTCGCATGAGCAATACTCTTGGCACCTACACGGGATAAACACCCGTGCTAGCTTTATAGTTTACAGTGAAATTCATAATATGGACGTTACTACTAACGATCGTCACAATACTTCGCCGACATTTTTATTAAATACATGTTGCCGATATCATTATAATTAAGGTTACATATTACGATTTCACATATTTTTCATGTTTCACTTTTTTATAACATTCAAAATTTTCATCTCATCTTCTGTCATGTCTTTTGCGTATTCGAAAGAAGTGGATACGAGAGAAAATTGTATGTATAGAGAAGGGCTTATCATTGTGCGAGGCAGATCTATAGCGTCTTGTGTTGGCCATAACGAACCTACTTCGAGGGCCATTATGTGGAGATTCAAAGCAGATCCCATGACCATCCGCTCGCGAGTTTTTTATCACTCTAAGCGCCATCTTTGCGGCATTGTTGTTGCCTCTATGAAAGAATGCGCATCCATCGACTTACCGGTTATAGTATGCGTCGATTTCATTATGTTTTCTTAACAATCTTTTGGAACCATTAGAAAAAAGATATCTCATATACATGATTAACTACTGATATCATGTATATGGCATTATCAATAATCTTTTATAAGCATTAAGCGTACTTTTGCACTTTTCATATAACAAGTATACGTGTATTCTCTTTACGCTTTCATAACACATACTGTTATCATGATCAACTTACTATGAAACGCATTGACTTTCATATAACAACCATTTATATAGACTTTTATCTACAATTTCAATTTCCATAACAATTCTGCACAGAGCAATTCGAGGCAGCTCAGAATCCCAGCTAATTTTGACCGTAAGCGGGTTGTTAGAGAGTGAATATTCTAACCTAACCTGCCTATCTTAGGAAGTTTCAACACATAGTTAAAAAATGGCATTTGGACTTTTAATTTGGAATGAGTTCTGCAACATTCAGTACTCCCTGGACAGGTTCAAGAATATGGAATTATTGTCACCCTGTGGCTGAGAAAAATTTCAGAGATAGAGACATAATTTGACCATGAATTTCTTCATGAAGATTTGTTCTCCCTAGATGTTTGGTTTGTACAGAAATTTAATCACCTCATTTGAGCAGTATAACTCAGGATTATGATTTAAAGAAGCAATCAGGGTCACTCCGGTGATCGGGGGACTATTCACAAAACAGATTTTGGGACATAATTGTTCTCTTTTGGCTCATTACGGTCCAATGGGATTAAGTGGATACCGGGAGATTTGTTCTCTAAGTTTGGCACTACCGAATTTGAATACTTCAATTGGATGAGGAAACTCAACTTATGGCTAAACTTTCAACATTCAAACTAAAATTATCTGTCGGCCCGAACCAGGAGATGACTATGAAACCTCACTTTGATGAATTTTTGGGTGGGGTCCAATTGCATACACCTATTCAAGAGGCTTATTTTTCTCCGAAGTCTGGTTACCAAATTTGAATAACTCAATTTGGACAGATGGCAAGGGTATGTGGCCAAAGAAAACACATGGGTTTAAAAAAAGACAACTCCCTAAGACCCCAGCTTTGCATTTTCTCTATACAAAAATTTTCTCGTGAGGACCATAACCAAACCAAACACATTTACGGCAGGATTAGGGTTGGCCTACATATAGACATAAAGAAAGGGTTGGAAGAATTCTAACCCACATGATTCCATACAAATCATAATTAATATCCTTACCTTAGAATTCTTGAACTTCTCTTCTTCCTTCCTTCTTCTTCTTCTACCTTCTTCTCTTAACCTTTAACTACCCACCTTAAATATCTAAACTTCTAAGCAGGCGTGGGAATTTAAGACCATGTTTGGTGTATCTGATACCATTATTTTTAACTTTGCAACAGTCCTTTAATCAACATCTGTTTACTTGCGCGTGCGTGCTTTACAACTTCCCTTGCGCGTATTACAACTTAGCATACTTTCTTTCATCTTATGACCTTTTGAGTCTAGGTGGTAAGTTACTAATTGCGACCCTTAAATTAATTCCGGGTTTTTCTTATTTTTATTTTAAGTCATTTTTATTCGAGAGAAAGAAATATACATTTGTTATTATACCTAAGCATGTTGCATAAAGCGTACGGTAGGATTATTACACTTGCTTGAAACTGCAATTATAGAAAAGCACCTATCTTGAGGGTCAAACAATCTATTAGTATTACGATACTAGGTTCTCTCTTTTCTTCTTAGCTGGGGATTTATTGAAGAGAAACCTTTGGAACTTTAAGACCGAATTTCACCAAGCTCTAATTAATAATTTCTACACTACTGTGAATTAAGTTGATTCACCTATATCTAATTCTTTACTCACTTCTCAGATCTCGTAAGGAACCACTCACCATATTAAGATTAGTTAGAAATCAATATGTAAATAGCAACCAAGCATGAATCAATAGATAAGCAAATCACATAGAAGCGATAGAAAAAGAGAGAATTAACAAATAGATATAAGACTCATGTTCAACATGCAACCTAAACCCTAGACTACGAATTTAGAACATAATAGAGGCTTGGTATGTAACACCCCAAATTATACCATGACAGTTTTATAACATGTTTAGGGTATAAAATAAGTAGTAGTATTGCAGAATTTAAAAGCAAAAAGTGTGAAAAGGATAAAAAGCTTGGGAGTGTCTGAAAGCAAGGATAAATTGATAATTTGACATTGAGGACCCAAGGGGTCATAACATAATAAAGATTATATAACTAAAAAGTGGAAATAGGAATAGGGTGAGATTGCAATTAAAGGTGAAAATAGAAGGACTTCGAGAAGGGTTCGTACAAGTATAAAAGTATATGAAAAATGTTACGTGCTGAGGCGAAACGACTCCTTGCCCTCGTATTGCTAATGTGTTTAAATAGCAGTGTTATTCGCTTTGTTAGGGATGAAAAGATAATGTATAATGAAGGCATGAAAAGAAAACGTATAAATGTCTAAATATACAAGAATAAGATGCATGCGAGAATGATAAGAAAATATCATATGATTATCAGATAACAATGAAGTTATTCGGAATGCATGGGATATATATTGTAAATGAAATAAAAGAAACACCTCATTGACGCTTAGAACCTGGTAGAGATATAGATGGGCATGCCTATTAGGGAGAAAAAGGGCTTTGCAACATTAATAGTGGGGTTGGCCTCGTTTGAGATTCATTACGTCTTCGGGCCATATAGATGGTCATTGTCTCGTACAGAAGCTGCCGGCGCCTCGAGGCCCTTATAGATAGTCATTGTCGTCTGATGATAACTAGCATCTTCGAGTCCTTATAAATGGTCATTATTCGCGTGCAATGATAACAACCGGTCCGCACACCAGTTCCATTGTCTTTGTACAATGATTATAACTTTTTGGTCCTTATAGTTCACGTATCCACTTCCTACGTGCGGGTATGAACATAAGATAAATGACGAATTTGTATCAGAAATGACGTGACATATGATATGAGAAGCATAGCATTGTTATGTGCGTGATACGTACTCACGAGTGACGTAAGTACAAAGAAGCAAATGTAAATGAAAGATGGTATGGAATGAAATATGATAGCGAATAAGTATGATATATGTAAAAGCTTTGCTATAAATGATATGTTATGACATAAGCTGCTTATATTTTAATGAATGTTAAAAGTTATATGCGATTGTGTAAGTGTGATGACCACTTATTAGGGTCCACATACTCCCATTTCCCATTAGAAAGCTATAAACAGCACGGGGTGCTGTTTCATCGTGCAGAGGAGCTGAAATCGGACAAGCCTTTATCGACGAAAAGGCCCGACACACTGCAGGGTGCGAAGACCTTTTGATTACACATTTTTGTGGCTGTCTTAAAAAATTTGTATGTGGTACTCCACATTTATGGGTTTAGATATATCTGGCTTTGTAAAATAAGTTCCCTCTCTGAGGAATATATTTCAAGTTAAATGTTTAACAACTGAATGAACAAAAAGGATGGGATGGTAAAGAGGTAAAAGATAAGTTCTGATGGTAGTATCGAGCACCCCAGAAAATTAGGGTGGTCTAGGATGAATGACAGAGGCGGCCAGATTAAGTGTATCGAGGAGCTTACCATTGTTGAGGGGCGATCTGAATTAGATGATGAGCAGTGACATGGTATATCCCAAAATTAAGATAAAACATGAGAAAAAGGAAAGAAGGAACTCTAATGGTGGAAAATGGTAATGAGTCCTCGGTCTTGGCACCTCCAATCCTAGTTCTTCTTCCAAATGTGAAAAACAGCCACCAATATATCCGGTCCTAAAGTGCTAAAAATGGTTCAGAAACAAGAGGGAGCCCTAAGGAGGGTTTTCTCCCTCTGGGTAGCTCAATGGACTTTACTCGTCTGCGTCTCCTTCTTCCCTCCTTCTTCAACCACCAAAAAACGTGTCACCTCTTATATAGGTGTGTTGAGAAAATGTTTGGCCCGAGGCTGTACATGTTGCTAGGTCATGCAACCCTCATGCTTGTGGAGCTGTGCTTCTTTGCAGCCTATGTTCTTGCTGGTAGCGACGAAGGTGGCTTCGGCGGTGCTTCATCACAGCGAAGGTGGCTTCGCATTGCGCAAAGGTCTTTGTTGAACAACTTCTTCTTGTAGTCAAAATTTTCCATCTCTTTGCTTGGTTTTCATTCAAAATCAAATGAGAGATTAGAGGGAGTATTCTTAGAATTTTGGTGTAAATCTAACACCACAAGAGTGATAAAACTAAGGTTTCACTAAATACTACTGAATTCACACTTATCAAGTATATAGAGGGACACTTGACCTATATAAAAAAAAACGACAGAAAACCTAACCCTAAAAGAAATCCTAGAGAATGGACAAAAGAATTCTTATAAAAAGACACTCCTCCATCTCAATACAACCTAGCCAAGAGACTAACATGCCAAAAGAAGTCTTTAGTTTAGTTAAAGAGAAAGGCATGTCGTAAAGAACTATCCAATTCACCTTTCCTTCCAAATTGCCTAAAACAGACATAAGGGGATCACCCTCCACGACTACAGCTCTTGCGCTTTGGAGGAAACAACTCCGACCCGAAATCAGGGTCCTTGGCGAGGAAAGGCACACCCAGTGAGGTGTGGTATGAGAAACAAGACCTACTCACCGGACCACATACTAAGGGTGATATTTTTAAAAGATGATGCAACTTCTTCTTCGACCTTGCCACATAAAGGAGACTGGCAACCAGCGGAATCCCTTCTTTTAAAGATTCTCAATCATAAGCGCTTTCCCCCACCATATTTCTCAAGCAAAGAAACATACTTTAGAAGACACACAACTATTCCAAATCATATTCCAAGGAGATGTCCCACCAAGGTTGCCATCCAAAAAAGCAATATTAGCCCTAACAGTGAATGTACCCTTTTTGTCCTCCTTCCAAAAAAGTCCATCTTCTTCATTTTGCTTAACACTTATGTTGTTTAGCAAACACAAAAAACTTTGAATTCTTTCCCTTTCCCAATGGTTTTTGTTTTTAAAATGGGTTGAATCATCTATAAACTCTTCTCTCAAAAGAAATTGAGTTTTAGGAGAAAACTCAAGGTCTTCTTGATGGATTTTCAAGAGGAAGGCCGAAATCAAGCTTGGGAAGGACTCCAAGCATTTTCCCAAAGATGAGGCGAGGAGTTGAGGCGAGAAGGTTCTGTGAAGTAGTCCGTGAGAGATTAGAGGCTTCAAGAGGGATAAATCCTTGTACACCTAACTCATTCATCATAATGGATTTTTGATTGGTTGTAGGCACATAGTTTTTTACCTCTTTGGAAGTTTTCCACATAAAATTTGGTGTCCTCTCCTTATCTCTCTTCTTCTATTTCTTTCAGTTTCTTTAATTGTGGATTGGTTCTTGTGCAATTGTTTCTCAAATGCTAGTTTAACTCTCTAGAATCATTTTGTCTGTGAATTGCATTCTTATATTGTTTGGGGGATGTTGTTGCATCATTTGCATTTGATGGAATCTTGAAGTGATTTTTAGGTTGTATGTAGATTGAAAATTATTTTGAGAAATTTGGGTATCTTGGTTCGGATAAGTTGTCTTTAAAAGGTATAGCCAAAAACACCTATTTATATTCCCTCTAGGTGTATTCCATATTTGAGATTCACTCTAGGATGAATCTCAAATATGGAATACACCTAGAGTAAGTATCAAAATGGTAATCGATCTTTGAATCTCAGTTATGGAACATCATGAAGAGAATGCTTCAATAGGATGACCTCCTTTTTTAATTGGTGATAATTATCTTTATTGGGAAGTAAAAATGCAATATTTCCTCGAAAATGCAAATGAAAAAGGTATGGAACGCTGTTGAGTTTGGTTGGAATCCTCTTAAGATTTTGGATAGAAAAGGTAGACCAACAAGTATGATTAAACCCAAAATGGATTGGGATAAACATGATAATGAATTATAATGTTGTGATAAATGCATGAAACTGATGATGAATTACCCATCAAAGCAGTGGCTGATCAACCACAGAGTGCCCAAGCACTTGGCCCCTTGAAATTAACAAAAAGAACTGAAAAAAAAAAGAAACAAAAAAGCTGATTTATTTTATGAATTTGATATTGAGGGGACTTGAATCTCTCGTTACAGAAAATCTAACAGAGGTCATTCATTGGTATTACTGAGCAATATAAAGACTTTATTGATTTTTCACCTCACTAAAATATATTCTTATTGAAATCAATGGCATAATAATAAAATATAAAAGCATAGAAAAACATCAAGATTTTACGTGGAAACCCTTGTGGGAAAAACTACGAACAAAGAAGAAAGCTTCACTATGAATATGAGAATGATTACAGAGTATAACATAATAGAATATTAACTCTAGTACGTTAATATGACGAAAATATTCGAGTCGAAAGATTATCTGTGAGTAGCCTCGCATCCCCCCTTGTGGGATCAGGTGGGTTATGGGGGTGAGCCTCCGGTCCTAACGCGCTATACTACAATAGATTCTTATTTTTTTTTTCTCAAAAGTCACACCTCAAATCTTCAGGCCAAACATAAACCCAAACCAGAGGTGGTAAAATCACTCCCGCGACATCAGGCAGCCCCTGAGAAAGGCCACGATGGCGGTGGCGGGCTTGGGTTTGCATCCCTATTTGTCTAACCAGGTATAACGTTGTCTAATAGGTTTCCATGAAAATTGCAAATATGTAACAACTAACTCAATTAAAACAAATATTTAGTAGCAACTACATGGCGATAGTGAGATTGAACATGGCTGCTGTCAATGGTGGAGATAGTGTGACTATCTATGTTAGGTTCCATAAAATTTGAAGGAAAAAGCAAGAGAAAGAAATAAGTAAGGTAGAATGAAAGAAAAAATGGGGGAAGATAAAATAAAAGGTAAATCCTATATATTATTTTTATTTGCTATTTTAAACCAATTTTATTTAAATGCAAACTCATCAATGAGTAAATAATTGCCAAATTTTTATAATAACTCATCTCCATGGCGAGATCCACAATGTCCATAAAATTTTGTATTTTCATTGACGAGGATTGGCTGTAATCAAATAACAAATAATCAAAAAACAATAACATAGTGAGCATTATAACCTAAGGATCTTAATTTGTTGCGCTGAACATGGTCCATGAAAAGTGGGTTGTGTGAGGTGAAAGCAGAATGAGATTATCTCTTCACAACTCCAGCCCTCATGTTGCCTTACAAAGGAAGAATCCGTTAACGGTAGATGGGGACATGCGCTTTCATAATGGGTTTCCGTCACTGTTCTAATGATTGTGATTAATTATTCCTACTCATTTTCTTTTCATCTTCCATTATAAGCTTGCCGGAACGAGTTGACCTCACATAAAAATAAGATTTCCGTGTTTAGGCCATTTGAGCTGACATCATTCACGCCTCACGAGATCTTAGGATTTTTCTTTTCTCTTTTTTAATTATTATTTCTTCAAAATATTTGGATGAAATACGGCTTTGTTGTGCTCCCATTGGTCCATTGACTAGCAAGTTGTTTATGGTATGAAATGTTTGGTCTCCGCATTGAAAAAGTCGTGCGAGGGTAGGGTTTTCCTTGTTAAAAAAGTTATAGATTATATTTTATTTGCTTACAAGAAACTATTTAATAGTTCAAAAACTTTACGTGCCAGGAGAAAAATTATTGTTTTGCATTTGGATGTAACTGATTGTTTTTAATATACATACACACACACCACACACACATATATATATATATATATATATATATATATATATATATATATATATATATATATATATATATATACCTCTGAATAATGCGGGCTAGAAAATTAAGTCGGGATGGGCATAACTTAGTTCAAGGGGGCATGATAACATGGTAATAGTGTGGCTTTCTTGTGAAATCTTGGTCCCTTGTTCCATTCCTAGTGGAGACATTTTTTTTTTCAGAATTTCAGGGGCATATGTCATCCTTGTGAACAATTTTTTTTTTCTCTAACTAGGCTTTGTGCTATGGTATTTATGTAACAACCTCAATTACGTAGAAATTATTCGTTTTGGGCCCAAGGGGCTCTCACGGCTTTAAAACACATCTACTAGGTTGAACTAGTCTATACTTATTTAGTGCTAGAAACTACTCCCATGTAGATACCACATCCTTGTTATATTCCATGAGATTGTGGGGCTAAACTGAACAGACAAACACCCTCTAAGGGGTTAAACACATTAGGGTTGGGGATCGGCTTTAATACTATTTGTAATAGCCTAGCTCATTCACTTAGATATTATTCGTTTTGGGCTCAAGGGACCCTCACGATTTTAAAACACAACTACTAGATTGTCAAAAACTCATACTTATATAATGTCAAAAGTTTCCCCCTTATATGATATGAGATGTGACGGTTTATGTTGAAAGAAGGCAATTTTCTAGCAGCATACTTGTAGGCTAGGTGTTGAAAATCTCTGACAACTTTTATGCTTGTTAAGAAACATGATACTTATATTGAACTAAAATTTAACAAGTTTGAATTTTTAGAAGAGTTAAATTGTTTAACATAGTATCAAAACCTGATTTGATTTGAGTTGGTTATTTAACAATGCTTGTTCGGTTCATTTTCATCAAGATCAAATGTCAATAAAAAAAATAAAAAAATCTTAGTAAGCGTGGCGGTGGTTTCATTTTCATCATAACCAAACGATATGTGGTTGAAAAGTCTGAAGTTTTGTAGGCTGTATTTTCTGTTGAAAAGTAAACACAGAAAAGGCAATGTGAAGGAAAGAGCAGGGAAGTTGGAAGGAAAATCATGGTTGGAAATTAACGCAAAGAAACAGGAAAATCAGCTGCATATAAAATACAACATCACTCCAGCATATTTCTCTTATTAATCAATCCTCTCGTTAATTAGGAAACATGGCGTTTCAGGTGAAGAGCTACTTTCTTCGTTTTCTTGCAATTTCCATCCCATCATTCTCATAATGGGAATTGGGCTTATATCAGGTGAGATTCATATGTGATAATTCAAGATTTTTTTTTCTTTTTTCCATCCCTTATGTTGGAAGTCCACATCGATTGGACACGATCCAATTGAAGTGAGAATATATAGAGGAGCCTTTCTTCTGCTATAAGGCCTTTTAGTGGGAGGTGAAAGGGGTTCTTAAAATATTAACATGGTATCAAAGCCGACAAGGTGTCTGAATCACAGTGCAGGAGGCTCTATGCTTATCATCCTCTAGAAGGATGAAAAAAGAAAAGAAAAAACCTAGCCTCCGTATAAGGGAGTATTAGGTGCAGATCGGTTGGACAAGGTCAGGTGAAGTGAATATACATATAGAGAAACCTTCCTCCTTCTATAAGACCTTTTTTTTAAGAGAAAAATAATTTAATTGATTCAAACTACTTGCTATATCGATGAAACATATAATCAAAGTGCCCAGAAGCATATAGGATGAAATATATCCCAGGTTTATAGCGTAATGAATTAATTTCCGAAAACCTACGTTTGATAGTTGAGTCTACACATTTGATATTACTATTGTGACTAGAATATTTATGACTCAATTTTTGTAGCATATTGATGATCATTGATTTGATATCTTGTCTCTGATCATATTTACTTTGCTCGTCTACATTGTCAAAACACACATAAACGTCGCACCACGATGATGAAAACAGTATGTCGTCTTGAGGATAGCGCTGCTTCGCTTGTCGTACGAGATGGCCAACTGACTACACGCACCAAGGCAGATAAATCACAAAAAAATAAATAAAAACCTAAATCTGTATGGAATAACCACTTTATTGAGACAAAAAAGATGGAAAAAGATGTAAATGAGTGATTTTAGGCCAAGAATTACCAAAAAATCACCCCACCTTGTTTAAAGAAAAGAGGCTAGCAAAGAAAAGTTAACACAAAAAAAGGGTAAATAATTGTTAGTTTTTAAGAATATATCAAACAAATTTTATCCAATGATATTGCTATGAGGCTTTTTAGTGAAAAGGTGAAAAGGGTTTTTAAAATATTAACAATATACATTTTACCATCATTTTATATATGATACATAATATTACATTAATTTTATAAATGATTGTTTCTTTTAGGTAGGGAAGGAGGACAAGTACAGCGAATGCAGAGTGTTGTTCCGAATCCACCACCACCTCCTCCAAAAGCCCGAAATGGACCTTCCCCCTTCCCTTGAAGAAATGGCTTTACAAATATTTTAGGTCTAAGATGAGATGAATATGTTTATAATGTATGGATACCCTACAAAGTGAGAATACTTGTGATTCAAGGTGTAGATCCAATTATTATATTTAGTCTATCCTTCATAATATTATCTATCGATATTATTTTCTATGGAATCCGAGGAGTAGCTCAATTGATCTAAGACCTTAGGGTTTAACCCGATAATGATCACTAATTTGAGTCCCCATAGGGTTATTGGAGGCATATCTGATCGTTAACTCCAGGGCTCTATTGGATAAGTCGAGTTGCATGTAAGTTGATCTGGACATAAACGGTTATAAAAAAAAAGAAATTTTTTTTTTGATATAATTAATTGATTTTCTCTGATTGGTAAATATAAGTATAGTTCTTACATTAAGATCTCTCATGAATGATTATGTTGATTATTTTATCCTTATACAATTTTATTTTATTTATGTTCTCGTTTTAAATACTTAAAATAAGTTATAAGAATGAAAAAAATTTCACCTATTATTTTATTTAGATTGCTTATAAACACGAGAAATAAGTTAAACTTTTTGACTTCTAGAATGCACATGTTTGCTGAGTTTATTGATGAGTGTCATCAACTTGAGTTGGAATCTTATGGCCTACCTTATACTTGGTTTAATAAGAGAAGTGATTCCTCTTCAATCTTTGAGAAATTAGATAGAGTTCTTATAAATTACTAATGAATTTATTCTTTTAGAGGTGCAAGAGTTGAAAACTTGCCTATTATTGGCTCCGATCACGTAACTATTGTATTGCACCTTAATGAAAAAAACACGAACCTAAAAACAAAACCTTTTAGATGTGAAGAGTTTTGGTTCCTCATTTCAGGTTTTAATGAGGTTGTAAAGGAAGCATGAAATACTCGTTTTATAGGCTCAAATGGCTTCCAACTAGTGAAAAAAAAAATACAAACTCTTAGAAATTGAGTCAAATCATGGAATAAGCGGGAAGTTGAAAATTTGGAAGATAATATAAATACTCTACAAAATGAAATTGGCACGATTCAAAGTGTTCTAATGGCAGATCCTTATAATGTTGATCTTCAAAGGAAGGATATTGAGTTGTCTCAAAAACTTAATCAAAATTTAAAGTTAGAAGAAATTAAATGGACTAAAAAATCTAGACAATATTGGACTTACTTAGGAGATAAAAATAGTCACTAATTTCGGAGTCTAGCCTTTAACAAAAGGAGGAAAAATAAGATATGGAAGATTAGAGACTCTGAAGGGATTTGGATCAACAAGCAGGAAGATATTTTGAGGGTTTTTGTTAATGACTTCTCGAAAAGATTCAAGTCGGATAAGCCTAGAATAAACCTAGACAAGTTCGATGCTTTTCATCCTTACATCTGTGAGGAGGAAAATAGGGAGTTGATCAAAGAAGTAATTGAGGAAGAGATACTCATGGTTCTTTCATGCTTTTCATCCTTACATCTGTGAGGAGGAAAATAGTGAGTTGATCAAAGAAGTAATTGAGGAAGAGATACTCATGGTTCTTTCACATATCAATAATCTTAAAGCTCCTGGACCCGATGGGCTCCAAGCTAGTTTTTACCAAAAATATTGGAAAATTGTTGGAAAATCAATCTATAAAATGGTGAAGGCTTTCTTTTATAACGGATGCTTACTTAAAGAGATTAATAAAACTTTACATTATTTTACTTCGGAAAATTATTGTTTATGCGTTTGGATTAGCCTATATATATATATATATACTCCCCCTAAAAATATTGTCCGACTCTTGAATAGTGACGGAGCTAGAAAATTAAGTCGGGATGGGCATAACTTTGTTCAAGGGGGCATGATAACATGGTAATAGTGTGGCTTTCTTGTGAAATCTTGGTCCCTTGTTCCATTCCTTGTGAAGACATTTTTTTTTTCAGAATTTCAGGGTCATATGTCATCCTTGTGAACAAAATTTTTTTTTCTCTAACTAGGCTTTGTGCTATGGTATTTATGTAACAACCTCAATTACGTAGAAATTATTCGTATTGGGCCCAAGGGGCTCTCGAGAACACTAAAGCATCTATAGGGTTAGAAATTAGTCCATTTCTTATTTAGTCTTTAGAAATTTTCTCCCCTATCCGATATGAGATATGGCATTGCTCCCATGCAGATACCACATTCTTGTTATATTCCACGAGATTGTGGGACTAAACTGAATAGACTAACACCCTCTAAGGGGTTAAACACATTAGGGTTGGGGATCGGCTTTAATACTATTTGTAATAGCCTAGCTCGATCACGTAGATATTATTCGTTTTGGGCTCAAGGGACCCTCACAATTTTAAAACCATATTTCATAAGTTAATGACTACATCTTTATATAATGTCAGTTTATAAATGATATGAGATGTGATGGGTTATGTTGAAAGAAGGCAATTTTCTCACAGCATACCTGTAGGCCAGGTGTTGAAAATCTTTGACAACTTTTATGCTTGTTAAGAAATATGGTACTTATATTGAACCTAAATTTAATAATTAGGAGAGTTAAGTTGTTTAATATAGTATCATAACCTGATTTGATTTGAGTTGGTTATTTAACAATGCTTGTTCGGTTCATTTTCATCAAGATCAAATGTCAATAAAAAAAAATAAAAAAATCTTAGTGAGCGTGACGGTGGTTTCATTTTCATCATAACCACACGATATGTGGTTGAAAAGTCTGAAGTTTTGTGGGCTGTATTTTCTGTTGAAAAGTCAACAAAGAAAAGGCAATGTGAAGGAAAGAGCAGGGAGATTTGGAAGGAATCATGGTTGGAAATTAAGCACTTAAAAGAAACAGAGGAAAATCAGCTGCATATAAAATACATCATTACTCCAGCATATTTCTCTTATTAATCAATCCTCTCGTTAATTAGGAAACATGGCGTTTCAGGTGAAGAGCTACTTTCTTCGTTTTCTTGCAATTTCCATCATCATTCTCCTGCGGGGTGGGCTTATATCAGGTGAGATTCATATGTGATAATTCAAGATTTTTTTTTCTTTTTTCCATCCCTTATGTTGGAAGTCCTCATCGATTGGACACGATCCAATTGAAGTGAGTATATATAGAAGAGCCTTTCTTCTACTATAAGGCCTTTTGGTGGGAGGTGAAAGGGGTTCTTAAAATATTAACAGGTATCGAGGCGAGCAAGATATGCAGACTCGGTGAAGGAGGCTCTACGCTTATCATCCTCTAGAAGGATGAAAAAAGAAAAGAAAAAACCTAGCCTCCATATAAGGGGAGTATTGAAAGTCCCACGTCGGTTGGACAAGGTCCAATTGAAGTGAATATATATATAGAGAAACCTTCCTCCTGCTATAAGACATTTTTTTTAAGAGAAAAATAATTTAATTGATTCAAACTCACAATATATCGATAGAAACATATAATCAAAATTGCTAAAAACTATATAGGATGAAACAACATCTAGGTTTATAGCGTAATGAATTGATTCAAAGCTTCTACATTTGATAGTTGAGCCTCTACATTTGATATTACTATTGTGACTAGATTATTTATGACTCAATTTTTGTAGCATATTGATGATTATTGATTTGATTTCTTGTCTCTGATCATATATATTTTGCTTGTCTACATTGGCAAAACACACATAAACGACGCACCACAATGATGAAAACCAATGTGTCGTACTGAGATGACATAACCACCCATCGTACCAAGATGACGACAGCTACACGCCACCAAGGCAACGAATAAATCACGAAAAAATAAATAAAAACCTAAATCTGTATGGAATAACTACTTTATTGAGAAAAAAAAGATGTAGATGAGTGATTTTAGGCCAAGAATTATAAAAAAATCACCCACCTTGTTTAAAGAAGAAAGAGGCTGTAAGAAAAGTTAAGAGAAAAAAAAGGGTAAATAATTGTTAATTTTTTAAGGAATATATCAAACAAATTTAATCCCATTGATATTGCTGAGGGTTTTTAGTGAAAAGGTGAAAAGGGTTCTTAAAATATTAATACATTTTACCATCATTTTATATATGATACATAATATTACATTAATTTTATAAATGATTGTTTCTTTTAAGTAGGGAATTGGAGTACAAGTGAGGAGATTGGTTACCGTGCAGCGGATGCGGAGTGTTGTTCCGAATCCACCACCACCTCCTCCAAGAGCCCCAAATGGACCTTCCCCCTTCCCTTGAAGAAATGGCTTTACAAATATTTTAGGTCTAAGATGAAAATATATATTAAGAGACGGAGACTGTACTTGACAGAGCCCAACCATGTAGATATTGTCGCCCATTGCAAAGGGCCTCCGCATTAAGCAGCGTCTACAAGGTTGAGATGAGTCTATGCCCATATAGTGCGAGGAAGTTTCTCCCACACATCCAGTGTGGGATGTGACAAACACCCCTCATGCGAGACTAGCGTCCTTGTTTGTGTCCCATGGGATACGGGGCCCAAGCGAAGCAGGACCCCCACATCGAGGTCGGGGGATCGGCTCACGATACCACTCTGTCAGCCAGAAACCCACCTTAGGGGCATGACATCAATTCACACCCTGAAACCTTCAGCCCGAAGGTTTGAAGTGTGGCACGACATTAACCTTTCTTGTAATGAGTTTTGTCCAATTACGATCACATATTCGAGTAAATGCGTAACCTTCTAAATTCATAAATTCTCCAAAAATTCAAAATTTCATCTTAGATAAAATTATTACAATATTCAAATCTCAATTATGCATGTCATAAAGTTATTTCAGAATATAACAATATTTGAGATCTCTCAAATCCAACTTTGTACTAATATAAAAAAGAATGTTCATCAAAGTGACTTTCTCAATTAACTTTCAAACCAAACATTTCATAAACATGAACTTATAAGGAGTTCAACATGATCAAACATAAAGTTCTAATCAAATCTTAATGATGACGAATCCCAGCCTAGCCATCACTCATCGCGGAAACTAAAGTATCACGAAAATATGTCAACGAATAGGAGGTAGTAAAGCTTCAATAAAAATCTTAATATACGAGTTTAAATGGATCGAAAAAGTTTTGATCATATATAACAAATAGGAAGTGTTTTCATCAAACTTTTGATTCAAAAATAAGTTGGAACATTAACAAAATATACTTCCAAAACATTCTCACATCCATTTCAAATCGGTTTCATATCAAATGTGATCCAAACAATTTCATATCAAATTTCGATTCGAAACGCTTTCATATCAAATCAAAATCAAATACATTTCAAATATATTTTTCTCACGGTCATCAAATATCAAATGGTGCCGAGTTATGTGGGACTTTCAAATGGGTGGCTAGCCCATGGTGTTCCTTTAAGGTGGACGGAACCAAACACTACTAGTACTAGTAACCTCTAACTGAAACCCCTAGAGGCTGGAGTTCAAATCATTTACATTCCCCACGAAAATGTAAAGGCCAACTATTATATCAGTTGACAAGGGCCGAATAGTGTATTTATTATTCCACGTTGTAGTAGAACTAACCAGTCAAATATTTCATTCAAATTTCATTCTAGTATCATATCTCACATTTTCTTTCGTAAACAAAACAAATCTCACAAGTACAATCATACAAAACTACTTTCTTGATCCATGGATAATCAAATAAATAAAACAAGTAAAACTTTTCATAAACCAAGATTATATATAATTCAGTTAAAACAATTTTCTTTTTAAAAATATGCATTCATATCCCTTACACGTACATATATATAAAAATAATAATTTTTCGAAAAGCTGTATTAAAATCCCTTACACGTACATATATATAAAAATAGTAATTTTTTAAGGCGTAGTAGAATCCCTTACCTCAAAGGAGTACTCAAAAGCTTTGAAAGAGCTAATCCGAAGAATTTCCTCAATGAAATATTTCTCATAGAGAAATTTGTTCTTCAAACCCTAGATCCGAAAGTCGATACGTCCTCTGGAATTCTACTAGTCAGAAAGAAATTCAAAGATGAATAGAAAGGATTTTCTTTTCTTACTCAATTATACACGAGGTATCTATTAGAAATTACCTTTTTACCTACATTTCATTAAATTAATTAATTAATTACTAATTGAATTACCATTATTATTTTTCATAACGTCCTTTCATTAAGGTAATTAATTAATTATTACCATTATTATTTTCATAACGCCTTTTCATTAAAGTAATTAATTAATTACTAATTGAATTACCATTATTATTTCATAACGTCTAATTGGATTATCATTATTTCCACTAACGTCTAATTCAATTATCATTATTATTTTCATAACGTATGCACATAAAATTCTGTCATTATTATTTTTAAAATGGCTTATACCTATACAAATTCCTGTCATTATTATTTTCCCTAACTCATACCTATACAAGTTCCTGGGTGTTACAGAGACGAATATGTATATAATGTATGGATACCCTACAAAGTGAGAATACTTGTGATTCAAGGTGTAGATCTAATTATTGTTAGTTATTAATTCTGTAAAATAGAACGAACAGAACAGAAGAGATGAAGAAATAACACGTTTAATCAAAACAGTTTGCAGAACCTATATCAGTATGTCTATGAGCAATTGTTTGCAGGAAACGGAATAAAGGTAAACGAGCGGGAAGAGAGACAAACAAATAGCACGTTTAATCAAAAGCCGGTTTACGGGAACTTTATGCTCCCGTATGTCTATGAGGAATTGTTTGCAGGAAAACCAGAATAAAAATACCTGTTTGCAGATCAAGTCTTGTGTTGGACACAATCTCCTTAAGACAAATATTGCCCTTGCATTGGTGCTTCGAGTTATTGGCAATTCGTCTCCCAAGATGAAATGATCTCCCAACAGTAAGAAAGCACTTCCTTTTTTGTTGGTTGTCAAACCAGAACTGTGCAGAACTCAATCTCTCAAAATGAATGAATGAGTGATTGTGTGGCCTATATATAGATTTGCTCATGGCCCATTCGGTGCAGGTCGTGAAGCTGAGAATGGGTCGTGCAGTATGTTGTTGTAAAAGCGACCGCGTTTGGCCCTTGAAAAATAAAGTTTAAGCTAGCCGGAACTTCGGCCGGTGTGTGTGGCGCCTGCAACATGTGGTGAACCAAGCATGGGCTAGGTCCTTTCCCTTCCACAAAATTGGGGTGCCCCTTGGGGCCTAGACTCAACTACAAGGTAGGTGTATATATACCCTTTAAAAGTCTTGTTCCCATTCGATGTGGGACACAAGCTTTTTCACAAGCTTAAACCTTTAGTTACCATTTTCAAGGGTGATGTTTGGAGGCAATTTCTAATTCACTCCTTAATGGTTTTGAGCAACTCAATATATAATATTCATACTCCTCATGGAGGAAACGCGTATGGACCGAAAGAGTTTGTGGGACCCATTGTAATTTTAGCTCAAAGATAGCTAATTTATTGTCTTTAAACAATTTTAAACGAATTATTATATTTAGTCAGTAAGCCCGTAATATTATCTATCTATGTTATTTTACATGGAATACATGTGGATTAGCTCAATTGATCCAAGACCTTGGGGTTTAACCCGATAATGATCACTAATTTGAGTCCCCATAAGGTTATTGAAGGCATATCCGATCGTTAACTCCAGGGCTCTATGGGATAAGTCAAGCTGCATGTAAGCTGATCTAATTTATCCGCAGTTATAAAAAAGAATTTTTATGATATAGTCGTGATTTTCTCTTATTGGTAAATATAAGTATAGTTCTTACATTAAGATCTCTCATGAATGATTATGTTGATTATTTTATCCTTATACATTTTTTTTTTATGTTCTCGTTTTAAATACTTAAATAAGTTATAAGAATGAAAAAAATTTCACCTATTATTTTATTTAAATTGCTTATAAACACGAGAAATAAGTTAAACTTTTTAACTTGTAGAATGCACATGTTTGCGGAGTTTATTGATGAGTGTCATCTACTTGAGTTGGAATCTTATGGCCTACCTTATACTTGGTTTAATAAGAGAAGTGATTCCTCTTCAATCTTTGAGAAATTAGATAGAGTTCTTATACGTTATCAATGGATTTATTCTTTTAGAATCTGAAGTTTGAAAACTTGCCTACTATTGGGTCCGATCATTTAACTATTGTGAAGGAAGCATGGAATGCTCGTTTTATAGGCTCAAATGCCTTCCTACTAGTGAAAAAAAATACAAACACTTAGAAATTTAGTCAAATCATGGAATAAGCGGGAAGTTGAAAATTTAGAAGATAATATAAATACTCTACAAAATGAAATTGGCATGATTCAAAGTGTTCTAATGGCAGATCCTTATAATGTTGATCTTCAAAGGAAGGATATTGAGTTGTCTCAAAAACTTAATCAAAATTTAAAGTTAGAAGAAATTAAATGGGCTAAAAAATCTAGACAAAATTGGACTCAGTTAGAAGATAAAAATAGTCGCTACTTTTAGAGTCTAGCCCTTAACAAAAGGAGGAAAAATAAGATATGGAAGATTAGAGACTCCGAAGGGATTTGGTTCAACAAGCAGGAAGATATTTTGAGGGTTTTCATTAATGACTTCTTGAAAAGATTCAAGTCGGATAAGCCTAGAATAAACCTAGACAAGTTCGATGTTTTTCATCCTTACATCTGTGAGGAGGAAAATAGGGAGTTGATCAAAGAAGTAATTGAGGAGAGCTACTCATGGCTTTTTCACATATCAATAATCTTAAAGCTCCTGGACCCGACGGGCTCCAAGCTAGTTTTTACCAAAAATATTGGAAAATTATTGGAAAATCAATCTGTAAAATGGTGAAGGCTTTCTGTTGAAGACTGATTCAAAGTTGAAGAATAATTCAAAGTTTGTCTTTCAATAGTTCCTATTAGTTAGGAAAGTTATTTATTTAATTGAGAGTGAGTCCGGTTGTTTAAAGTTTTTTTTATCTATTTGATAAATATGGAGAATTAGTTGTGAATGGGATAAATTAGTGGGTCAAAGTTAGTTTGTTTATTTTAATTTTGCTTTATCTATTGTTGCTTTGTTATAGGCATTCTTAACACGTTGAAATAAATGAGAGTTACCGCGTTGTTTTCACTTATATTTTTATTTCTCTAATACAAATTCAACAGTATAAGGAGCCATGGTGAGGATACACGTGTGATTCGATAAATTCATAGGTCTTGAAGTGTGTGATTCCAAAAACGGCCTTCTGAGCGAGATTCACAGTTGGCTGGTCATTCTAAACTCGTGCTAACGAGAGGTACACATGCCAAGGAGTTGATTGAGGAAGGTGAAGCTAGAAGTTGATCCGTCTTCTTGAGCCACTTAGGACCGAGGTTATTCAATTATGAGCCAATGCCTAGAAATTAAATGCTTCACGTCAAGATTTGTTTGTACAAGTTCAGGGTCTCACATAGGATGTTGCTCGATTGCAAGCTGAGAATCAACAACTTATTGCCACGAGGGTTGATATTGATAGGATGAGTAAGGAGCCAATTTGAGGCCTGGAGAGCTTTTGAATATGAGAAGAAAGAAAATGAGGAGAAATTAGAACAAAAATGGAACAAGCAAATGTGGTAAAAGAGGCTGAAGAAACTCTTTTGAATTAATTGGTGAAAAGTGCACCAAGAAGAATTTCTAGAGAGAAGTGCTCTAATAACAAGTGAAGGTTGATGAGAGAGTGCATCAACAAGATGATGAGACGTGCATCATGAGGTGGAGAGAAGTGCTTACAAATTTGAAAATATGGAGAGATATTACTCCATGAAAAAATAAAAAATAAAAAAAGTGCATAACTTTGAATCAAGGAGAGTGTTGAAGGCCCGATTCAAAGTTGAAGAATATTAAAGTTTAATCTTTCAATAGTTTCTGTAGTTTAGAAGTTTTTATTTTAAATTTATTTATTCAATTGTGAGAGTGAGTCCACGGTTGTTTGAGAGTTTTTATCTATTTGATAAATATGGAGAATTAGTTGTGAATGGGATAAATTAGTGGGTCAAAGTTAGTTTGTTTATTTTAATTTTGATTTATCTATTGTAAGCCTATTTATAGGCATTCTTAAATGTTTGAAATAAGAAATGAGAGTTTCACGTTGTTTTTCACTTATATTTTTTTATTTCTCTCATCCTAAAATTCCAACACTTTCTTTTATAACGGATGCTTACTTAAAGATATTAATAGAACTTTTATCACTTTTGATGATGCTTTTTTCAACCGGAACTGGGCTGGAGCGTGTGGGGGTCGTTGGGCTAGACCAGGATTGTTTGTGGGCTAGGATGCGGGCTTTTGGATCGTTGTGGGGCAGTGGCCCATTTGTAACAGATCTGCCAGGCAGCCGTAGCACTCCTCTGCAAAAACAAGGAAGAATGGGGGTCGGTGAGGGCTGTGCCCGTGACCGCTCAGATGCCTATGAGTCGGAGTTTCTTTTCTACGAAAGAAAGGAGGCGCTTAGAGTATATGTCTAAGAATGTGTGTAAGAATGTTGGCGTAAGAATGCCTATGAGTATTGGCGTCTAAGAGTGCGTACCTTCCACCGATGGGGTGGCTTCGTATTTATAGTAAATGTTCAACCAGTTGGATGGTAATTAGGAGTCCTTCCCATTGGATGGGATATTTCTTATTTTTAAGTCATAGCCAGTTTGATGCAGGGGATATAGAAAAAACGGGTTTACTTGTGATAGTCTTCTTTCCTTATTGGGGGATGTCAATGGTGATCTATTCTTTCTTTCACTTAATGGGATTTGGTTGGATGGGTAGGATGACGTCTTGTTGGGGTTATTATTTTGCGCGTGTGGCTCTGATCGACTTACTTGGTATGGACCTTCTAATTTGCCCAAGATTGTATCTTAGGCCTAGCGGGCCGGGTCTTCGTTTGAAGTACGATGCCCAGAGTCGGGGCATTGCATTGAGACTAAATGCGCTTCTTTGGGCTTGTGGGTGGGCTTCTTGGATCCATATTTTTTCCAACCTATCGGTTGCCCCCGGCCACTTTGCGATGCAGGTGTACGTGGGCAAGGGGCTAATATCGTTCTCGCATCGGGTCACGGTTCCACGATGTCTGCTGGTGCTGGAGTTAGTTAGAGAGACGTTGTAGTCATATGTTTTATGATAATGATGACTCTTTGGTTTTGCTCGTTTCTCCTACCCACTTTTAGTTTCTTTCGGTTTACATGCGTAAACCTCCTCCCAGTCCTTTGTGGCACACTACGGTTTCTCGATCTTCTTTTCGCGGTCTTGCACTTCATCTGCTCAGAGTTCCTGTTTGACCTCTTGTGCGTAGAGTCGGCCTTTTTCGGAGATTGTTTCTTTATACTTTTCCTTGGGGTTCTTTAATATCTCTCTCTCACAGCTCCTTTTTGATTGGTATGACGAGGCGCCCAGGGTTAGCTAGTTTTTTTCTTGTTTGTTTTCTCCATGGAGCCATTGTTCTTCTTCTTTGCGTATCGGTGATGGCTCTTTGTTTACATTCCCAATCCTACACGGACTAGGGGTGCCTGCAGTCGTGGGTCGCGGTTGTTCAGCGGGGCAGCTCCCCCGAGGTGCTTACGCCGCTGGATAAAAGTAGGGATATCGAGCCATCAAATATCCCTAGAATTGGGATTCTCTCGATGCTGTCAGGCATCTTTGTAAATGTGGGTCCTAGCAGGGTCGGCCCTTCGTATGGGGTTACCTTCGTTGAACGTTACCGGCCTCCCCCTGGCGTCCGAATATGGTCTCCTGACGTTTTGACCCTTTATGTGATTTCCGTGCCCAAGATGGTGTGTTTCTTTGAGGTTGCCTTTGAGAATGGTCTTCGTTTTCCATTGCATCCTTTTATAAAAGGTGTCTTGCAACACTTCAACGTTTGTCCTTCCAACTCGGCATGACCAGGATGGGGAGTATTTTGGTGGGCCTATTGGCCTTTTTTAGGGACAGGGGGTTCGGCGTCCCTAGTGTGGCTCTGTTCCTCTATCTTTTCAGTCCAAAGGAGGCCACTGAGGACTTCCTTTATTTCTCCAGACGTTCCGGAGCTCCTCTGGTGATCTTTGATCTTCCTTGCCGCGTAGGTCATGGAAGAGCGGTATTTCTTGATCGGTGAGACTCAGCTGGGAATGCAATCCTGGCGACATGGGCGACACTGCGGAGTGTTCAAAGCTTGGGCGCCCGGTAATCTTCGTGAAGTATTTCAGCATTTCGACATGACTTGTCTAAAGGTGATTAAATGTTTGATTTTATATTGTCTTATATCTCGGTGCTTTCGTCTTGACGCCGTAGCGAAGATAATCACCATAACTCTGGCGTTAAAGCGGGTGTCTGCTCGTCCTTACGGAGTTGATAAGTCGGTTCTGGCCCATCTAGCGAGAATACGCCGTTCCTGCGCCGAGGCCTTCGCACTCCTTCCGCCTAGAGTCTCACTCCATTGGAGCTTCTTTGCTACCACTCCTACCAGAGGAGAGATTTTGGTTCATTTGGGGGCAATGTCTCGGAAGCCCCGGAGTGTGAAAAGGAAAAAATCAAGCTCTACTGAGAAGGACCGGTCGGTTCCGACCAAGGTTCAGAAGTTGGGGGCGTCTCAGAGCTTCTCTGTGTCAGGGACGGGGCGATTGTTGTCGCCTTTAGGCCCAGGAAGCTCCGGGTGGTTTGAGCTCCTTCCCCTCCTTCAAACTGTCGTGGAGGCAAGCGAGTCTCTCTTGGGTGCGCCGGCCGAGAAGCGGTAGTTGCGGCGGCTATGCCTATGCCCGTTTGGAATCGTCTTCGGAGAAGTGCGAGTCACCTCCTCGAAGGCGGCGGCGAGAAAGCGAAACCAAGTTGGCGAACATGGACTCTTTGCTCTCTGTCTGAGGCTTGCGGCGGTGCCGTTCATCCATCCTCGGGGATTACGACCTTGGGAGTAAGCGTTAACTTGTTGACGAGGCTTTGGCTTTATCTCTTCGGGGTTGCATCGGTGGTTCCGGTCGTGCTTACTCCCATGCGATTAAGTTGAGCATTAACTACATGTTTGATATGCGAGTAGCCACTCATTTGAAAGGCACAGGCGAAAAGGCCGCTGAATGAAAAGCACGTGGTGGCACCGGTTTATAAGGCGGCCCGGGGCTCTCACGTGCGGCGAGCCAGAAACTGCGGGGCGGCGCCGGGACATGAATGAAGGGTGGGCGACAAATCGACCTAAAACAAACCCACGTCGGCTCGGCTCGAGGCGAAAGTAGGGAAGATGGGTTGAGTAGCTGTGTCGGCGAGCGAAGCGGGAGGTTCGGGATGTGCTCGGGCCGCGCAAAAAATGGTTGATTGAGGCGAGAGGGGCTAAAATCTGCCGGTGTGAGCTAAATGGTTAGGGAGAATGAAATGCCTCAGAGGCGGCTCTGGGGATCTTCAAGTGGAGCTACCGCAGGCTAATGGTGATACGGCGATGAGAAACACAACTCGAAAGCGACTAGTCGTGAAGCTTAGAGTCGAATCTTTGCTAGAGGAAGCTGCTCGTCGGTAGTCTTCGAGCCATGAGGAACTTGGCGGAGCAGTGAATGAGGAGTGTCGCGGATTGCGTGCAGATCTTCATCAACGAGTTAGTTTGATTGCTTAGAGATGAGGTTATTAGACAGGCGGGGACCCGAGCCGACTCTCAGTGGGCCTACCGGGTGGTTACGACTCAACGAAGATTTGTTCGCGAGTACTGGTCTGGATTTCAACGACCTCCCAGCTGGCGAAGAGGTAGAAATCTCTTTCTCTGAACTGTTCTAAGATCTGGTACTCTTTGAGGCCGTTCCCGTCTTCGTCGTCCACTCCTCTCTATAGGCGCTGAACCCTGTGTTCATCTGTTTCAACGTGATGTTGGTTATATATATATATATTGTTTTTCTCTTTTTTTTTTTTTTTTTTTTTTTTTGTCGGGCCTGGGGCCTGAGACTTGTGTAGCCCTCCTTTTAATAAATACTCATTTTTTAAAGATTTGTGTTCTCACTGGGATACTTTTACTTTTCTCCTCGAACTATATAGTTCGAATTGTGGGTCTGAGCAATCAGGCTCGTCAAACTGAGTTATTGAGGCCTCATTTTCTATTCTGCTCGGGCTGGCCCGGTTCCTAGGTTGTACGGTCGGTGCAGAACTCGTCAAATTAGGCCCAACCCATACGTCGGTATCGGCATGGAGTTGACTGAGACCCTTAGGTGCCGCACGATTTGTTTGTGTGAGGTCGTCCAATCACGAGGTCTTGACTTCCATCGGCTTAACTTGTGTGGTGACGATTTCTTAGGTTCTTGACTTTGCTTTTAGGTGAGTCGTCAATGCGAGGAAATAGGTGGGTAGGCTCATCAATGTGAATGGTACGGAGCTCGTCCATGTGAGCCCCGAGGGGAAGATCTCGTCGAGTGGCGGTTGAGTAGAGCTTGTCGAGTGAGCCCGATGGGAAGAGCTCGTTAATGAATTCTTTGGCGGGGCTCGTCCATGGCGAGGAAGAGCTCGTCAATGTGGTGGCAGGCGGGCTCGTCCGCATGTGAGGACGGGGGAAGAGCTCGTCGGGGTGGAGACGGTTGAGTAGAGCTCGTCCAAGCGGACTGATGGGAAGAGCTTGTCGGAGTGAACAGTTTAGTAGAGCTCGTCCAAGTAAATTGATGGGAAGAGCTCGTAAATGTGAATTGTTGGCAGGAGCTCGTCCATATGTGAGGAAGAGCTACGTCAATGTGAATTGTAGCGGAGCCGTCCGTGAAGCTGAGGGGAAGAGCTCGTCGGAGTGGATGAGTTGAGTAGAGCGTCGAAGCGGGCCCGATGGGAAGAGCTCGTCGGAGTGAACAGTTGAGTAGAGCTCGTCCGAGTAAACTGATGGGAAGAGCTCGTCAATGTGAATTGTCGGCAGGAGCTCGTCCGTGTGAACTGAGGGGAAGAGCTCGTTAAAGCGAACAGTTGAGTTGAGCTCGTCCAAGTGAACTGATGGGAAAAGCTCGTCAATGTGGTGTCGGCGGGAGCTGATCATGAGGCGGGGGAAGAGCTGATCGCAGTGAGCAGGTTAATTGGGGCTCGTCCGCGGTGATGGGAAAGAAGCTGTCGGAGTGAATAGTTGGTGAGCTTCCGTCGAATGAGCGATGGGAAGGCTCGTCGGTGTGGTGTCGGCGGGGCTCGTCCCGGGTGTGAGGCGGGGAGAGCTCGTCGGAGTGAGACGAGTTAGTGGGGCTCGTCAAGCGGTGATGGGAAGGCTCGTCGAATTGAATGGTTGAGTAGAGGCTGCGTCCAAAGTGGAGCGATGGGAAGGGCTTCGTCGATGGTGTTGGCGGGAGCTTCGTCGTGCCAGGCGGGGAAGAGCTTCATTCAGTGAGCAGTTGGTGGCTCGTCGAGTAAGCCCGATGGGGCTTCGTCGATGTAGATTGCTTGGCTCTTGGCGTGGCGAGTTGATCGCTTTCGTTTAGGCGGCGTGGCTGTCTTGAGTGGATCTGTCGTCCAGTTGGCGTGGCTCGGAATATGGCCTTGGTGTGATGTAACTGGCGATGCGACTCTTGAGGCGTGGCTATCTCGAGAGTAGATGAGCTTGTCAGGATTGAAGCGGTGTGGCTCGAGCGTATTAGCCTTGGTGGCGGTGCTTAACTGGTGGTCGACTCACGAGACGGCGTGCTTTGTCACGAGTAAGATGAGCTCGTCAAATTGAAGCGGCGTGGCCCGGGCGTATGGCCTTGGTGGCAATGCTTTGGCTGGTATGACTCTTGAAGCGTGGCTGTCTGTGAGTAGATAGGCTTGTCAAATTGGCTTGAGTGGCTCGGGCGCTCATGGCCTTGGTGGCAATGTAACTGGCTGGTCGACTCTGAGACGGCGTGGCACGTGCGAGTAGATGGGCGCTCGTCAGGTGAGCGGCGTGGCAGGTGCAGCCTTGGTAGCGGTGTAGCGAGCTGAAGTCGACTCCCGAAGCGGCGTAACTGTCTGAGTAGGCAGGCTCGTCAAATTGAAGCGGCGTGGCTCGGCGCTATGGCCTTGGTGGCGGTGTAACTGGTAGTCTGACTCACGAGAGCGGCGTGGCTGTCTGCGAGTAGATGACCGTCAAATTGAAGCGTGGCTCGGGCGTATGGCCTTGGTGGCAATGCGGCTGGCCCGGTCGACTCTGAAGCGTGGCTGTCGCGGAAGTAGATAGGCTCGTCCAAATTGAAGCGCGTGGCTCAGGCGCCCCATGGCGCCCAGTGGCGGTGTGGCGCTGGTGGTGGCTCACGAGCGGCGTGGCTGTCGCGGCGAAGTAGATGAGCTCGTCAAATTGAGCAGCGTGGCTCGGCGCTATGGCCTTGGTGGCAATGTAGCCCGGTGGTCGACTCTGGCGAGGCAGCGTGAAGCTGTGCCCGAGTAGATGAGCTGTCCAAATTGGCGGCGTGGCTCGGTATTTATGGCCTTGGTTGGGTTGGGCTGGCGAGTCGCGGCTGTCGGCCACGATTTCCTTGGAAGGTGCGAAGCGTCTTTAATGTTGATTGAAGGAAATTTGGGCGTTAAGTGACCTCTGCAGTGCTGGCCTTCTTATAAATGGTAGTTCCATTATAATGAGTTTCACGTTTTTTGAATACTTTGGCTTTTTGTGATACGTGGCGGGTATGTGTGAGATGAAGTGTCGAGTACAGTGATGTCTTCCTTGGGCATCCCATGGGATGCAGGCGGTCTGGGCATAACTGCATGGGTTGTGTTTTCCTAGTCTCCTTTATGGGGTCATGTTATTCCTAGCTTTGTCTTGGGAATGCGTCGAGAGAGGCGGTGCATCTCTTGCCTTTACTTTCTCTGTTTCTTTTCTTTTCCTCATCTTTTCTCCTACCTCCTCTCTTTTCTCCTCTCTCTTCTCTTTCTCCCTCTCCTTCTCCTTCTTTTTCATCTTTTTTCCACCTCTCGTTACGCCTTTTTTGTTCTTCATAAACTCCCTTCCGCCTTTTGTGCCTCCTCTTTTCATGCTCCTTTCCTTCTCATGCTTCCATTGTCTTTCCTCCTTTGTTCCCCCTTTTTTTTTTTTTTTTTTTTTTGAGGCTGTTTTTCTTGAATGCTTTCAAGATATGTCGATGGCTTCCGATTATGGCGAAAGTAGTTCAATTGAAATAAAGAAAACTTCATACCATATCTGTGAACTTCTCATTGTGCCTTTACGATTTTCACATATAAAGGCGTATGAGATGTCGACAACGTAATCAATCAAATACTCAACTCGTCATAATTAACAAGGCTATATTACAAATCGACACTTATTGGTAAAAGCGGCAGGTGTTAGCATTCCGTGTATATTGCAAGATTTTCCCTCTTCTGTTTGAGTTTCATAATTGCTGTCCCACGACTGACTCGGATATGATGTAAGGGCCTTCCCGATTGGGGCCCTAGCTTTCCATATTGGATTCTTCCTTCGCGGCAGAGCTTCTTGAACTAAGTCGCCCGGCATGTAGCTCCTGGGCTTGACTCTTTGATTATAGTACCTTCTTCATTTCCTTTGATACTCCTCCGTGCAGCCTTTGAACTTTGTTCGCGTTTTCATCTAGGAGTTAAGTTTAGGCAGAAGAGCCTGCGATCATTTATGTTCCTCTGATGCTAACTCAATCCTGGGAGACTTTATTCAGGCCTCACGGGGCTCTGTATCGGAGTGCCAAGGCTAGAGCAAGCGGGGTTTCAGAGTTTGCTTTTGACTTACGTGTTGTCTGTAGGCGTGAGTACCTCAGGGAGGTATTCTACCCAATTTCCCTTAAGGTCTTCAACTTGGTCTTCAAGGCTGACTTTAAGGGTTCGATAGTGACTTGACCTGTCCATTTGGTACGAGATGTCTTTGAGGACGAGTACTAATTTTAATTAGAGCTCGGCACGAATCTCTGAATTTAGTGTTATCAATTTGTTTCCGTTGTCGATACGAGAGCTCTTGGGATGCAAACGCATATGATGGCTCATACACGAGTGCGTATCTTTTGCTCTTGTAATTGTGGCTAAAGGCTCGGCCACGCCCACTTGGTGAAATAATCCTTTGCGATGATTATTAATTTGCCGCGACCTTTACCCGGTAGGCGGGGTCCCAATATGTCGAACCCATTGTTGGAAGGCCGGGGACTTGTGATCGATGTTAAGGGCTCGGCCGGGCGTGAGATCTTGGCATGCTCTGGCCGGTGTACATTTCTTGGCTTCGTCGGTTGCATCCTTGAGTATGGTTGGCGGTAGTATCCACCCCGCGTAAAACTTTCTGCTAATGCAGAGCTCAATATGATTCCCGCATATACCCTCGTGTACCTCTCTCAGTACGTACTTGGTGTCTTCTCCCGCGATGCATTTAAGAAGGGTGTGAAAAATCCTCGCTTGTAGAGGCTTCCTTTATGATTGGTGAACCTGGCTGACCTCGCCCTTATTCGGGTCATCTGGTAGGCTTCCGTCTATTATATAATTCCAAATGGGGTCCATCCAGCTTGGCACGGACTCTACCGAGGCGACCGCCATGCTATGGAGATCCAATGGGGTTCAGCCAGAGTATTCAACGGTCGACTGCGGGTCTTCACATTGAGGGTACATTGTTGGCTCGCGAGGCGTGCGGGAATTCTCTGCAGGGACATGTTTGACTGAACCAACACAAATTTCTTTAGCCATCCTTGGACCTTTTGGAGGTATAAAGATCATCCTTTCACTTTTGGCCTCGTAGGTGTCTTCTATTTGCCTAACTACCGGGTTGGGAGTCCTTTGTGAACCTCCCAGGCGATTGACCTCCCAATGAATGGGCGAGGTTGAGGCCTGCTATGACGACCTCATACTCGGCTTCGTTGTTGGATGTATGGAATCCAAATTTGAGTGCATACTCAATATCTATCCCTTCTGGGGAGGTTAGGATAAGTCCCGTCGCCTCCTCACAAGATTCGAGGCTCCATCTACGTAGAGCCTCCAAGTGAGAGGTCGGGCCATTGGGCATCCCTATGGGGGTTCCGTCGATGTAAACTCCATGACGAAGCCGCCAAGACCCGCCTTTATTGCGGTTTTTAGCCCCAGATCTGATATCAAACTCAAGCCAGCTCTATAGCCCACTTCCATCACCCCGCGGAGGTCTCGGGCTCAGGTAATACTCTGCTTCATTGGGTACTCCGTTGGGACTTCTATAGTATGATTGAAATACGTGAGCTTCCGAGCCGCTGGCCACCAAAAATGAATTAATTTTTCCATCTTTCGGGTACCTCCTCACTCCTCTAGAGCCTCTACTGCAATAATAAACTGATGTCGAACTCGCTTTATCTCCGACGAGGACAAAGATTTGGGTTGAAAAGTCCGATACGACTAAGCATGGGAGCGAGAGCCTCCTTCCTCGACGTATTTACTAGGAATCGAGGGAACTCAAGCATGTCTTCAATGCCGAGAATGCCTCTTCGCACTGGGGTCCCATCAAAGGCTTTCTTCGTAACTCGGAAGAAGTACGCATTTATCACTTGCCCTAGATACTAATCAACTTAAAGCCGCGATCCTTCCCCGCTACCGTTGAATCTCCTTTATTCCCGATGGTGATGGTACGTCGAGCACCGCTTTGTTTTGTCTACGTTTGCCCCAATTCCCGTGGTTGACTATGAACCTGGAAAGAATTTTCCGCCGACACGCCTAAGGCACATTTGGCCGGTTCAGCTTCATATCAGACTTCCTTAGGATCCGGAACGCCTGAGACGAAAGCAATGCAGATCTATCATGCGGATTTTACCAAAGATGTTGTCTACGTATACCTCCATAGTTGCGCCCTATCCGCTCCGAACATCCTACGTGGGCTCACCAACTCCGGTAGTCGCTCCCACGCTCGAGTCCAACCCATTACCGATAACAATAGGTTCCCGCGGCCGTGACGAATCCAGGTCTTTTCTCGTCACTGGTCCATGCTGATCAAACGAAGCAACCGGAAAATGCACCATAAAATCAGGAAGTTCGCGTTCGCGCGCCCACGATGCAGGATCGATTCGCAAAGTGGAAGTCATTCTTCTCGGCATGCTTTGTTTATGTCGGTTGAAGTCGATACAGAGTCGCCACTTGCCATTTTCTTTTTTGACGAGTACAACATTTTCCAACCACTCGGGATATTCCACCCGCCGACGTCTCCCGCCTCGGGAGGAGCTCACATCTCCTCTGATGGCTCGCCTTCCTGCGGCGGCCTCCCGTGCTTTTCTCACCCAGCTTGAAGGATGTCGGTGTTCAACCCAGAGTGACATCGTAGGGTCGATTCCTCCCATATCCGCTTGCTTCCCCATGCAAAACACTTTATTCCGTCTTAAAACTCAGAGCCGAGGTCTTCCGCTAGTCCTGAGTCGATGTAGCAAGATGTTCCGGTCGCCACCCAAATGATACTGCTCTAGTTCCATCCGAGGGCTCGGGTCGGGTGAGCACTCTGTCAAGCGCATACGCTCCGCCTACATTCACGCTGGCCGATCGCTTTTGCTCTCCATGGATACCGTAGCATTCCCCCCGTCACCACGGACTTCTGACCATCCTACCATGTATGGCTCGAATGGATTATCATGTGATAATGAGGGATGGCTTTATCATTGAGAGAGGCCTGCTCAGCAACATGTTATAAGTCGACGCAAGGCCTACGATAAGAAACCGTGGCCGCTGGTTACCGTCTGCGCTGCTCGGCTTTCTAAGGTGGAGCACCAAATTAATCGAGCCCAAATGGTAATGTCTTTCTCCCGAAAATCCTCGCATGTGTCGACGCGGGGTTCTAGCTTTTCTCCCAATGCCCATTTTGTCAGCAGCCGACGCGAAATGATGTCACCAACTCCCATTATCAATTAAAACCCGATGAACCGCTGTTGTGTCGCCACGATCGCGCGAACTACCAATGGTCACACAGCCGCATCCTTCCGTGTCTAAGCCGAGAACGTAATGGTAGTGTCGAGTCGCGGTAGTTTAGATACTGCTTGTATTTCCCCCACTTCTGCTGATCTGATGCTACGCAGGTGGGCTTTCCGAGCAGAACTAGATTCTCCTCCTCCTGCGAATCCTCCCGAGATCACGTGGATTTCTCCAAGGGGTTGCTGGTGCTGATTTACCTTTTGCCGAGGCGGCTGTTGTTGAGCTCCGGGGCCCGGGCTTTGACCTCAGCCCGACCTGCTCCCATCTCTAGCTCGGGTTCGGCCTGCCCTCAAGATATGGTGAAACTGAGGCATCCGCGTTGTATTAGGTATTCTATTTCTTCACCGTATAATTATCCGTGCGATGCCCATAATCCCTATGGAACTCGCACATTTGGTGTTGTCTCTGCGGCGGATCTCGATTTCATCCGAGTCAGCTATCTCGTGAACTACTCGCTTGCATCTTACGCAGACTCGCGATAATCGAGGCTGTTAGGAGGAGTGAAGGCATGGGCGAGTAACGCCGCTCTTTTGATTGTGGTGGGCCTGCATTTGCCCTCAGATTCCCGCCTTTAGTGGGATCAGTTTCGATCTTGCTTTCGGGATTTTTCCCGCCGCCTTGTCTTTAGTGGCTTCGTCCTCGCCGTTTATCCAGCCAGACTTCTCTTTTCTAAGCAAGAGCCTCTGATACAAGGAGGGCTTCTCGCCGTTTATATATTTCTCTCATGGCGAGTACTTCCCGGCCATGCTTGTTTGGGGGTCTTTTGAGATGGAAACATCGATCCTTTCTGAATCGCACTTAACCCTCAGAATGAATGCCGTGATGGCGAATTTTTCGTCTGGTATGTCTATCTTCAGGGACTCGGCGTTAAATCTTTGCACGTATGACTTCAAGCTTTCCTGCTAGCCCTGCTTGATGGTCAGTAGATGGTAACTCGCGCTCGTGACGTCCTGCTCACGGCGGGAGACGAACGCAATGGATAGTTCTCGAATGAAGAGATCGATGAAGGGGATTCTATTAAACCAGCTAAGGCCGGGCCTTTAGTGTAGTGGCGAAAAGCCCGCACCGCATGTGGTCTCGATAACGGCATGCAACTCCATTTGATTCTTCTTGTAAGTATTGAGATGGTCGACAGGATCTTGGTTCCATCGAAAAGTTTCCCACTCAGATTCTCAATTTCTACTGAAGCGGATAACGTAACACCTCGACTGTGAAGGGTGATTCAGTTTGTTGCACCAAGGTATCCATAGTGTCCGAAGGCCCCTAACCACCTCCTTCACACTACCGAGCCCCCGTCAAGACTCCAAACCTCTCGCCTCCCATGATCGCTTCCGGCCCCTGCGGGATGATGTGGTCTCTTCGCTCGCGACACGTCCTCCGGCATTAGCTTTCCTCCGCAGAGCCAATTGGAAGTCCATGTCTTCGTTGACCGGACTCGCTCGCTTCGTCACCCTGGGGACGTGACTATGTCAGCCCTTCGCGGGTGTGGGAATGCGCCACCTCCTGGTCCGTCAGGTTTCCCCGTGGACGCCGCATTCGCCTAGTAAGCCAGTCTTAACCTTCTATTAGGCGTTGGTTGATCGAGGCTGAGTGCTTCCACTTCGCTCGTGACGGGCCCGTGATTGCTTCTACCGTCATAGAGGCTCACAATCCGCATCGCTCGCGATCCCCGCATCCGTGGATTGGATGTTGCCTCGCCATGCTTCGAGTCGATACCATCAAGAATCGAGAAATCGCGAGATGAGGAAGGAACCGCTGCTCCTACGTATCGGCGCCGCAACCGATGATGCTTCAACCTAATCGGGCCGAGCGCAAGGGGGTCGCCGCTGAATTCGTGATTGCTCGCGGGTCGATGCGTTGGATCGCTGGTCGCGAAGGATCAGCCGTAACACCGATCCGCAACCTTGGCCGTAGCACCTCCGCCGCAAAAACAAGGAAGAATGGGTCTACGAGGGCCGCGGCCTGACTGCCCGATGCCTAAGTCAATGGAAGAAAGGAGAGACCGTTAGGAGTATATGTCTAAGAATGTGTGTAAGAATGTGGGCGTAAGGAGAATGCCTACGAGTATCGGGCGTCTAAGAGGCAAAAATTCTCCCACCGATGCAGTGGACTTGTATTTATAGTGTATGTTCAACCGCTTGACGGTAATTAGAGTCCTTCCCATCGGATTTGATATTTCTTATTTTTAGTCCATATCTGATTTGGTACAGATATAGAAAAAGTGCTTTACTTGTGATAGTCTTTCCTTATTTGGGATGTCCAACCAAGGTGATCTATTATTCTTTCTTTCCTTTTAACAATGGGATTTGCCTGATGGGCAGGATGACGCTCATAGGGGTTGGCTCTATTTTCCGCATCAAGAAACACAATCTGACTTACTTGGTATGGACCTTCTAATTTGCCCAAGATCGTATCTTAGGCCTAGCGGGCCTGCCCGCTTTGGGCCGGTACCGGGTCGTGGCATCAGACAGGACGCCGCTCTTCGGGGCTTCCGACGAGCGGGCTTCGATCCTTATTTTTCAACCCTATCAACTTTAATCCCAAAGGTAGACAACCTAGAGGTTTCAAATCACTATAGGCCCATCAGTCTTTGTAATGTTTGGTATAAAATTATAGCTAAAATCTTAGTTAATAGGGTTAAACCTATTTTAAATAAGACTGGCTATACTGGCAGGTGCTTTTACGCCTGGAAAACTTATCAATGATAACATTCTCCTAGCCTATGAAATTATGCATTATTTTAAAAAGAAAAAAGGCAAGTATGGGGTTAAACTAGATATGGAAAAAGCTTATGATAGACTTGAATGAGATTTCATTAAAGTAATTCTCACTAGACTAGGGTTCCAATTTTGGAAATGGATTATCAAGTATGGAGGCATCACCACTGTGTCATACACAATTTTGATAAATGGTAGTCCATAAGGTAAAATTCATCCATCTAGAGGTATTAGACAAGGAGATCCTTTATCCCCATATATTTTTATTGTGTGTTTTGAAATCCTTGGTAAGGAATTAGCTAAACTTTATGAAGACCCTAAAAATCATATAGGAATCCATACTCATCGAAATGGACCAAAATCCCTTTCCTTATGTTTGCAAATGATTATGTCATCTTTGTTAAAGCTTCTCATAATGCTTGCATTATTATCAATAAAATTATGCAAAATTTTTGCGCTTTATCTGGATAACTTGTGAATTTCATAAGTCCGTGGTTCAAATCTCTAACAATATTCAAAGGTCTACAAAAAGAAGGCTAGGAGAGATTCTTAATATTCCTCATTCTAATGGCTTTAGCAATACTTGGGTTGTTCATTAATCCAAAGTAGTTCCTTTGCAGAAGTGGTTTTAAAATCCCAAAAAAAAAAATTGGCGACTTGGAAAGCATGTTTCCTCTCAAGAGCAGGTAAAATAATTATAATAAAAGAAAATTTGGCAAGCTCCCCCCTCCATGTGATGAGTTGTTTTAAACTCACTAAAAGGAATAACGAGGACCTTGATAAAACTTAATAGAAAATTCCTTTGGACTCCAAATGCAGGGCCCAATGAAGCTAAATGTATCCCTTTGGTAGCCTTGGATGAGGTTTATAGACCTAAATATGATGAAGGTCTAGGAATTAGAAGAAATGAAGATGTTAATAAAGGTTCAATTACTAAACTAGGTTGGAGGATCTTTACTGATAATCATAGCATTTGGGCTAGAATTATGAGAGATAAATATATTAGAAACAATAATTTCTTTAGGATCACAAAAAGGAGATTCCATCGTTAGAAAGAAATTATCAATCATAAAAATATATTGAGTCAGCCCAAATATGTATAGGATGGTAAGAAAGTTTGCTTATGGACCGATCAATGGGTTTATATGTCCCCCCTATCACTTTTGTAGATGAGAACAATAGACAGATTATTAATTGGGGGATGCTAAAGTGCATGATTTTATAGACGAAGACAAGGAGTGGCATCTCCTCTCTATAGGCATGTTCCTCCCTTCTAATTTTATAGCAGACATTAAAGTAGTTCTCATTCCTTTCTCTCCCATGGAGGTTATGTGTTTTTTGGGGATTCTCCTAAGACGGTAGATTTACTCTCAAGTCAGCTACTTGGGCAATGAGAAAGCCTTCAAGTCACCCTAGATCCAAAATGTTGAACTAGATATGGAAATTAAATCTCCTTCCTAAGATTAAATTTTTCTTTGGTTGGTTGTTAGGGATGCCCTCCCTACTTGTGAATTTATCTCTTCTAGAAAGATAGATTTCCCTATTCAATGTCATTTTTGCAATCAAAATGTTGAAAATACTGATCATGGGTTTAGAAAATGCACATTTGTTCAAGGAATTTGGGACCGTATTAAGTTTAACTATCCCACTCCGCTCTTCCATGAATGGTGACTTCGCTAGAATGGAGCTTCAAAAACTATAAAATCAATTGTAAATTTTTCAATCACCCTATGGAAAAGATTGGCATAATAATGTGGAATGTTTGGACTCATAAAAGCAAGTCCTGTTTAAGAAGAGCCAACCAAACTCCTTTCCCGTCATCAAAAAAGCCACCCTAATTTTTCAAAATCTTCATGATTATTTGCATGTCCCCTATCCTTTGCATGAAGGATTTAATATTGCTTGGCGTGTTGAAAAATGGATTCGATGGATTCCACCTATTATTGATAGATTTAAATTAAACTTTGATGGTTCGAGGATGCAAGATAAAAGTGCTTTAGGTTGGGTTATTAGAGACTTTAATGGTATCATAAAATGGCTAGTCAGACACGCCAAGTAATTCATCAATACCTGTCATGGAATGTATGGCCTTAAGGGATGGAATTTCATATAAGAATAAGGGATAATCAAACTTAGAGATTGAAGGACTTGGAAAATAGTTATAGACTCGCTACAATAAGAGATCAATATTTCGGTTTTATTATATGTCATAATGGAGGATGAGTTTGAAACTTTCAAGGCCTACATATTTATAAGTGTCGTTATGTTTATAGAGAAGCAAATAGAACTACAGATTGTCTAGCAAAAAAAAGGAATTGGTATCATAGATTCTAGTATTTGGTTGGCGAACTTTCCTAAAGATGTTATAAATATTAGTTATGAAGATTATTATGGTTCTCGTCTCAATTGCTTCTGTAAGATTTCATTATCGTAATCTTCTTTCACCAAAAAAAGAAAAAAAAAAAACTTGGGGTGAAAAGCCCTAACATGTTTGGAAGATATGATAAGCCATATACAAGGTATTAAGTGCTAGATTTAGCTCTAAAAACAATCTGAGCCGTTGATCAAGAGCCAAAATTAATAATGGGCCGTTGAATCCCTATTCTAGCTAATTAGTGATAGAGCCCATTAATAATTGCTTAAGAGGCAATAAACCCAATAAGGTAGGAATTAGGTTACTTGGTAGGCAAGAAACCCTATAAGGCAAGGATTGGTTGTTTGTTAGACAAGTAACCTTACAAGGTTAGGATTTTGAGTCTATACATACATACACCCTCTCCTCAGACCTCTATACATTCTTCCTGGGGCCTTTACACACGCATTACCGAGTGTTCTCGCCTCCGGTCTTGGCAATTAGGTACCCCACACGCAGATCCGTCGTGAACTAGAATAGCTGAAGGTCCCAACAAGAGGTTAGTAAACCCTATGGATGATGACGTTAGTTTATCACACATCTTATTCAATCATGATCTAGGCTTCACGACGTTGGATCCTGCAACAGCTTGGTAATGAGCCTGGGACAAGTAGTGTGTGGTAAAACCTAATCCTTATATTTTTTATGCGCCTATTTAATGTAATTAGATATATGGAACATAGGTTATAGCGTTTCATGTTATTTATATTTTTGTATGAATGAATGTTTTATTTCGCCTTAATCCATGGTGTATTTGATCAGATTTTTTTGGATGTAACTTGGAGGCTAATCATCATATTAGGTATTCCTCCTTGATTTATTTATTGGATAATCTTATGTAAATTCAAATTTATTGGATAATTATGTAATAAGTACCCAAAGAGGAACTACTACATGTTACTGTTCATCGTTTTTTGTGCCAATCAAAGCCTTGGTTTGGCGGACCAAAATCATGTAGGGGACACAAAGGAGGGTCGATGGGAGGAAAAGGGTCGCCGGAAGACTCGACACAAGCCCACACGCGCCGCCCAAAGTGACCTAGATTAGGACTCACGGGCCTGGATTCCGAGGGCGTGTGGAAGCATGTGATAGTTTGGATTGGTCCCAAATTGAGCCAACTAATTCCTCTCTTTGTGATTTACCTCCCTGTAAAATTTTGTGGCAATACGAGGTCTATGTAGTGACTGACGACGATTTTAGTTTTTGGATTCAGACGCTGCTTGGGGGCATTTTCAGTCTCAGATTTGGATGAAATTTGACAAGTATTTTCCTTATGTGTTGTTCTACCCCTCTGTAAAATTTCATGATGATCTATGCTTTGTGCGGTGACTGGCAGTGATTTTGGTTTATGACTTCTAGCAACGTGTGAGGGCACGTGCAGTGTCGGATTTGGACATATTTTGGCTAGTTGGTTTCTCATGTGGTGATCTACCTTCCTGCAAAATTTTGTGATGATCCAAGTTGTGTATGGAGTTTGACAACGATTTTGGTGCTCGCCTTAGGGGACTAATTAGAGTTATAGGTTTTTTCGTTGGGCTTGGAGTTCTAGAAATCAATTTAACTCAGCCTACAATCAGAATTTCCAAGACCTGGTGGAAAATGGATTACGGGCTAGATATCAAGTTAGGTTCTCGCCCACAGTTTGTAATATTCCTTTTTCTAGGAAACCATGGATTAAGGGCCCATTATTTATTCTTTGCTTACAATTGTTTTATATAGATATAACATGTGATGTATGCTTGCCATGCCATTTAGAATAGGTGGTGCCATATAATTTCATCATGTGATATATACATGTGCATAATGATATTTGCTTTGTCTAAAAAATATTATTACGGAAATTCTAGTTGAATTAATGTAAAATATTGTATGGGTGCATGTTAAAATTAATTTAATTAATTTAAAACATGTGGACTGTATTAAGGATCCAATAATAAAATGATTACATGATGCCCCAACGGATAAACATGATCGGATTTTATGGGATTGGATCTAAAATAATTTCAAAATTTTAATGAGATTGTATGCCAATTTCATCGTCGATAATAATTAAATATTATTAATTGTCACATTCAATTTTAGTAACATTAATGTCTAGATATTATTATGATGGAAAACCTAATAAATTAATGCAAAATATTGAATGGGTGAAGGTTAAAATTAATTTAACTAATTTGAAACCTATGAGCTCCATTAAGGGTCTAATAATAAAATGGTTATGTGATCCCCAACGGATAAACATAACTAGATTTTATTGGATTGGATCTAAAATAATGTCAAAATTTTAATGAGGTTGTACGGCCCAACATCGACAATACTTGGATATTAAAGATAATTTTGGAATTAAATTAATGGTTATTACATTCAATTTTAGTAACATTAATAATTCTCCTAACTTAGAGTCCTCATAGTGTTATTGAAACCCAAAGCTTACTAAACAAAGTTTTGATTTATACATGTCCGTGTTATCCGAGAAGGTTCCATTAATTTCCAGCGGATAGTGACTCGTCAAGTACATGTCTAGGAAAGTTTTGTCATAAGGGTGATAAGAGCCTAAGGTAAAGAGTTTTTCAAAGGGACTACTGTACCCCATGACTTACCTATGCACTTTCCCCTGTATTAACATAGAAACTCAACATCACATGGGTTGCTATTTTAGTTTCCCAGATGATCAAAGGATACTTTCCATATCATGTTAAAAATATTAGTTTGTTATAAATATATTGGCCAATGTAAGTGTTTATAATGGAAACTAGGATATTGTTGCAATAAATAAACCTACTTATTGGTATATTTGTTGATTGCGTGTTTTTTTTTTGTTTATTTTAGAAAATGACATCCTTTAATCCTCTAGTTACAATTTTAAGTCAAAAACCATTGGATGGAAGTAATTACAACCTATGGAAACCAATCTTTACATTGTCCTTGGTTTTTTTTTAGAGAGAATCAAATTTATTACAACAACCTAGAAACCCTAAGAGCCCTCTGCTAATGCTTCGAAGGAAACTAAGAAGCAATTTGCAGATTGGAAACAGGCGAATACAACAGCTCACTGTTATATTCTTGCTAGCGTCGCAGAACATTTGCGGAAGCAAATTAATGATCTAAAGCATGTGTCAAACATGGTTCAAACTCTAGATAGGATGTTTGTTGAAAGTAGCAGTACTGCTAGACAAGCAGCCATAAGGGCACTAATGAACACTCGCATGACCGAAAGAAATGTGCTAGACCACTGCCTAAAGATGATGGGGCACATTAAGTATCATAAGTGATGGTAGTCTAAAGGTTATGAGTCTTGTTTGGTGGAGAATTACAATGATAAATGGATCATTAATTTAGGAACCACTAACCATTTTTGCTACTCCTTTGAGTGGTTCAAACAAAGTAGACCACTCAGAAAAGGACAAAGAAGGTTAAAATTGGGAAACAGGAAATATGTCTCGATAATGGTAGTAGGACTAGTGGAGTTATGATAAAAAACTTTACATTTACCAGACCATTTATTTGTTCTAGATTTAAGAGGTATTTGGTTTCTGTTAGTTGTTTATGGAACATGGTTTAACAATGCAGTTTAATTCATCAGTTTTGATAAAGAGTAATAATACTTTTATTCTCTCTAGATTATTGATGAATGATCTATACTTAACCTTATCAAAATGGTTCTTAGTATTAATGCCATTGAACATATTTTGATGATGAGCAACTCTTTATCTAAGAAAAGGAAGGTTTCAAATTTGTTCCATTTGATGACACTTTCGATTAGGTCATATTAATCCTAATAGAATTCAAGGTTTGGTTAAAAGTGAAATTTAAAATTTTTCTTGATCTTTGAACCTATATCCGTATGTGAATCATGTTTGGAAAGTAAAATGACGAAGAGGCCCTTCACGATCAAAGGAAATCGTATACTTAAGAGTTGGGATTGGTACACACTAATGTGTGGACCAATGAGCGTTCAAGCCAGAGGTGGGTATGAGTATTTCATCACCTTTACTGATGACTACTCAAGATATGGATATGTTTACCTAATGCGCCATAAGTCTGAAGCTTTTGAAAAGTTTCGAGAATATAAGGCTGAGGCAGAAAAAGCACTAAAGGCCCATATCGCAAACTGATATGATGGAGGCGTGAATACCTATATGGATAGTTCAAGTCTTACTTACAAAGAGAAGATAATTTCTCAATTATCATCTCCTAGAACGCCTCAACAAAATGGTGTCTCTGAAAGGAGAAACATAACCCTTTTAGATATGGTGAGGTCGATGCTCAATTACTCATCATTATTCTGGGGATATGCATTAGAAACAACTATATACACATGATGAGTATATTAAATACTCATTTTATCCTCATGTTTTGTTTAGGTTTTAGTATTTTAATGATATAAATAAGTGTCCTAATGCTCCATTTTCTCAATTTTGTGATTATGCCAACCATTGAGTGAAAACGAGCGAAATCAAAGAAAAATCGGCAAAGTCATCATGTAGTCACATCAAGCATATGATCATTTTAATTTATGTGATATCTCTTCAATTGCTCCTCATTGGAATGGGCACATTCTAGACTTCGAGGGCTTTTCATAGACACTAAGATCACGTGATTCTGAGTCCTGATGAAGAAGTTTTTGAAGGAAGGAGTGAATATGCCAAAGTAGGAAATTTCCATCAAGCTGCAGAGCACTCACACTTTAGTGTAAGTTCACTCACACTTTAGAGTGATTATGCTTGGATCAATCCAATAACCCCCATTTTTTCACCACGCTGCAACGTCAACTCCGTCACGTTACAACATGGATGTCAGGGCCCAAAGGTTGCTAAAGTCCATATTTTATGCTCTCTTGATTTTTGGCCATAAAAGGGGAAATTAGGGCATTTTGACGGGGAGTTCAAGGGAGAGTTGGGAGCTGCTCTTGGAGGACAAAGGGAGAAGATCCTTTGGGTGGAAATACCCAAAGGTAATTCTCTCCTCGGGGGGGAGACTCCGCTCTGGCCTCAAGAAGAAGAAGGAGAATTGAAGAGAAGAAATGTGTTTCATCTATCATCTTCCTATTTTCTTGCTTCTTTTCTTCTACTTTTCTATGGTTGTATTTTTTCCCTTCCCGAGCTTAAATCTCATTTTCTGTGTGGTTTTGATGTAGTCTAAACAATGAACTATATATGGTGTTTAGCTTTGATTTGTAATCTTGTTGTTTGATTTTCTTATATATTGAATGTCGGGTCTAATTCCTAATGCTTGTTGATGATTGATCATCACACATGATTTGTGATATAATTTAAGGTTGAGAAACAATACTAGGTTAGACCATAAATGGAAATGTCATGTTTCACCATAGAATAGAGATATTTCCAGGGGTTACATGTGGCTTATCGGGCTTCTAATGCTTAATGCATCCCGGGTTATGATGGTTTGAGGTGTAGATACGAACCTGCTCCAAGGGTAGATTGTTATTGCTTGAGAAAGAATAGCATGTGCTTAGGTGAAATCCGCCATTAATATGTCGTTTGAGCGTCTTTGGGACCAAATTGAATCTCACCGTAGGAATTTGTTAGATGAAATCAAAACCCTAGGCTTTCTTGTAATTACATTTTCTCATTGCATATTAGAGACTTTAGTTTAGTTTGTTTTCTATTTCAACTTCTCACATTTGTGTAAATATTGATACCAATTAGTCCTTCATTACTTTGGATATAGTTAGTCTTGTTTATTTTTCCTTATATTTTACTTTGGTTTGTTTCGCTTTTGTGTCAGATGATTTAACAACACACAATGGATCCTTTCATGGAACTATCAACTAAAATGGCCCTCACTCAACAACTAAGATTAAGGAAAATGGTCAATGAACATCATCGAAGAGTGACAAATCAAGTGAGGAGTCAAGTGTGGCAACCATATGCGTCGATGGATGATGTTCAATATGGAGGTACCCCATATTTGAACAATCATAATTTTGGATGGGACGATAGGCGATTTTGTGTTATATAAAATGTATACACCCATGTGAGCAAGTGCATGCGTCGCCTCAAGTACTAAAAATGGAAGTATATGTATCGTCTCCACTGAGAATCAGTTACTAAGTAACGACCTAATCTAGCCTAGACTCTATTTGAATGGTTGAAAATCTGTAGAAGATCTAAATTACACTAAATAAACATGTGCAAAATGACTTAAACAAGACTAAATGCCTTAGGGTCTAGATTTCACCTAAACAAGTATGTATGAACCTCCTAACCCAATTAAGATGGCCATTTCACTAATGTATATGTGAATCTCTCTCAAGCATCCACACGTTACCCCTAGGATTTAGGTATTTTGCATCTCTACTCAACCCTAAAATCCTAGGAATTCAATAAATCCAAGAAATCCTAATACCACACCTAATCTGATTTATATCTCTATCTCATGATAATTAGATGTAAAGCATTCATGGTCTAACTTAGTCATCACTTCTTAGTCTCAAATCAAGCCACTAATCATGCAAATATTGGTCAAATATCCACAAGCATTAAGATTAAATGAAATACTCAATATAAATATGAAATCAAATAGCAATCAATAGAAATTAGGAGAGATTCATACAAATATGTCTTTTGCTACATCTAAACCCTAAGAAAACTAACTAAAACATATTTGGGAGGTGAAATACAACCATTAAATGAAAGGAAAATGGAAAAGGGAAGAAAAGGAACAAATCTGGTGGAGGATCTTTCTTCTTCTTTTCCACCTTCTTCTTCTTCTTCAGGTCTCTTTCTTCTTCCAAGAACTGCAACTAAACCCTAGAGGAGGGTCAAAACCTTCAAGAGGGGAGGAACCCTAAGAGAGGGCCTCCCTCTTATCGAATTCGAGCCTCCAAATGCACCCCTCTAAAAATGCCCTAATTTTTTTTCTTTTAATGGCTAAAAAACAGAGAGCATACGAGATGGGCTTCGACAAAAATATGGGTCTCGGCATCACGCTGTAGCGTGATGGATTTGGTGCTACGACATGGATAAAATCAGAAGCTACTAGAGGAGAGGAGTGTAGACCAAACCACGCCGAGGTGTGAGAAGCTCACGCTATAGTGTGAGCTCACGCTAAACCATGGTGATTCTCACCTTATAACGTGTTCTCATGTTAAAGCGCAGGATTCTCTACGCTTATAGAATGGAGAAACGGCGTTGGAGCATGATTTTAATTTCTTTCTTAATGATTTTCTAAGAAACTAGTCAACCTTTTGAGCAACCGGTTGATTGATTTCTCTTCCTTTTGCTTCTCTGCTTCTCTACTTCTCGAGGTCGTAACTTCTTCATTCAGACTCCGAATCATGCGATCTCGGTGTCTATGGAAAGCCCTCAGAGTCTAGAATCTTCCCATGCCAATGAGGGAGCCATAGAAAGACATCACATAGGCAAAATGATCACATGTTTTCTGCAACTGCATGATGACTTTGCCGATTTTTCTTCAATTTCGCTTGTTTCCACTCAATAGTTGGCCTAATCACAACATTGAGAAAATATAGCATTAGGACACTTATTTATATCATAGAACTACCAAAACCTAAGCAAAACATGGGGATAAAATGATTATTTAAGATACTCATCATGGGACCATCACTCAAACACCTCATGGGACACAAGTCATAACACTTTTCAATCTCCACAAGTCCAAAGATCAAGCCTAGACGAAGCTATGGATGAATTAAGAAGAACTCAAGATGAATCTACCATGGCACAACCTGAGTTTTCAAGATCAATGGCTGAAATGGGCTATGCCCGCTAGGGTTGCCTAGGTTTCATTAAAATGAGAAGAACTCCACAAGAGGAAATGTCAAACTCCGAGGCAACCATGGCTGAACTTATGCAATCTCAAGCTCAATTCATGGAGGAGGTAACACACCTCAAGAGGAGTCAAATGTTAAAAATGGAGTGGATGAATTAGCCTTCGCAATGGTTTAATTGGCTAAGACTATGGCCGAAATGCCTAAGGAAGAGGCAAGTTTCAATATTCAAATTCAGCCCATTCCACTAAGGCGGTTGAAAGAAGAGATGACTCCAAAGGCCACTTCTTATATTCAACTTAGACTTAAGAAAGAACAACCTCTACAAGAGAAGGGAATGAGTATACAAGAACTAGTGGCCAAACACATGAATGAGGGAGAGAACAAGGCTAAAATGTCCTTTGAAGGACAACATGAGAGCTTGCCGTCCATTCTTGAGGTGATTAGAGAAGAAGAAGAATTGAGCTACAATAAGGATATCACCTCAAGAAACAATGAAGAACTTGACAAAATCACAAGAGGAGATGATGATGCACAAGATTTGAAAGCCTTCGTTGTAATGGAAGATGAGCCAACTTCTCCGAAATCCCATGACACGATAAAAGATGAAGTTCTAAAAACTATTCTAGAGATGGCTCTATGGGGTGACATGCATGAAGAGTTGAAAATTGAGGAAGTAACCCCCATGTCCAAGGTGGAGTAGTGCATCCTTAATTGAATAAGGAAATGGAAGCTACCATTATGAAACCAAAAGAAGAAAATCTCAAAAATATGATCGTGAATGACTATGTGCTCAAATTGCTATTGGAGCACAACTATCTATTTCTAACGGATAAAGGAGGGAATCATGATTCTTTCCATAGTTCGATGAGTCAAGCTGGACTCTAGAAAAACGGAGTAGTTTCTTGGGAGGCAACCCAAGATTAGTAATGTTTTCTTTCCCTTTTCCATATATATATATATATATATATATATATATATATATATATATATTTGTTAGCTTTAAGTTTTGTTTTTGAATAAATTTTCGTGCTTGATATTGTATTGTTTTGTTTTAGTTGTGATTTTTAAGTTTTTAGAAGTTCTAAAGTTGGTTCTAAGGCAAGAGAAATGGGATAATCACTTCAGGGGAGTCCTCTCTTTCTCTCTTTGTTTTTCATGCGCTATTTCATTGAGGGAATTGTTTTGTTCGAGTTTAGGGGGACAAATTATGGTAGAATCAGCTTTGGATTTTTTTTAGTATATTGTGTTATACATGTTTGTGTTTGTGTTTTGTGTGTCTTGTGTCTCATATGAGTTGGTTTGGTGCTTAACAATAGTTTGGAGAATGCTTTGACATTGTCCTTCAAAAGTTTGTTTTATTGGGCCAAAACTTGGGATACCATCACATTTATGTGATTTAAGATTGAGTGTATCTAGTGGTTATGGGAGGCTTGGTTGTAGAGCCTTTGTGTTTTTCAAGGAACCACTTCTTAATGGAACTCGCATACACACACACACACACTAGATCTCATTTGTACACCGAGGTTTCGGCCTCTTCTTCTCAAACTAAACTTACCTTGAGAGACCTTAACTTTCATAGTGTCGGGACACCTCAATAAAGAGGGCCAATGAGCCCCACATTAGCAAAAACAAAAGAAAAAGAGAAAAAGAAATAGAAAAGAAAAAATATGAAAAAGAAAGGAAAAAAAGAAGATAAATAAGTGATTTGTTTAAGTCAAAATCCCGAGCACAGTCTGAGGGGCCTTTCAAAGCCTAATGCCCCAAGCCAACTGCCTGGGAATCATTGACTTCACTGCTCGTTACATGGGACATAGGATGATTTAGTCTCATAAGTAGGGGCTTTGGTTTTCTAGTTGAGTTTTCGGGGTGAAGTTCAAGGGGAACTTAATGTTTGCGCCTCGACCAATCTAAGGGAGAGTCACCAACGAATCCCCGCTACATGGACACTTTTCTAGAACGCATTAACATTGCATCCTACTTTTTAGTTTTAGTATATGATAAAAGGTATGTTCTCAACCTATTTTTGTTAATCTCTTTCAAATGAGTGGGTTGATTTTGGTTGAACAGTGTTCTCGAACCTCCGTCTACATTTGAGATCTAGCCTACCATTTTCACCAAGTTTCTTTAGGAATGATTCATTGTGAAATTGAGGGAAAAGCGATGAGTATCTTAAATACTCATTTTATCCTCATGTTTTGCTTAGGTTTTAGTATTTTTATGATATAAATAAGTGTCCTAATGCTATATTTTCCCAATTTTGTGATTAGGATAATTATTGAGCGGAAACGAGTGAAATCGAAGAAAAATCAACAAAGTCATCATACAATCGCGGAAAACATGTGATCATTTCACCTATGTGATGTCCTTCTATGATATATGCAAATTTATGACACTGTTACCAAAGGAGTATTATCGAATCCCAAGCAACAATGCCATAAACTTGTTGAGACCATTTTTCATATGTATGACAAAATGGAATTGTTTTCTCTTATAAGATGACTCATTTAAAATTTGTATTTGTGGTCTCAATCACTACGTTTGGCTAAGTCGTGATAAGTAATAAGTGGATATTTAAAGTCCAGATATCATTCCCACAAGGACATATGATAAATCAAAAGACTAATTACCCTAACTACTCAAGATCATTACTATTTGGACTCCACTGATATGATAATAAAAGGACTTAAATGAAGTCTTAGACGAAAATCTTAAATATATAAGCTTAAAGTTTAATAAAATTGGGGTTGAGGATTCACTGAGTGAGACAAAACTGGATATGGATCAGATAATAATAATCAATTTCTACATCATTTCAACTTTAGCTCGTGCATCAATCGAAAACCTAGTTCACAAAGACTAAGATAATATGGTTTGATTTCCTCAATAATACATTTCACCGATTAAAGGTTCATATTCATTTCGAGACATGATTCTAATCAGCTATTTGTAATATATAACCCTTTTTCTAAGAATTAAGTATTTTCTTTTCAAGACTTCATACTCGGGATCTTAGGATCAAAGAATTCCCGTTTCATAGACAGGATCTTACAAGCCTTCTCCAATTTGATCGACACCCCATCCTACTTCGATGCAAATCTCTCATCTCCTTAATTAGATCTCGCCTACCTAATCATCATCAATTCATCAGAAAGAGGAGAAACTTCTGAGTGATTAGACAGATACTTCATTCAACCTATCTCAACTCATAAGTAAGTTGGTGATCTATCTAAGTAATCCTTCAAAGTTCATTAGTTCCATAGTATTAGTCTACCATACCCACAAGGAACTGCTCTACACTCTCAAGATTCTCCATCTCTGTGTCACTCAGAGGGCCTCCTAGAAATCAGAGTGAGATACAGTACTTCGCATTGGGTACATGATACTAGAACTAAAAACAAGTAAATTTATAAAGAATACCAATCAAATAAATTCAAGAATTCTAATTAAATCTTTCTTCCTCCTTATGCAACAAAATGACTATCATAAAAGACCAATTTCCAATGAGCTCATCTTCTCAAAACTAGTTTACTCATATCATTGACTAACTGATCAGGAAAATTCACTGAAATTATAAGCAAATCAAATAAATGAACTTTAAACCTTCCAAAGATCCATTAAATCAAATGCTTAATGAAAAGAAGAATTTATAAAGAAATACTAGCTCAAAGCTGCACTTCAGTACAATACTCAAATCCAAAAAATTAAAGGAAAATAAACTGGCTAAAGAAAACTATACTAAGCTAAATCTACTAAAATGGAAAAGAAAAAAATAAAAAATAAATAAAAATGTACAAGAGCCTCAACCAATCTGTAGAACTCCTGAGCCGCACAAAGCTGCCCACATTGCCCTAGAAGCGTGTATTTATAGGCTTTCCAATGTTAGGCCTCACTTCATTAATTGCACTGTGGATCTCAAAATTTTGGCCCAAATTGGTCTCTTTTTCGCAACATAGAAAGTTCTGTCACGATAGAACCTCCAGTCTTTGTCGCTTCCTTTGTCATAGCTTCTTGTTTTTCTGTCGCGACCTTTCTCAGCTTGTTCTGATTTTGTCATGACATACTTTGTTGATGTCGTGACATAAATTTCTTTCAAGAAGCCTTGTTATTTGGCGCAACAGAATGCCTCAGGTTATGACACCAAACTGCTGCGCCCACCCTCTCATGTCCTTATCCTTCTGGAGTCTGTCGCGACATAATTTTCCTTGTCGCGACAAACAATTATTTTTTAGCCTAACAACTTTGTTGCGATAGAGCTGCCTCTGTCGCGATTGGATTTCTTTAAGTCCTTAGCAATTTTCTATCGCAACAAGAAACTCTTTGTCATGATGCACTTTCTTCTCAGTTTCTTGTCACTTGTCAGTTGCTCGTCGCGATAGAATTATATGTTGCGACACAATTGCCTCGTCATTCTCAAGTCTTTCAATTTCAAGGTGACCTACTTTTCTCTCTTGTTACGCATGTAATTTTATCATTCCTTAGTTTTATTGTCGCAATTAAAACTTCTTTTGTCACGCACATAGGTTTTGCCCAACTCTTTGATTATGTCGCAACAAGAAGTTTTGTTTCATTCATCTTATGTTTCTCTCTCAAAGATCTTGTCATGATAGTGTGAATTCACCTCCTTCATGTTTTGTCTGCTATGAGAAATAACTTACATGATGAGATTGTGCTTGCCCTTGGTTGTGAATTATGACCGTTATGTTGCAAACATGATTTCGAAGTTCGGGCTGATAGATGGAAACTTCTATTACAACATACAAAAACACTTGTCTTACCGACTTTGCTTTGCCTTTCTCTGATATTCCTTTTCTATCACGATAAAATTTTCTGGCGCAACAGAGTTCATCCATTAGTCTTCGCCTTATGTTGCGAAGACATAAAAATAATGTTGCAACACAACCCCCTTCTACCATTGACCTTAAGAATGTCGTGACACCTCGTGGTTGTCGCGACAACTTTCTTCAAAATATTCTTCAAGTTTTCATCGCCATGTAACTTTACTTCACGAACTAGAAAGCTCTTTTCATCCTCTCTAGTTTTCACCAATCTTGCTATGACATAGGATTTGCCGGCCGCGACATAGTTCCTTCGCCTTGAATTTTGTGTCACAAGATATAAATGTTTGTCGCAACACAGTCAAGAGCCAGCCCTCTTGCTTCTTTCTACTAGGATTCTCTATTTTTCAATAATTGCCTGCAAACACGCTGATGAATATTCCACATTTTGGCATAAAAATAAATCTTAAACTATTAAAAAACATGCATAAAATAGATTAAAACAGTATGAGTTTTACACTCATCACCTCAAGAATCCTTAAAGTTTCATTATCTCTGCAAAGAAAATAAAATTTTGTTCGCTTCTTAAACAATTTAACTTTTTATTTTAAGGACATTTTCTATTCATACTTCAATTGGACAAGAAGCATAAGAATAGATTAATTTTAAACATGTTACCAATCTAGATTAAGGAAGATTTTCAATTAAGTTTACTGAACCAACCAATAATTCATAGTGTGTAACAATTCAATCATTTAATCTTGATTTTTGTGTGTGTGCTGGTCTTTACTCTTTTTCTTTGGCATACTAGTTCATCTTCTGGGATATTACTCAGTTGGCATACTCTCTTTCATTTTTAAAGTCCCATATGCTTGTTTGTCATATTAATCTCCACTAATGTAAGCATAATACCACCTTCAGAATCAAATAGGACTTTAGGGCCAGAATGCGGCTTGGGTAATGAGGTAGATAATTAGACATTTTAGGCTCAATTTAACCCAAATTCTAGACAGCTTACACTTTTGCTTTTTGATACATCCTTGATCTCTCTTGATTGTAATTTTCTAACCTTCCCAACAGGTTTAGTGCATCTCTTTGCATATTCTTCGCTCCGTATCTTTTTTCTCTTTTCATTGTTCACACTTAAGATACTTTTCCTCCTTATTTTAAGCTTTGTCACTTTCAATTTCTCATCTAATTTCTGGGAATGGTGCAATGTTGGTCTTTTTAAGCTTTCTACCACCTTTAACAAACTTTGGGTCAATAACTCCCATACCAGTTGGCATTAGGTATTAGGTGTTGAACACCCCTAAGGACTTTATTGTTCTAGGGAGGAAGGCTACAATACCAACTCATTCCTCTCATGTTTTTGATGTCTTTTCATCTTTTTTTCTTTAATTTTATTATCTCTATGCCCTTCTCTCTCAACCCACTCTCTTCTTTTCACATCTCAAATGATATTCCCCAAACTTGTCCCTTCTCACACAATGTCTTTCGGCCTCAACTGGGAAAAGGGTTCTTACCATAGATCAAATGTAAGGGAAGGGATTATGCTTCTAATTTCGTTGATAATGAAATCTGGCTTTAGGCCTGGCCAAGGAACTAGGGTATATGCTTATGCATATCATAGGGGTAGGCTTTGAAATGCTCAAACTTCCAAGGATGGCCTAAATCATTTCTTGTTAGTGGTATTGCCTAGAATTCGTCTTGACTAATAATCTAACAAGTTCCCAGACATTGGAGAGTCGATCGTGATGTATCCTAGAAGATGTTCCTAATCTGCACAAGTCTCTTCCAGAGTTACCGCTGATCATGTGCAAAGCTATCAGGATTTTATGACCAACTATTTACATCAAATTGAATTATAAGTTTTATCTGTTCCATCAATTTAGCAAACCCTTCCTATTCTCAAGTTCAACATATTTATTCACACCTTACAACTTCTACTTCAATATTTCATCCTACCTCAATGCATCTATCAATGTTTTGTTTAGCTTTGATATTTGTTGTTGTGTTGTTTTAATCAATTCAAGAAGTTCATTTTGATCATGTATTTAGCTCATAACAATCCAACACAACTACAATTTCATCAATTCATCTAACCAAATACGCCAGTAAAGAATTAGACAATTTGATCCAGTAGCTGGTTTCTCAATTATTCAACTAAGTAATTATCAATCATGGTGAAACGAAAGAAAATTAAGGTGTAACAACACCAATCAATAAAAAACACAAATGAACACACTTTCAAAGAATTCTTTATTTTATCACTATTTTGATGACTAGATATCAAAGTACATAGAGATGAGAAGACGGAATAAGAAAGGAGCTCATTTTCTTTTCTATCATGCCCATGGGAAGAGTGGTAGCTGATTTGGGTCTAGTTTATATCCAGCTACAGAAGGAGAGAATTCAGGGATTTGGACTTGTGGTTGTCTTCTGACAACTTCCTCTACTTTTGTTTAGTATGTAATTCACCTACTGTTGGGCTAGTCATTGATTTCATATCATTTCATCTCTCGCCAATAGAATCTGGTTCCTCAAACTCAGCCTCCTAGGCGCAGTACATCTTAATCAGGTTTTTGTTGATCATGTTTAAGCTTTTTGTCCAGCACTCCTCCCCTGTAATTCAGTGGTGCCCCACCTCATTCCTTTTTATCAAAGCTTGATCTCCTTCGATGTTCTTGTGGCGTATACCCAAAGGCATCCGCTTCGCAACACACATGTCTCTTCTCCATAGCCTCCTCCCTTCCCTTCATGATTTTGAATAACCACTCTTCTTTTTAGTCAGCCAAAGATAAAAGACATCTTCTCGCTTTAATTCTTCACCGAGCTCTTGTTCCCTGCTCCCCATCTACTTCTCCATTCTTCATCCCTCTGCTTTAGAGCATCTTCTAAGTTCCGTCCCTTTTTCTCATCTCAAATTCTCCATACTCATCTCCTCGTAGTTGCAATTGGAGCTTAAGCTGGTTGTCCCTCTCTTCCATTCCTTGCTTCATGGCATTAAACATTTCAAGGATTGCAAAGTTATTCCTTAGAGGTTCAAAGCCTTCAACATACTCTTGGTGGACTGGACTCACTTTAGGGGAGAAGGGTAGTACTGGGCTTGCACTTCCCTACCTTTGTGTTGGCTCAGTAATTTCACCTTCAAGATGTAGCTGCTGCAATTCTGCTTGTTCTTCTTCTACTTGAACAACTTCTACCTCACTTCCTCTGCCTTTGTTTTTAGGCCCTTTTGTGATTCCAGTGAGTGTCGGGGGAGATGTTTTAGGGTAATTTTCCTCTTCTTCTCGGTCTCCTTAGACACCACCCAAAATACATAGCCTCGATATCGCCTGGGTGTGGATTAACCCTACTCTCCTCTCGTAGTAGCTTAGGATTGAGTTTTCAATTAACTTGCCCACATTAAATTTGTATCCCATGAGGATGGTATAAAATAACACCGTTTCCTTCACCGACAGGCATAAATGTTCGAGGGCGTAATGACCGAACTTAAAAGTAAACCAAACCTTTGTCAGCTTCAATCAATGCCCCTCGATGATGGATTCATGATGGTCTCTTCCGGTGACATTCCACTTTCCTTTGCCATCAATCAACAAATCTATAATATTCTGGAAGTTAGGTGCTTCAACCAGTCTTTTAAATTTAGATCCATCCTTCCTCTCCTTAAGATTGAATGTTTGATTTATCTGCTCTTTGCTGAAGGATATCCATCTCCCTCTGACATAATTTGCCTTGTCCTTAGTTCCCACCATGTTAAGGTAGGAACCTTTACCACATCTACAAACCCGGAGCCTTTATGCTCGCAAGTAAAAGATGCCATCCTTTGCTTTCTATCAACTCGAAGGGGAAATCCATTTGCCAAGCCCCTCCCGATGAAGTCTCTGCGGCTGAAGCTTGTCTCCAAGCAATATACACCATGTCAGAGACCCATTCACTAGCCTTTTGTTCACTGTTTTCTACTTCTTCATTTCCTCTTTTCCTTTTCCTAGACTCTTCCATTGTCTACTCAAGTTCATCGTTAACATCAACCCTCTCCTCAACTTGCTCAGCCACTATTTGAGTTGGTTCAGATCATCTGATATTCAAACTCGTATATCTCTATGATTTACTTAGGGCTCTGGAATCGTGGCTGTGGGCCTTACATCATGAGAAATAGGCTTTAAAGTCTAGTGGTTTCGAATCTATGAGAGAATTAAGAGGAGGCTGAAAGGTTTGATTATGATGAGGTAGATGACTTTTCAGTCTTCGAACTTTTCTATTTATAAGCTAGGAATTGTGGTGCTTCTTTAATTGTCGCGATAAATTTTTGACCTACAATTATGCCCATTTTTTTAAATCTATGTCGTGACATAGAAGATCAATGTCGCGACATAAATTTTTCATTTGATTCCTAAATTTAGGCAATATTATGTCGCAACAAAGATAAATCTTGTCGCGACATAAATTTAAGGTTCATGTTGCCGCAGAGACATAGAGAAAATATGTTGCATACAATCTCACAAATTTTAGCATTGACCTTGTCGCGACATAAGACTGCATGTCGCGACAATAGCTAATGCCACTACAAAGTTCAATTAGTATCGCGACATAACTTATTTTTTCGCGAGAAGGTTTTATTCTGCCTCAAAATTTTTCATAATTTCATACTTTTAACCATTCAACTCACTCAATCATCATTCACAAACTTCCCTTAGATCATACTCTAGAAAACACATATTAAACATCAATGAGCCTCAATTGAAGTATGAACAAATCTATTTCTAACATCAACATCATTCATCAAAATATTTAACAAGCCATTCAAGCAATTGGCATAAAACTCCCCCAAACTTCAGATATGCATTATCATTAAAAACAAGGTGATGGAATTAGAAATACCCCCTTGTAGTTATTCAACGCATAGTTTGAGATATTCAGCTGTTTTAATGACTCAATTCCAATTCCTTTCTGTTCCAAAAAAAAAAATCGACAAAATTATCAAATTACCTAAATATACTTCTAAAAAATTTAAAACTAAAACCTTAAATTTATAAAAGTAATCATCAATAATCAAACTATCAAATTAACTTCTACGCGGGTTGCCTCGAATTTGCTTTCAGTTTAATGTCCGAAGCCGAGGACCAATTCTAGCGTAAAATTATCTTCCTTTCAGTAGAACTCTTTTTCCTTTTTGAAATTTGGATCTACTTCATTTATGCTTCCTCAAGGTAGTGCTTAGGTCTCGACCATTGCTAAATTCATTTCAGTTCATCTTTAAATTGTCAACACTCGAAAGGATGTATTAGGTTATCACAATGTAGGGACCACTCCACCTTATTCAATTTTCTGGAAATAACGAGCTGCGGAGTTGTATAAGAGAACTTGTTCTCCTACCTTGAATTCTCTCCTTAGGATTTTTTGATCATGCCACCTCTTGGTTTTTTCTTTGTAGATTATGACATTGTCATAAGCTTCATTCCTTAGCTCTTCCAGTTCATTCATTTGGAGTAGTCTCTTTTCTTTCGCGACTTGAAAGTCCTGGTCGGTTTCTTGATGGCCCACATAGCTTTGTATTCTAATTCTAAGGGGAGATGACAGGGTTTCCAAATACTATTTTGTATGGAACATTCGATGGAAGTTTGTAGCGAGTTCTATAAGCCCGCGATGTATCTAAATGTCTAGTTTTATAGACCCGATATTTTTCTATTTGTATTAGCTTGTTTTTCTCAAAATTTTTCTTTATCTCCCCTATTGGAAATTTTCGGCTTGCCCATTTGATTGAGGGTGATAAAGCCAATCCCATCCTTATGTTTGATTCCATATCTACTCATGAGTTTTTCAATAATTTTATTTGCAAAAATGGCTTCCTAAATCCTTACGATGATGGTTGGGTGCTCCAAAATCACACTCAAAGATTTCTTTGTATAACCCTACCATTGTTATAGCATCATTTTTGGACAAGCTGACCTTCCACCCATTTGGATACACAATCCACAACTAGGAGAATGTATATATCACGCAAATGATGGAGGAAAGGGTCTTTGTAAAGTCTATTCCCAAACATAAAAAATCTGCACCACCAAAATTCCTTGCAGAGGCATCTCATTTCTTCTGCTTATGTTGCCTATTCTCTGACAAGCATCACAATGTTTTACCCATTCAAAACAATCTTTGAATATAGTAGGCCAATAGAAACGATTGGAGAGTACTGTTGAGTGATACGTCTCCTATGAGAGTGTCTTCCATATGGTGATGCATGACATTTCTCCACAATACCAGCTTGTTCTGTTACTAGAACACATCTCCTTATGATCATATTTGCTCCTCTTCTATACAATAGTGGGTCATCCCAGATATAAAATCTATAATCAGTTCTCAATTTTCATAGCGGTAGGCCCGGTCGAGGGTGGCATCACTCCATAAGCTAAATAATTTATATAGACTATATCGAGGTGTTTGATCGACAACAAAAACAAGCGCTCATCGCGTGAAATTTTCGGCTATTTGTACTTTTTTTCTTTCCCACTGTCTATTTCTAATTCAGACAAGGATTCATATCACATTGTCACTACCTTTATCTTTGGATCTCAAGATCAAATTCTTGTAGTAGCACACCCATTTGATAAGTCTGTCGTCTCCTTGCCATTAGATATTTAATCAGCAAAGATGATCGGTGTGTATTATAACATGGGATCCCACCTATAAGGCCTAAATTTCACAAGCGAACACCATTAAGAAGCATCTCCTTTCTCGTAGTGGAGTGTGCTCTCAGGCCTCATTAAAGGTTTGTCACACAGTATACGGCCTCAATATCTTTTCAGCCTTTCGTACAATACAACCCACATACCTACTGTATCACACATAATCTCAAAATCATTGTTCCAGTTAAGTGTTAACATGATGGGAGATGTCACTAATCTGGATTTAATATCCTCAAATGCAGATCTACATGATTCATCAAAATCAAAATTTTCATTTTTTCCAACAGTCTACATAATGGTCTGGAGATTTTTGAGAAGTCCTTTATGAATATTCTGTAAAAACCAGCATGTCCAAGAAAACTTCTTATCCCCTTGACAGTTGTAGGTGGTTTGAGAGTTTTTATAACTGCAACTTTTCCTTGGTCTACTTCCAATCCAACAGAAGAAATCTTATGTCCTAAGACAATACCTTCTATTACCATAAAATGAATTTCTCCTAATTCAATGCTAGATTTTGTTCGACAAATTTTCTAAGCATCAAGCTAAATTTTTCGTAAAATAATTTAACTGGATCCATATAATCGAGTAGTCATCCATAAAGATCTCCATAGCCTCTTCCTGTAAAAACATAGACATCATACATCTTGAAAGGTGGCGTGAGCATTACATAGTCCAAAAGGCATCCTTCAAAGGTGAAGGCGCTAAGGACACGTAAATGTGTAGTTTTCTCCCGATCTCTAGGTTATTTTGGTCTGGTTGTAACTAGAATATCCATCAAGAAAGCAAGAATAGGGAGTGTCCCCGCTTAACCCGTCTAGTATTTGTCAATGAGTAAGTGAGGGTAATGATCCTTCGCAGTGCTGTTCACTTTTCAGGCAGTACACACTCTCCATCCGCCACGCTTTAGGAATCATCTATTCTTCTCATTTCTTATCACAATGAATCCTCCTTCTTGGAACTACATATGAATTGCCTACCTAAGGCTTTTGAGATTGCATAGATGAAGCCTACATTTACCATTTTAACATTCTTTCCGATCAATTTCCTTCATTAATGATTCAAATTTCTTTCTTTTGATGTTCTATAGAGGCTTTTAGTATTCTCCTCCATCAGGAATCTCAGGCATATTACAGAAGATCCATTCTTTCGCATCTTCTATGACCGCTTATCGATTCCTTATATTTTCGGGAGTTTCCACTAGTTTCCAGTGTTCTTCAAGTTCACTTACCCATCCGCAATGATGATTGCTCTTTTCCTCAAGCAAAAGGCATATTTCAAATGTTCAGTAACTCCTTGAGAATTAATCCTTCAACTCAGGGTTTTCTTCAGCATTCTTCTTTATAACTGCTAGATTTTCCTACATTATTTTCTTCAAAACTGAGTGCTGCCTTGTTCAATTTAACATTAGGGTCCAGAAATTTAATTTCAAGATGCTCAAGATACTGAAAATTCTTCTCTATGCCTATTCATTGAATTTAGAAATTCTAATCTTTCAGTCATTTCATAAATGGGCCAGATTTTCATTTCTACACCCCACATTCAAGATCACTGTTTAGGCTATTTCAAACTCGTGATTTGAGATTGAAGTGCACCGTCTATCTCCAACCCCGAGTTAATTTTTCTTCTTCACATCAATCAAAGCCGTCTGCTATAAGAAAGGTCTTCCTAACATCAAGTGGAACTTTGCTTGTCTTCTATGTCAATGACTACAAGTCCACTAGGAAAATGAATTTTCCACTTCGATCAACACATCTTCTAAAATTCCCCCCAGATGGGCCAGTTATGTCCGCCATTTGTGGTCGCGGGCCGTGGGAGTAAGTTCCCCAAACTTAGTCTTTTGTTACTAACAGCGCATTGCCGATAAGTAGTTTCCAAAATCATGCTATAGTGCTTTTTCCTACATCAAGATGCCTAATTTCACAGGTATATTTGCCGGATCCTACATCTTCTCCTCGGTATAGAATCGACCACGTTAATTCATAGGTTGCCATCGCCTCACTATTCCTTCTTCAACAATCTTTCTTTTTCTGCTCAATATCTCCTTCATAAATTTTGCATAAAGAGGCATTTGAGTAAATGCTTCTGAGAAAGGGATGATGATCTCTATCTTCTTAAACATGTCTAAGAATATAGAGAATTACCTTCGCTTCTGTTTTCATAGCCGAGGAATGGAACTTGAGGTTCATAAGCCTTAACCTATTCCTTTTTCCCTAGATTTTCTTTTTCCACATTTTTCTCTAGTTGTATCTTTACTGCTTCCTCTTCTACTGTAATCTTTGGGCTATGCTACTTAAAGTGTTCCCCAATGTCTGCATATTGTTCTTCCTAGTGTCTTTCTTTCCTCTTTCTTCTTTCTTCCAATCTCTCACACTTTTAGAGCTACTCGCCATACAACCTTGAATTCTCTCTATATCTACTGAAAGAATTTAACTGATTTACATGTTGTGGGACTCATCCCAGATTTCGTGAATTACTACTTTGTGGTTACTAAAATAGCAGGTTCTAGAGCATCTTATCTTATGTAATTTGTTCAAATAACAGAATTAATCTATGAATGGCAATATCTGAGACACAGTCGTAATTTATTACCTATCATGCATTGAATCATAGTATTATCATCCCGAGCAGTCCCTATGGCAAAGTCATATCAAGATCGGCAGTATGGCAGTTACATTAAGGGTAGTCTTATTTGAATTTAGGTAGCGGCTTTCTCAACCTAATAGGTTCTTCTTCAATCGTCCTCATGATCGCTTATTCTTCTTTTAATGTCTACTTCATGCAAGAGGTATTTCTTTTCTCATTGTTCGCTGTTGTTGCTACAGTAATCAGATCCAGCTGTTTCATGGTCATTCATTCCCGTCTGAACCAATAAGACGCCTCTCGCCCGTCGCTCAAGCTTTAGATGGAGCCTTGTAGTCGTGATTTCAAGGTCTTCACCAGTTGCCCACCTCCGCATTTCTTAAAAGCTCCATTGTACAGATGCATCAATTATAATTTTGAGGCATAATTCATGGCATGATAGAATATATCCATTCAGTAATGTGATTTATCTCCATGCATGTGACATCTTTTCAACAATCTTTTTGAATTCCTCCCATGCATTGTAA